>JAGFNQ010003210.1:0-108541 GCA_024364735.1 Boesenbergia rotunda | reverse complement strand
GCAATTTCTTCGCCAGTGACCCTCCTTGCCACAATGATGGCAAGTGCCTTTTGGTTTCTTTTCAGTCTTTTTAGCCTTTCTCTTCTTTCCCTTATTCTATTCTTTGGCCTTCCTCTTAGAACCTTTCTTCGAGGAACCAACTAACAGAACTGCCTTTTGTTCCTGCTTTACAGAAGGCTCTACAGACTTCAGCAGGTTGACTAACTCCGGAATGGTAGTCTCCAGCTTGTTCATCCGATAGTTCATCACAAATTGCGAATAACTTTTGGGCAAACAACTCAGAATTAAGTCAATACTTAGTTCATGATCCATTGCAAAACCGAGTGTGTTCAGTCGCTCAATGTACCCCAACATCTTTAGCACAAACTGCGAGGCGGAAGTGTCTTCCTGCATCTTAGTTGTGAAGAGGAGTCTGGAGACTTTGAACCTTTCGGATCTCGCCTGCTCTTCAAACAACTCATTAAGATGGAAGATGATGGTATAAGTATCCATATGCTCATGCTGCTTTTGCAGCTCAGGTATCATAGAGGCTAGCATGATGCAACTTGCAAGTTCAGAATCGGTCACATGTTTCTGATAGGCCACCAATTGGTCTGGAGTTGCATCTGCTGGAGGATTTGAGGGAAGTAGATTTTCAAGGACATAAGCAATCTTCTCTGCCTTGAGGACTATCCTCAGGTTTCGAAGCCAGTCCATGATGTTAGGTGATAAGTACCATTTTTGTTGATTATTTTAGATGTTAAAATCCATGTTTGACTCATATTTTTATTGATTAATTGTGAAATTGCCCTAGGTTTTAGAACTTACCTTTATTTTGGACTTAATTGCAAATTTGCATTAAATTGGATTAATTGGCCACTAAATTTTGGATCTATTTTTTGTAGGCACCAAAGGTTCAAGGACTTAGGGCATATTGGGTCAAACCTGAGTCGGATGTGGACCGGATCGAATTATCAAGCCTACGATTAATCCGGGCCGTCCGATTCAAGAGCGGCTAGATCTGAGCCATCCGGGACGATCTGAAGCAATCCGAGCTAGGGTTAGGGTTGATCAAGCTCTATGATCAAGATCTGAAGGTTTCATTCCAATCAGAGCTAAATCAACCGTTGGATCAAGCAAAGAGGGCTCTAGAGCGTCCATTCACAGATAGAGTTGATCTGGACCATCCGTTTCATATCTGGAGGATCCGAGCTACCACAAGGCAGATCCTGACCCCAGATCATCATCATAAAAGTTTGGCTCAAATCAGATCAAGATCTACCGTTGGATTTCATCAAAGCAATCTGAGCCGTCCATTTGTTTCTATTTAATTAGAAATGAGCAGCAGCTCTTCCCTGTCGCGTCTTCGCCGCAATTCTTCATTGTTCTTCGCGTTCTTCAGCATTTTTTCAATTTTTCTTCAATCCGAGGCGCGACCACCTCGATTTCAACCGCAACTCATCGTCTGAATCCTTGGGAGGCAATCTCGATCCGAAATTCAACTCAAACTTCATCCGGACAGAGCTTGTTGAGGGTTTCGCATTCTCTGTGGTCCGGGAGCTTGAATCTCAGCTACACGCAAATTCAGATCACCTTAGCCACTTGTAGGGGTTCTCAAGTGAGCTCAGGTCGTCTCCAAATCTTCATCACAGCTCGGCAAGTTGAGATTAAAGGGCTCGGATTGGAATTTTCCCATTTGGAGCAGTTTGAGCAAAATTGATGGATTGGAGTTGTTTTCCACCGATTTGCTGAGCCTAGGGGTTCGAAGCCAGCTCTTGACTGACAACCAAGAAGACTTTGAGCTAGGGAAGGATTGGGGTTTAGATTTCTTAGTTAATTTCAGTTTTCTTAGTTGTAATTTAAAGTCTACTGTCTGTTCTGTTTTTGTATTGGTTTCAGATTCGTTACTTTGTTTAATGCAATTGTTTTGCTTAAATTAGGTTTGGTTTCTGCTAGTTTAATAGCCAGGTAATGTGTTTAGTGGCTAATTGCTTTTCATTTCAGTTTACTTCCTGATTTTAGCTAGCGTATCAATTTTCTGTTCCTGCGTATCAGTAATTTCAGCAAATTTTAGTTAGCTTTTCTAAATTTGTATCCAGTAATGATTAGCCAATTTTAAGCGTGTCTGAATGGTAGATTAGTACATTGAATTCAACTTGTTGGATTGCTAATTTGGAATTTAATTTAGCGCTGCAATAATGCATCAGAATCTGCATTTGTGTCCATCCTTCATCAATTCTGCACATTCGGCAGTTCAGTGGTGTTTCAGCCTCAGTTCCTGCAATTGCATCAATTGAAATTTAGTTCTTAGGAATCTCATGTAGGCAATAGATTGGAGAATTGATTTCAGTCATTTGTTTGAGTTTTAGCATCCACTTAGTTTCTGAATTGCTGCACACCAGTTTCCAATTTCTGAACTCCATGTCTAATTTCATGCTCTCAATTTCTGCAGTCGACCTGTTTTGGCAGATAAGTTGATAACTGAACTTTTAATTCTGCATTCAATAGCTTGCTTGCGATCAGTGCAATTAATCTTAGTTGTTTGTGATTTGCACCCAAGCCATAAGCTGAATGGTTGCACATTATTTCCTAATTTCTGCATATCCTATTTCTGAATTTTGTATCTGATTTCTGCTTGCGTATCAGCTGGCCATAGCTGAGTTGTGTTCAGTTTCCATTCTTGATAACATATTGTTAGCATTCAATTATTGCAAGACTTAATTCTTGAAGTTAACCTGGTTATTAGTGTGATTGTGCATCTGAATTCAGCTTGCTTAGCATTCAGTTTGCTGCGAATTTCAGTCCTAAGCAAGCTGAGTTATTTCTGCAATGTAGTTAATACTTCTACAGTTTAGTGAATGTCTGTAATTAGCATCAAATGCAGTTATCTCACAATTTTAGCAAGTTTTTGGCACGTCAGCTTTTGGCACATCAGTTGTTACATGTTTACAAGTTTGTATCCCTCTTGGTATCAAGTCAAACCTCAAGATTGAATTTGTATGAACAGTTTTAGGCTGCTGTGTTGTTTTGGTGGTTAACATTTATTTTGCAATTGAAATCAGATTTGTTTGTCTCCAAAATTGTTTTAGTGCCTTGATTTAGTTTTCCATTGATTGAGTTAACCATTGTTACCACTTGTTGAGTTCCAGAGTAAGCTATCCGTTTGGTTGATCCTTTGCATCATGTTTTCCATTTCGAATTAAACCTAAACCCAAATCTTTATTTGAAACCCGAAAACACAAACGACACCTAAATACAAGCGCGAATCAAACAACGTCATCTAGTCCCCGAGAAAAATACGACCTGTGGCCCCTATATTACATTTTCATTCTTTTGATTGTAAAAGGGTTTCCAGCTTTCATTTATAAATTCAAAATCTGATGAGTCCATACATTTCGTGACAACTTTAATTAGTATATTTTGGGCTCGTCAAATTTTTGGCGCCGTTGCCGGGGAAGCAACTAGTTGACTTGTTAGATTTTTGCTTGTATGCCTTTTGACATATCATTGGGTTCTATTTCATTTTGTTTTATCTTTTGTATACGGGTACTGCCATTTTTCTTGTTTGTTTTGTGACAGGGGTGCAGGTTCAAAATGTTTTCATCTACTTATCAGCAGCCGTGTCCACACTTTCAGCAGACCCAACCTTTCAATCAACCATTACAGCAATTTCAACCGCCTTATTCTAATTTCCAGCAACCAAATCAGTTTTTTCAGCCACCATTACAACAATTCGAGCAACCACAGCAATTTCAACGATTTCAGCCGGATTTTCAGCCCAGTTTACCAAATTTCCAGAATTTTCAGAATGGGCAGCCTTTCCAAAATTTTCAGCCCAATCAACCAAATTTTCAGCAAGAGTTTCAGCCCACTCAATTTCAGTATTCACCACCACAATTTCAACCTCAGATCCAACAATTCCAGAATCATAATTTTCAGCCATCTCAACCAAGTGGTGAACCAAATTTTCAGCAGTTTAATCAGCCTATTCAACCATTTTATCAACCCCCACAGTCTCAATTTCAACAAATGTGTCGACAAGAGCTTCAAAACCTCGAAAGGCAAATGGAACAAGTGGCTAATGATTTGAAGCAGATAAAAGCCCAAAGAGCAGAACAATTATCTTCTCAAGCTGCTTTTAATTCTGAGAGCTCCGGAGTTGGTTTTATATCAGTTCAAGGTGACCCTAGTGCATGGCCAAATCCTTCTTCAAGTAATCTTGCAAATTTGGTAGAAGAAGAAGAAGAAGAAATCATTAAAGTCAGGGCACCTACAGCATGTATTCCTCCGGAGATTCCTACTCAAAATCCATTTCCAAACTTTTCAGCTCAAGAAGAAGAAATTGAAGCTCCACAGGACCATTCTAGACTTTTATCTTGTGATGATAGTGTTATTAGTGGTCCTAATTTTTCTAATGTTGTTGTTGCAGATATTACAAAGGAAACTTGCATAGAGGATGATTCCACAGGTGTAGGGGATTGCACTAAGCCCCAGGGACCACCACAATTTATTGGTACATTAGAAGATTCAAAAGATGAACCAGAAAGTGTAGGGACTTGCATGGTGGAAGCAAGCACCCAAGGATCACCTGTTTTAGTTGAGTGTCCACCAGAGTCTGAGGCTGAAGAGGAGCATGTACTTGACCAGGAGGAAGCCATGGATACATCTACCCTTGTAGAACCTCCAGGTATTCTCCAGCACGCTCAGGTAAGTATTTCTCCCCTTTTTTCAGAAAACTGCAGTGAGGTACCTAGTACTGATGTTATTGATTCTGATGAATTTATTGATATACCTTGTGTAGAAATTATTTGTGAAAATCCCATAGAGGTACCACACATTGATTTTATTGATAATCATGCATTACTTGACACATCCCTTGTAAATTTGGATTGTGAAATAATTTTAGAGGCACCCATAATTGATGTAGTTTTTTATGATGAATCACTCAATACATCTTTTGTGGATATGGATAGTAAAAATTTTTTAGAAGTGCCTGAAATGGATGTTATTTATTTTGATGAGTCTCTTGCTATATCATATGCTGAGGTTGAATGTGAAAAACATATGGAGATATCTGATATTGATTTCACTGGCTGTGACACATTACTTGATACATGCTTGATTGAAAATAATTGTGAAATTTCTATTGATGAGCCAAAACTTGATTTCTTTAATTGTGATGAGTATCTGGATGCAAATTTTATAGGAAATAATTTTGAAAATTTCATTGAGGCACCAGATTTTGATTTAATTGGACATGAAGCAGTTTTGGATTCACTTATTGCAGAGACTGATATTATTTTATTTCTTTCTGACCCTGCACACTTGAGAGAGGTATTACATTATTTTGCAGGGTCCAGAAGACTCCAGGAGTGGGTGCTCCAACTGAACAGACTTCAGCCTCCTGGAAGGACTTCTGCAGGGCATCAAGAAGGAGGAGATGATCTGACTTTAATTAAAAGCACTCCATCCCTTGAATGGCTCTTGAACCTGAATCGCCTTAGGCCACCAGAGAAATTTTTTGCGAAGTTCAAGTGTGGGGGAGTCCTAATTCTCCCAACTACCCATGGTCCTCCACTACCAAGATGGAGGCTACTTCTGGATAGACTCCGCCCACCAGAATAAAGGGGAGATTTTTCTTTCTTGTATTTTCTTTTATTTTATTTTTCATTTCTATGCTTCCTAGAATTAGAATTTTCCTTTGAACTGAGTCCTTGTAAATAAATACATGTTATTTCTTTTGTCACTTTCTCTTGCATGAGTAGAAATAAAAGTATCCCTCTAGGTTATCTCCATAGCATTTTAGAATCTTTTGGAAAATAAATTAAATTTGGTTGTCAAAACTTAGGGTTTGAACTCATGGATGAAATCTTGGATATTTGAGTACTACTTGGTTTTTAGATTCTTGATTGATGACTTGGGATGAATTGTTTTTACCTAGTGAGAATTAGCCTTATATTTGTGACACACCTATGTCATTGTACTCTAGAACTTGCTTAGGTTCTTTCAAAACCATATTTCAATGATTGGATCACATCTATAAAGGCTAATCCATTTATTTTCCTTTCCACATCAATTTTTAGCAATAATCATGTTTATTCCATTTTTCTTTACCTATTTCCTACTCTTACCCTCACTTTTCTTTGGACTTGTTGTTTGAGATGTTTTCTTAATGTTATTTTGCCCGAGACGGACAAAGATTCAAATGTGGGGGAGT
Source organism: Boesenbergia rotunda (assembly GCA_024364735.1). Taxonomy (NCBI): domain Eukaryota; kingdom Viridiplantae; phylum Streptophyta; class Magnoliopsida; order Zingiberales; family Zingiberaceae; genus Boesenbergia; species Boesenbergia rotunda. The sequence continues at coordinate 102,345 of JAGFNQ010003210.1, read as the reverse complement.
GACTAGCTTTTTGGAAAGATTTGGTATCAAGGAAGCACTTCATTTCGGAAAAAAAAAATGTGCCAATTGAGTTTAGTTTGGTATCAAGTTCAAGCAAGAAGAAGTAGTTGAGGAAGACAACAATTGAAGCATCTAAATTCTTGCTCATCACTTTGAAGATCAAGTGGCACACAAAAAAAAAAACAACAAACAACAAACAACAAATCTGTTTTGGTCGGATGGATAGCATGTTTTGGTTGGAATGCTTGGATTTGCAGCTGTTTTTGCTTAGAACTCAAACACGTCTTGCTGAATGGTTTGTGGAGCTGGACAGATCTGAAAACAACAGAAGAAATCTGGGCAGAATTCTGGTTTCCATATCATACAAGGCAGTTTTTAAGCTGGGCAGAAATCTGGTTTTCAACAGAATTGCCGAATGTTTTCAGCTGAATTCAACTTCTTGGGAGCAGATTTTAAACTGCTGAATGAGAGAAACATGGATGGGATCTGAATCCAAAGGCTGATTTGAATGAGAAAAAAAATCTGCAGCTGAGCAGATTTGGAACTTGAGCAGTCTTGGCACAGTTTTGTATCAAACCAAACTGAATTTGGTCTTTTTAATTCAGCAATTGTTTTGCTGCATCTGAACAGAACTGGTAGAATGTTTTTAGCTGAATTCAACCTCTAGGTGAGCAGATTTCGAGTAAAGGCAATTGAATGGAATCAGAGTAGGAAAGGAAAAGCAGTGAAGGCTAAGGTTGAAATTCAACATGCTGATTAGGATTTTCGAATGGAACAATTGAGATTCTCCACTGATAGTTAATGCCAACTGATATGGAGAAATCAGAGCTTTGAGAAATCTGAAATGATCCATTAGAAGATTGAGAGAAAAAAAACAGTTTGAGAAAAGAAAAGAAAAGAAGAAACCAAGTGGACACAATTGAGTTGGCATTGAAAATCATTGAAGTTCTCTGATCCGAATTAAAAGTTTTGCTCCACTACAAATCTGACCTTGCTAGAGGATAAAAGAAGAAGAGAAAGATCAGAAAAGAGAAGAAAGAAGTGAAGTTGGCACGCAATAGGCAACTTGGCACAAGGAAGTAAAGAAAGGGTTTTTCATCCAAATCAAAGGCCATTACTCAAATCTGACTTTACCACACTTTTGATATCATTAGAGGACTGTCAAGATGGGGCAAAGCACATTGGAAACATTTTTAAGCAACCAAGTCTCCCACTCCATCAATTTTTCCATTTCCTTAATTTTTACTCCATTTCTTACCATTTCCATGTTTTTACTTGTTTTTGTAGATGTGAATCCTATTCATGATTAATGGTGAGATTAGATAATAAGCAAGCCTATGGTAGTGCAAGAAGCATGTGTGTAAGAGTGAGCTCCACTTCCATCATCAAGTTAGAATTTAAGAAGAGAGCCACCCAAAACTTCCCTTGAAAGGCTAGTGATTTAAATTCATCTCAATGACTCATGATAGATGAAAAGGCTAAGTTGTTGATTTAAGGACAAGATACTAATCCATAGACCTTAGATTTATGAGAATTGACAACCTTAGGTAATTTCTTTTCATTTGCTTCTAATTATGTTTAAGAAAATCTAGGGGATACTTATTTACTGTTTTCGCGAGACGCTCAAGGTTAAGTGTGGGGGAGTTGATAAGTACCATTTTTGTTGATTATTTTAGATGTTAAAATCCATGTTTGACTCATATTTTTATTGATTAATTGTGAAATTGCTCTAGGTTTTAGAACTTACCTTTATTTTGGACTTAATTGTAAATTTGCATTAAATTGGATTAATTGGCCACTAAATTTTGGATCTATTTTTTGTAGGCACCAAAGGTTCAATGACTTAGGGCATATTGGGTCAAACCTGAGTCGGATGTGGACCGGATCGAATTATCAAGCCTACGATTAATCCGGGCCGTCCGATTCAAGAGCGGCTAGATCTGAGCCATCCGGGACGATCTGATTTGACGAGCTCAAAATATACTAATTAAAGTTGTCACGAAATGTATGGACTCATCAGATTTTGAATTTATAAATGAAAGCTGGAAACCCTTTTACAATCAAAAGAATGAAAATGTAATATAGGGGCCACAGGTCGTATTTTTCTCGGGGACTAGATGACGTTGTTTGATTCGCGCTTGTATTTAGGTGTCGTTTGTGTTTTCGGGTTTCAAATAAAGATTTGGGTTTAGGTTCAATTCGAAATGGAAAACATGATGCAAAGGATCAACCAAACGGATAGCTTACTCTGGAACTCAACAAGTGGTAACAATGGTTAACTCAATCAATGGAAAACTAAATCAAGGCACTAAAACAATTTTGGAGACAAACAAATCTGATTTCAATTGCAAAATAAATGTTAACCACCAAAACAACACAGCAGCCTAAAACAGTTCATACAAATTCAATCTTGAGGTTTGACTTGATACCAAGAGGGATACAAACTTGTAAACATGTAACAACTGATGTGCCAAAAGCTGACGTGCCAAAAACTTGCTGAAATTGTGAGATAACTGCATTTGATGCTAATTACAGACATTCACTAAACTGTAGAAGTATTAACTACATTGCAGAAATAACTCAGCTTGCTTAGGACTGAAATTCGCAGCAAACTGAATGCTAAGCAAGCTGAATTCAGATGCACAATCACACTAATAACCAGGTTAACTTCAGGAATTAAGTCTTGCAATAATTGAATGCTAACAATATGTTATCAAGAATGGAAACTGAACACAACTCAGCTATGGCCAGCTGATACGCAAGCAGAAATCAGATACAAAATTCAGAAATAGGATATGCAGAAATTAGGAAATAATGTGCAACCATTCAGCTTATGGCTTGGGTGCAAATCACAAACAACTAAGATTAATTGCACTGATTGCAAGCAAGCTATTGAATGCAGAATTAAAAGTTCAGTTATCAACTTATCTGCCAAAACAGGTCGACTGCAGAAATTGAGAGCATGAAATTAGACATGGAGTTCAGAAATTGGAAACTGGTGTGCAGCAATTCAGAAACTAAGTGGATGCTAAAACTCAAACAAACGACTGAAATCAATTCTCCAATCTATTGCCTACATGAGATTCCTAAGAACTCAATTTCAATTGATGCAATTGCAGGAACTGAGGCTGAAACACCACTGAACTGCCGAATGTGCAGAACTGATGAAGGATGGACACAAATGCAGATTCTGATGCATTATTGCAGCGCTAAATTAAATTCCAAATTAGCAATCCAACAAGTTGAATTCAATGTACTAATCTACCATTCAGACACGCTTAAAATTGGCTAATCATTACTGGATACAAATTCAGAAAAGCTAACTAAAACTTGCTGAAATTACTGATACGCAGGAACAGAAAATTGATACGCTAGCTAAAATCAGGAAGTAAACTGAAATGAAAAGCAATTAGCCACTAAACACATTACCTGGCTATTAAACTAGCAGAAACCAAACCTAATTTAAGCAAAACAATTGCATTAAACAAAGTAACGAATCTGAAACCAATACAAAAACAGAACAGACAGTAGACTTTAAATTACAACTAAGAAAACTGAAATTAACTAAGAAATCTAAACCCCAATCCTTCCCTAGCTCAAAGTCTTCGTGGTTGTCAGGCAAGAGCTGGCTTCGAACCCCTAGGCTCAGCAAATCGGTGGAAAACAACTCCAATCCATCAATTTTGCTCAAACTGCTCCAAATGGAAAAATTCCAATCCGAGCCCTTTAATCTCAACTTGCCGAGCTGTGATGAAGATTTGGAGACGACCTGAGCTCACTTGAGAACCCCTACAAGTGGCTAAGGTGATCTGAATTTGCGTGTAGCTGAGATTCAAGCTCCCGGACCACAGAGAATGCGAAACCCTCAACAAGCTCTGTCCGGATGAAGTTTGAGTTGAATTTCGGATCGAGATTGCCTCCCAAGGATTCAGACGATGAGTTGCGGTTGAAATCGAGGTGGTTGCGCCTCGGATTGAAGAAAAATTGAAGAAATGCTGAAGAACGCGAAGAACAGTGAAGAATTGCGGCGAAGACGCGACAGGGAAGAGCTGCTGCTCATTTCTGATTAAATAGAAACAAATGGACGGCTCAGATTGCTTTGATGAAATCCAACGGTAGATCTTGATCTGATTTGAGCCAAACTTTTATGATGATGATCTGGGGTTAGGATCTGCCTTGTGGTAGCTCGGATCCTCAGGATATGCAACGGATGGTCCAGATCAACTCTATCTGTGAATGGACGCTCTAGAGCCCTCTTTGCTTGATCCAACGGTTGATTTAGCTCTTATTGGAATGAAACCTTCAGATCTTGATCATAGAGCTTGATCAACCCTAACCCTAGCTCGGATTGCTTCAGATCGTCCCGGATGGCTCAGATCTAGCCGCTCTTGAATCGGACGGCCCGGATTAATCGTAGGCTTGATAATTCGATCCGGTCCACATTCGACTCAGGTTTGACCCAATATGCCCTAAGTCCTTGAACCTTTGGTGCCTACAAAAAATAGATCCAAAATTTAGTGACCAATTAATCCAATTTAATGCAAATTTGCAATTAAGTCCAAAATAAAGGTAAGTTCTAAAACCTAGGGCAATTTCACAATTAATCAATAAAAATATGAGTCAAACATGGATTTTAACATCTAAAATAATCAACAAAAATGGTACTTATCATTAGGCCCAGTTAATTTGTTGGTGTCCAAGATGGAACGCAAATTCAGAGAAGACATGATCGAGTGATTAACCTAGAAATACAAATTGAGATTATGTGAGAAGATTTATTAAAGAATGTATCAACATACATAAATTAAATCCTATTTATTTTACGAATTGAGTCACCCTTATTATCAATTCGGGAGATCGTAGGAACATCTCCAAATAGGTTGATATCCAACCATAGATAAGAACAACCATGGCTGTGGCCATCAAGTTCTTCTTAGCTATGAAGGTAGGTAATTATACCGATTACACATCACATATATGTAACTATCACATTATGCTATCAACTAATTGAATGTTTGCATAAAACATTGGGTTGTTAACTCATTAACAAGTATGTATCATTATACATAACACCCAACTGCACCTCTCTTTACATCGACCTTGGCTGTGGCACAACAAATCGATGCTCCAAGCTTAAGGCTGACCCATTAATCAAGAAATAGTTTTAATATGGTTGGAGCTCATTCAACCTCTTAGTCAGGCTTGGATGTGTCCAACAACCAAAACTAATGATTGACCTCTGACTCGAACTATATTATTCATAAACTAATTCCATGGTTTGAACATGTTGAGGTTCAAGTCGGGCATGGATGTGTCCATCAACCCAAGCGAGAAACAAAACTCCGATTCTAAGCATATTAATGGAAGGTGTTGGCCTTAATATTTTGTAAGGGGTTTTGGGTCTCATTCTTTTTAAGCACATTCATGACATAAAATTATGTCATAACTAACGATTTCCTTAACAAAGTATGTATGTGACTTAATTTATCAAGTCTCATGAATTAAATTAGGAACCGGATTTCCTAATTATAATTTCATACTTTATTAAAGGAATTGTTTTGGGAAACAATTTCCTAAATTGTCATAATTAATTTCGGAAATAATATGTTCAAGACTTTGATTTCTCTAAATCAAATCTTATTAAATTAAGAGACAAATCCCTTAATTCAACCACATATTATTTTCATGAAAATCTCATTTAAGAAACTCTATAGGAAACCATTTTCCTAATTAATTTTGGAGACAACAATATGTAAGAGCATCACCTCTTCAAACATATTTTATTCATGGATTTAATTAATTACAACAAATTGTTTTCTAAGGGTGGCTCCCCGAGGCTCAGATACCCAAAGAAAAGTAATGTGTTGTAAATCCAATTGGACGGCTCCCCGAGGCTCAATCCAATCAAACATGACAATTTCAATTAAAAATTAGGAAATTAAATTACAACAACTAACTTTAAATTGGACGGCTCCCCGAGGCTCAATCCAAAATAAAGAATTTTGTTGTCAATTTAAAAACCAATTCAAATCTAATTGTCAATTAACTGTCCATGAATTTGTCTAGACTTTCTTAAAAGAAAGTGTCCAAAATTGCGAGATTTCGAAAATTGATTTTTAGAATAATTGTAAGTTTCTGGTTCAAAGGAAACTTACATATTTCCAAAATTGGAAAATTTCTAAAATAGAAAAATTTCCAAAATTGGAAAGTTTCCAAAGATGGGAAGATTTCGAAATTATTATAAAATTTCAGAAAATAGAAAATTTCAAACGTTTGCGAAATTTCATGAGGATTTCCAAACTTTGAAATTCCTAAATCTAAAATTTATTATAATTTGAAAGTTTCCATAATTGAAAATTTTTTTTTGAAATTGAGATCATGACAAAGTTTTCCACAAAACAATTATTTGATTAAGTCGAACACTAACCGGCTCTGATACCACTGTTGGGACCGGGTGCATGTCGACAAGGATACGAGTTCGTAAAATTTAAAATTTTTACGTGCAGCGGAAGAGTTTGCATAAAATAATTTCCTAAATTATTTTAACTTCGTATCTAGCATGCAACCTTATAGTGTATCGACATAATCATAAAATAAAAGTTTGCGAAAAGTAAACTAATTTACCAAGTACCTTGCGTAACTCGAAGTAAGGGACGAGATCCAACCGTAGCGTCCCTTGGAAGCTTCGCCTCTATTCGCGTCCACGCCGAGTTCTCTTCGGGATGACTTCGCAAAGTCACGAGTTTTGTACCGACGAGAACTACTAGATTCTCTATAGGCACAACTTGAAAAATCAAGAGAGGAAAGATAGGAAACTAACCAAGAAGAAAACGGAATCGAATTCCAGGAGGAGAGGAGTCGCTATCCGCTTCTTCTTCTTCTTGTTCAGCTTCTCCTTCTTCTTGTTAGCTCACGCCAACCTCAAGGGGAGGAGAGGGTTGCACCAGCCCTAGATGGAGGAAGGTGGGCGCCGGCCCTAAATCTCCAAGTGGGCGCCGACCCTAAGGGAGGAGAGGGGAGAAGAGAAGAGAGAAAGAGGGAGAGCTCTTCACAACTTAATTAGTTGATTAGTTAGGAATAAGGGCTTGCCTTAGGTTCCTTTATATAGTAGCAACTCCTTTGCTAAGTCTCCCTCTAAACCGAATTAACGGATTTAACGGAATTAGTTATAAGAAATTTATCTTATAAATTTTCTTATTAATTGTTCCGTTTAAGCCTAGTTTTATTATAACTAATTTATAATAAAACAAATTAGTTATCATAAGAAATTTATCCTATAAATTCTCTTATGAATTTTATTATAACTAACTTTATAATAAAACTAATTAATTATCATAAGAAATTTATCCTATAAATTCTCTTATGAATTATTCCGTTTAAACCAAGTTTTATTATAAACTAATTTATAATAAAAACTATTTCTTCTTCTCTTTAAATTATGGAATAAATTTTATAAGAAATTTATAAACTTTCTTATTATGGATAAATCAATTCATAATTGATTTTATAAAATTAAAATGAACCAACTCATGGATTATTTTAATCTTCCATAAAAGAATAAATTTCTATAAATTTTATTTATATAAATTTCTTTATACAAATTTATTTATCCATAATTTATAAAATAAATCGCGCTAGATTTATTTTATTAATTAAACCAATTAAATTGGTTTTCTCCTTTTATTTGGCCGGCCACCAAAGAGGGGTTAACACCCTCTTTGGTCAGCTAAACCCAACCCGGACCGTCGCGAATTAAACTCATTTAATTCGCCCAAAAAGCCGTCAAAAGACTTAGCCATTTTTAGCTTCTAATGCGCCTCTGACTAACTCAGATTCGTCTTATTTCTCTTGATCGGAAAATCTAATTTTCAACTCGTTTTAAATCCCTCGGATTACTCGTAGTGCGTGTGACTAAATAGGCTTTCGATTTATGTTGGCCGTCTATAATTAACTAATTATAGAACGATCATGAGTGGCACCTAGTAGTACATCATGATCCCAAATTAATCGAAAGATCAACAGTTTGACCTCAGAAGAAATTATTCTGAAACCCTTCAGCATCTCTAATGAATCGTGCCACATTCCCTTCACCACCTTATACCCACTTGGTTCAGGACACGGTCAATGGTGTCAGTCCCCACTAGGCTGACTACGTCACGCCTAGCCCAAGTAATGTCTTGCTCGTCCTTTGAATTTCTAATTACTCTCATGTATTTTAGAGACTTTCACTCTAAACATGATATGCTCTGGCCAGAGGCTTTGAGTAACAATCCGACGATAGGCCTGGGTATACATCTCCTCGCAAGGAGTGGTGAATCCTTTGTAGGCTGTTAAAACATCTTCGGGCACTTTGGCTTATACCCGATCATCCTGGGTCCACACCTCCTTGGAGATGCTTGCTTAAGATGTCAAAGTATAAGTCTTCATGACCAAGATGACTTGAACACCGCAAGTTAAAGGAACATCGCACTTAAGCCGCAGTAAGATCTTCATTGACATATCTACATGTAGATTCCCATATGAAGTCTTACAGCTAGTCACTCCAATGAACTAGTTCCCTTAACTAGCATCCATGTTTATCTCCGGACATCCCAATGCCACCAGCCAGTGAGAATCAGCTGATTAGAGAATAACCCATGCTAGTCTCAACAGAATTGATAGTGTCCGTTTTTATTAATTCATCGACTAGGGATATTTTCAATACTTCACATTTGCGCATTTAGAGATAATCACTAGTTGTGATCTCATCACAAATTCTCTTATGCTGTGAGTTGTATTGCGGACATTCAGTAGATGAGTTTAAGATCCCAATCAAATACACAAGCATGTATACTCAAATAGTGAATTATCATTTATTAATATAAATGTTTTACAATCATAAGGCGATTGCCTTAGGACACTTCTCTCATATCACTAACATGGGGCTCGACTGAGGAGAGTTCAGTGAGTCCAGAGGAGGTTAGGGGTAGCTGGCTTGTTGCAGGTGAGCAGTTGGGAGCTGAGTGGAGCGTCTGTGACCTGGCGTTTGGGCAGCTGGGATAAGTGTGGGCTGGCGATGAAGAGAGGGAGTTCTCACTACCGCAGCAACACTTGATCCATCCTTAGCAATCATTCTGTTTTGAAGCTTCTACAAACTTGATCATTCTTTGAAGCTTGAGAGACCTGAGCACTAAGAAGGACTCGTGGCAAGGCGATCAACAAGCAAACAAGGAAGAGCTGAGTGAAGGCTCTTGCCGAGGTTGTGCTGGGTTGTTGTTTGTGCTTGTAAGCGTTTCTCTTCATCTGCTTGTGCTCTGTAAGTCTCCGATTGTCTCTGTGCTTTTCATTCTACATCAACTTGTTGAGACATTTTGTGGAGAGGTTACTCCACCGAGAAGGAGGATTTGATATCCGAATTTCTGGGGCTTGATCTGCCGACGATCAAGGGATCGCCCACCTTAAAGGCACGCCAAGGAGTAGGGGCAAGATATCCCCGAACCTAGTAAAACGATCCTTGTTAGCGATCCTTGGTTTGTATTCTCTGTTTCTGCAGTTTTGTTAAGTTTGCTTCTCTGCATTTGTTTTGTTTCCGCTGCTACTAACTTAAGTGCAGAGAAAGATTTCAAAGAGCAAGTTTTGTCTAAGTCCAAGAGATCGACTAGATTCACCCCCCCCTCTCTAGCCATCTCGTCCCCAACACTCATGCTGCTTTTGTAGCTCAGGTACCATAGCGGCCAGCATGATGCAACTCATAAGTTCAGAATCGGCCACATGTTTCTGATAGTCCACTAACTGGTCTGGAATTGCATCTTCAGGAGGATGGTTGTGAAGTTGTTCTTCAAGGACATAAGCAAGCTTTTTTGCCTTGAGGACTATCCTCAGGTTTTGAAGCCAGTCCATGAAGTTTGGCCCGGTCAGCTTATTGGTGACCAAAACGGAACGCAAATTCAGAGAATACATGATCAGGTGATTATCCTAGAAATACAAATTGAGGTTATGTGATGAGAATGATAAAGAATGCATCAATATACATTAATTAAATCCTATTTATTTTTCGAATTGAATAACCCTTTTTATCAATTCGGGAGATCGTAGGAACATCTCCAAATAGGTTGATATCCAATCATAGATAAGAACAACCATGGCTAGAGTCCATCAAGTTATTCTTAGCTATGAAGGTAGGTAATTATACCGATTACATATTATACATATGTAACTATCACATTATGCTATCAACTAATTGAATGTTTGCATAAATCATTGGGTTGTTAACTCATTAACAAGTATGCAACAATATACATAGCACCCAACTGCACCTCTCTTTACATCGACCTTGGTTGTGGCACAACAAATCGATGCTCCGAGCTTAAGGCTGACCCATTAATCAAGAAATAGTTTTAATATGGTTGGAGCTCATTCAATCGTTTAGTTAGGCTTGGATGTGTCCAACAACCAAAACTAAGGATTGACCTCTGACTCCAACTATATTAATCATAAACTAATTCTATGGTTTGAACATGTTGAGGTTCAAGCCGGGCATGGATGTGTCCATCAACCCAAACGAGAAACAAAACTCCGGTTCTAACCATATTAATGGAAGGTGTTGGCCTTAATATTTTGTAAGGGGTTTTGGGTCTCATCCTTTTTCTTTTATGCACATTCATGACATATAATTATGTCATGTTCTAACGATTTCTTTAATAAAGTATGTATGTGACTTAATTTATCAAGTCTCATTAATTGAATTAGGAACCGAATTTCCTAATTCTAATTTCATACTTTATTCAAGGAATTATTTTGAGAAATAATTTCCTGAATTATCATAATCAATTTCGGAAATAATATGTTTAAGACTTTGATTTCTCTAAATCAAATATTATTAAATTAAGAGACAGATTCCCTTAATTCAGCCACATATTATTTTCATGAAAATCTTATTTAAGAAATATACTCTATAGGAAATAATTTTCCTAATTAATTTTGGAGACAATAATATGTAAGAGCATCACCTCATAAATCAAATAAGGAAATTATCGTTTGAGAATCACCTCAAAAATTTCCAAGATTTGATCACATATTTTATTTATGGAAAATTAATATCAATAACTTAATTTGGATGGCTCCCCGAGGCTCAATCCAAATTAAACATTTGACAATTTAAATTCAATTTAAGAAATTTAATTATAACAACTAACTTTAAATTGGACGGCTCCCTGAGGCTCAATCCAAAATAAAAAAATTTTGTAAATAATTTAATTTCCAATTATAAATTTAAATGTCAATTAATATTCTCATAATTTGTCTAGACTTTCTTGAAAGAAAGTGCTCAAAATTTCGAGCTTTCCATAAATGGAAAGTTTCCAAAAATAAAAGATTTTTAGAATAATTGTAAGTTTCTGGTACAAAGAAAACTTACGTTTTTTCAAAATTGGAAAATTTTCGAAATAGAAAATTTCCAAAATTGGAAAGTTTCCAAAATGGAAAGTTTTCACAATTATCATAAAATTTTAGAAACAGAGATATTTCAAAAGTTTGCGAAATTTCATGAGGATTTCCAAACTTTGAAATTCCTAAATAGAAAATTTACCATAATTGGAAAGTTTCCATAATTAAAAATTTTTCAAATTTGAGATCATGATAAAGCTTTCCGCAAAACAATTATATGATTATGTCGAACACAAACCTCGGCTCTGATACCACTGTTGGGACCGGGTGCATGTTGATATGGATGCGGGTTTATAATTTTAAATTAATTACATGCAGCGGAAGGTTTAGCATAAATAATTTCTCTAATTATTTAACCACACATCTAAGCATGCAATTTTATCTTGTGTAGACATGATTATATATTTAAAATTTTGCAGAAACATAAACTAATTTATGTATTACCTCGCGTAACTCGAAGGAAGGGACGAGATCCAACCGTAAGCATGTAACGACCCGGCCCTATCTAACTGTTGGCCGTGTCGTTACTCTACTATTGGTCTTCCCGCCCCTGGCCAGCGGGTTTTTGCCTTCCCCGGGATTCGAACTCTAGACCTCCAGGCTAAAGTATTAGAGTTCCTAACTAATCCTGGTAACCAATTGAGCTTTTATGTAAACGACCCGGCCCTGTCTAACTGTTGGTCGTGTCGTTACGCTACTACTGGTCTTCCCGCCCCTGGCCAGCGGGTTTTTGCCTTCCCCAGGATTCGAACTCTAGACCTCCAGGCTAAAGTATTAGAGTTCCTAACTAATCCTGGTAACCAATTGAGCTATAGCTCAATTGGTTACCAGGATTAGTTAGGAACTCTAATACTTTAGCCTGGAGGTCTAGAGTTCGAATCCTGGGGAAGGCAAAAACCCGCTGGCCAGGGGCGGGAAGACCAGTAGTAGCGTAACGACACGACCAACAGTTAGACAAGGCCGGGTCGTTACAAAGCGTCCCTTGGAAGCTCCGCCTCTATTCGCGTCCATGCCGAGTATCTTCGGGATGACTTCGCAAAGCCACGAGTTTCGTGTTCTCGTGAACTACTAGATTCTCCGAGAACGCGACGAGAAAAACCAAGAGAGAAGTCGGAAGACTAACCACAAAAGGATGGCCGGCTGGTGCTCCTTCTTGGGGCTGGTTGGCGCACGGCAAGAAGGGGAGAAGAGAAGGAGAGAAAGAGAGTGAGAGAGCCTATGCCTTCGTCTCTCTATTATTACCCAAGCCTTACCTTGGGTCCTTTATATAGTGGCCTCTCAACCATCAAGCCTCTCAAATATTGAATAACTTATTCTATCATGCCAAGTTTGATTTTATATCATGGTTAAAATCATATTTTAATTCATGATAAAAATCAATCAAGTCTCTTCTCTAATGGAATAAATTTCCTTATCATGGTAAATCAATCCATGATTGATTTTATAAAATAAATCAATCCATGGTTCATATTAATTTCCATGAAAAATAAACCAAACCTTGGTTTATTATATAAATAATTTATATCATCCATAATTTTATAAAACAAACCACACTTGGTTTATTTTATAAATTGAACCAAAAACTTGGTTCTCTCCCTTTGTTATGGTCAGCCAAGCAAAGAGGATGGAGGCCCTCTTTGGCCGACCCATCCAATCCAAGCCCCAATGAATTAAACTTATTTAATTCATCTATTAAGTCTTCAAAAGACTTAGCCATTTTACGCTTCCGATGCGTCTCTGATAAATTCATATTCGACTTATCGTTTGGCTCAACCAAACTTAATCTCTCTTGATTGGAAAATCTAATTTTCAACTCGTTTTAAATCCCTCGGATTACTCGTAGTGCGTGTGACTAAATAGGCTTTCGATTTATGTTGGACGTCTATAATTAATCAATCATAGAACGATCATGAGTGGCACCTAGTAGTATATCATGATCCCCAATTAATTGAAAGATCAACGGTTGACCTCAGAAATAATTTTGAAACCCTTCAGCAGCTATAATGAATCGTGCCTCATTCCCTTCACCATCTTATACCCACTTGGTTCAGGACATCGTCTATGTGTGTCAGTCCCCACTAGGCTGAGTACGTCACACCTAGCCCAAGTAACGTTTTCTCGTCCTACAGATTCTAATTACTCTCATGTATTTAAGAGATTCATACTCTGAACATGTCATGCTCTGGCCAGAGGCTTCGAGTAACAATCCGACGATAGGCCTCGGGTATACATCTCCTCGCAAGGAGTGGTGAATCCTTTGTAGGCTGTTCAAACATCTTTGGGCACTTCGGCTTATACCCAATCATCCTGGGTCCACACCTCCTTGGAGATGCTTGCTTAAGATGTCAAAGTATAAGTCTCCATGACTAAGATGACTTGAACACCGCAAGTCAAAGGAACATCGCACTTAAGCTGCAGTAAGAACTTCACTGACAGATCTATATGTAGACTACCATATGAAGTTTTATAGTCAGTCACTCCAATGAACTAGTTCCCTTAACTAGCATTCATGTTTATCTCTGGACATCTCAATGTTACCAGCCAGTGAGAATCAGCTGATTAGAGAATAACTCATGCTAGTCTCAACAGAATTGATAGTGTCCGTATTTATCAATTCATCGACTAGGGACAATTTCAATACTTCACAATTGCACATGTAGAGATAATCACTAGTTGTGAATTCATCACAAATTCTCTCATGCTGTGAATTGTATTGCGGGCATTTAGTAAATGAGTTTAAGATCTCAATCAAATACACAAACATGTATACTCAAATAGTGAATATTCATTTATTAAAATAAATGATTACAATCATAAGGCGATTGCCTTAGGACACTTCTCTCATATCACTAACATGTTGCCCAGTACTTCCGTAGCTTTACCACCCGTCCTAGCCACAGATTTCTGGGGGGCCTCCCTTCCTCTCACAAGGGATGGAAGGAGAGATTTTTTTATATCCGGCTTCCCGAGCGTCCCTTTAGCCACATCCACTGGACGGAAAACCTGCCTCCTATCCCAGACCTTGGTGACTTCCAACAGGACGCGGGATATCGGAGAGCCAAGGGTATCCTGGCCGGGATGGAATTCCATGGACTTCAATTGGTGCAGTGCGAGGAGCTCCTCTATCGGGCCGAGATTAGTCAGAAAATTATACCCCTCAGCTCCAGCCTTCGTAAGTTATTTCGTACCTGGTACAGTTCCTGGTTAATGCTGACTGATGCCCTCTTTTTTTTTTTGCTGGAGATATTATGTTTTCCCTCGTGATGAATAAGCTCCTGAAGTGGGAGCAGGGTACCGAACAGGCGTTGGTCCCAGGCTTAGTGTCTTCGACCCCCGCAGGAATCCCCACTGAGGGTGATGAGGTGGTGGAGGAGTCGTCTGCGGGCCTAGTAGTGCCAGGGGCCCCCCAGACGTCGGATCCTCGGAGTTGCCTCCGGTCCTGGAAGGGGGGTCAACTGTTCCTACTACCAAGGCCCCAAAGGGAAAAGCGGCGCCTCCTCCGTCGGTCGTACCTTCAGAGATCCACGCGCTTGAAAAGAAGTGTCGGGAGCGTCGATCCCAAAGGGATCACTCCCTGAAGCGGTTGAAGAAAGGCTCACCTCCAGCGTTTTTGTGCTCGGCTACCCCCAAGGATGCGGCTTCACGATCCTCGGGCGTTCGGGAGGGGTTATCTTCTCCTGTCATTGAGACGCCCCTTTTCGTTGCCGACGCCCTAGCCCTCCCGGTCGACCCTCCGGTTGTTCCCCGAGGCAAAGAGGTGTTCATATGCATCTTCACCGCTCTCACCGAAAGGCTCCCAAGGCGAAGAAGAAGGCGGCTGGCAGTTCTCAGTCCATCCACATAAAGGGGGTTGCTTCTGAGGCATTGTCGAGCACTTCAAGTTCAGAAGAAGATGTCCTTGACCCAAGAGACATTCCCAGTCAGTCAGGGCCCCCTACCGAGGGAACTCTTCCTTCTCCCGTCGTACCATGGCGGGTAACTGGGTTAGCCCGCTACCTGGGCATGCTATATCAATCCCTACTGACAGTAAACATTTGTGGCACGCTTTTCATTTTACTTCAAAGTCTTTTTACTAACTGTTTGTATCTGCCCTGTAGGTTGCCTCTAACTGCACAGCCACCGACCGCTTGCTGTGCTCCAGAGGGGTTACTAAAGACCTCCTCCAGAAGGTGGCGAATGGCGAGGTGGAAATCGGCCGGGCTTGTGAGGCTGGACTCATGCAATTGGAGGTCAGCCGGGCTCTTCGCGAGAAAATTGAGCATTATTTGGCCGCCTTAATAATGGTCGAGGATACCCTACACGGGTACAGACTCCGGGAACGCCTTGGATCCGAGAAGAACCAGGCGCTTGAAGGGGAGCTGCAAAAGCTATTGCAGGAGCGGGATCAACTCCAGGCCCGAACGGGAGAGTTGACTGGTCAAGTTAACCTCCTGGAATCTGCGAAGAAGGTCTTAGAGGACCGGGATGCGGAACGAGAGCGCCTGATGGCTTTGCGAGAACATGACCTGGAGCTGTCGAACTCTTATGCAACCGATCATCAGGATCAAGTGATCCAGGCCAAAGCACAAGCTGCTGCTGCTACCCAGAAACTCCAGGAGGTGCAAGAGGCTCAGGCTGACCTATTCCGAGAGGTAGCGACACTGAAAGATGCCAAGGAGGAGGCTGAGGCCAAGATACAGCAGCAGCAGGGTGATCACGCAATTCAACTATCCCGGGTCGAGGCAGAGTCCAAGGCTAAGTTCTTGGAGTCGGAGGAGTATGCCGAGGTGGTGGTCGTGCAAGCATTGAAGCGCCTAAAACAGGGCTTCTATGGCGCTATCCGCCAGTTGGAGAAGGACCAGCTGTTGAAACCCGGTTCGGACTTGCGCGCGATAACTGTCCGGCGTGTCTGGGATGATCTGCTCCCCGAGGAGCGGGATTTGTAGGATACTTCCCGACAGAGGCATAGACTCCCCGACCGTCTCTCACCCACTGTATCTTCTTCTTTTTAAGCTCTCTTTTGTAGGACAAGTGTGTGATTGTTTTATCATTGAATGTCAACATCGCTGAGCTTCTTATATTCGGAGTGATTTCTTGTTCCCTTTAGAATGTCTGCTCTGAGGAAAGTCGGGAGGTTGTAGGGTTTAATCCGCTCTTGGCCGGGCGTGTACAGCTCCAAGGCCAAGTCTACACACCGAGAGGCTGTAGGGTTTAATCCGCTCTTGGCCGGGCGTGTACAACTCCGAGGCCAAGCCTACACACTGAGAGGTTATAGGGTTTAATCAACTCTTGGTCAGGCGCATACAACTCCGAGGCCAAGCCTACACACCGAGAGGTTGTAGGGTTTAATCAACTCTTGGTGAGGCGCATACAACTCTGAGGCCAAGACTACACACCGAGAGGCTGTAGGGTTTAATCCGCTCTTGGCCGGGAGTGTACAGCTCCGAGGCCAAGCCTACACACCGAGAGGCTGTAGGGTTTAATCAGCTCTTGGCCGGGCGCGTACAGCTTCGAGGCCAAGCCTACACACCGAGAGGCTGCAGGGTTTAATCAACTCTTGGCTGGGCGCGTACAGCTCCGAGGCCAAGCCTACACACCGAAGGGTTGTAGGGTTTAATCCGCTCTTGGCTAGGCGTGTACAGCTCCGAGGCCAAGCCTACACACCGAGAGGCTGTAGGATTTAATCAGCCCAAGCCTACACGCCGAGAGATTGTAGGGTTTAATCCACTCTTGGCCGGGCGTGTATAGCTCCGAGGTCAAGCCTACACACCGAGAGGCTGTAGGGTTTAATCAGCTCTTGGCCGGGTGTGCACAGCTTCGACGCCAAGCCTACACATCGAGAGGCTGTAGGGTTTAATCCGCCCTTGACCGAGCGTGTACAGCTCCGAGGTCATGCCTACACACCGAGAGGCTGTAGGGTTTAATCAGCTCTTGGCAGGGTGTGCACAGCTCCGAGGCCAAGCCTACACACCGAGAGGTTGTAGGGTTTAATCCACTCATGGTCGGGCGTGTACAGCTCCGAGGCTAAGCCTACACACCGAGAGGTTGTAGGGTTTAATCCACTCTTGGCCGGGCGTGTACAGTTCCGAGGCCAAGCCTACACACCGAGAGGCTGTAGGGTTTAATCAGCTCTTGGCCAGGCGTGTACATCTCCGAGGCCAAGCCTACACACCGAGAGGTTGTAGGGTTTAATCCACTCTTGGCGGGGTGTGTACAACTCTGAGGCCAAGCCTACACACCGAGAGGTTGTAGGGTTTAATCGGCTCTTGGCCGGGCGTGTATAGCTTTGAGGCGAAGCCTACACACCGAGAGACTGTAGGGTTTAATCAGCTCTTGGTCGGGCGTGTACAGCTCTGAGGGAAAGCCTACACACCGAGAGGCTGTAGGGTTTAATCAGCTCTTGGCCGGGCGTGTACAGCTCTAAGGCCAAGCCTAGACACCGAGAGGCTGTAGGGTTTAATCACAGATGGGGACTCAGCATTTTTCCGAATGACACGTCACTCGCACTTTTTATTGATTATACTGCAAGGCAGTGAAGAAGTAAAAAATACATCAAGCAAATACACCGCGTGGTACCTCACTGAGTACAGTAAGGGCGGAGATGGTTGGCATGCTAGGGCCTTTCCAATCTTTTACCTTTATTGTCCTCTAGATAATAGCTACCTCCTGTGAGTTTTTTTGATGACGACATAGGGGTCGTCCACTGCGGTTCCAACTTCTAGGGGTCCCCTACCGGTTTTATTTTCTTCCAGACTTGATCACCCACCTCGAAGTTGCGGGCGATCACTCGGCGATTGTAGGCTTGCTGCATTCTTCTCCGATATGCCTCTAACCTTGCCGTGGCTTTATCCCGTACCTCCGAGATGAGGTCTAGATCAATTAGCTGCTGCTAGTCATTGTCTTCCTTGCGATAATACTGCCGTCATGTGGATTCTTCCCCTACCTTCACCGGGATGACGACTTCCACGCCATAAACTAGCTGGAAAGGGCTCTTGCCCGTCCCTTCTTTCGGGGTAGTCCGGTAGGACCACAGGATGCTGGGGAGTTCTTCGACTCAACTGCTCCCGACGTGGTCCAACTTTATCTTGAGGCCCCGCAGGATTTCCCGATTGACGTCTTCGGCTTGTCCATTGCTCTGCGGGTATGCAACTGAGGTGAAGGCATGTTGAATGCCTAATCCTTCGCACCACTCCTTCAGCTTGGGCCCGGAGAATTGTCGCCCGTTATCGAATACCAGCTTATGGGGGATGTCATATCAGCAGACAATGCCTCTCCATAGGACTTTCATCACAGCCCCTTCCGTGATGTTCACCAGAGGTTTGGCTTCTACCCACTTGGAGAAGTAATCAACGTGGACCAACAGGAATTTCTTCTGCTGGGGCCCAACGGGATAGGGACCCACAATGTCCATTCTCCATTGGTCGAAAGGGCAGGATATTGTAGAAACTCGCAAGGGCTCCGTCGGACGGTGAGTCACATGTTGATGTCTCTGACAGGCTTCGCACCGGGCCACAAAATTATGCGCATCGACCTGCAAGGTAGGCCAAAAGTATCCCGCCAAAAAGATCTTCCGAGACAGGGATTTTCCTCCGATGTGACTCCCACAGATGCCCTCGTGTACCTCCCTCATCACGTAGTTGGTCACCTCCGACCTGATGCATTTTAGGAGGGGTGGGGCGAAGGCTCTCCTATATAGCTGATCCCTTATCAGTGTGAACCTGTCCGGTCGTCGGCGAAACAGTCGGCTCTCTTGGTGCCCATCAGGAAGGGATCCATCCCGGAGGAATGCTATGTAGGGATCCCTCCAGTCTATCCGTCTGTTGGTTCCGGCCTCCTCTCCAATTTGGGATACCATCGCTTCTGTCGCACTAGGCTCATTCAACCGCTAGGTGGATATGGAACTGGCCAGCTTGGCTAGCTCATCGGCTCGCACATTGTCCGACCGGGAGATCTTTTGCAGGATGACCTCCGAGAAGGCGACCTTCAGCTGTTTGTAGAGGGCTACATACTTCTATAGCCGTTCGCACTTGACTTCGAAACTACCCGCTACCTGCTGAGCCACCAATTGTGAGTCCAAATATACCATGACCCGACAGGCTTCCATGTGTCTGGCCGCTTGCAAACCCGCTAGGATCGCCTCATATTCAGCTTCGTTGATGGTAGCTTTGAAGTGAAGTCGGATAGACAGATGCAATGTGTCTCCCCTAGGGGAAATCATTAGCAATCCAACCCCGCTATGCTGGCTGTTGGAGGATCCATCTACATAGACCTTCCACATACCTTCGACCTCCGCCTCCAGGACGGTCTCTAGCATGAAGTCAGAGAGGGCTTGGGCTTTGATAGCGGCTCTGTTAGTGATATGAGAGAAGTGTCCTAAGGCAATCGCCTTATGATTGTAAAACATTTATTTTTATAAATGATAATTCACTATTTGAGTATACATGCTTGTGTATTTGATTGGGATCTTAAACTCATCTACTGAATGTCCGCAATACAACTCACAGCATAAGAGAATTTGTGATGGGATCACAACTAGTGATTATCTCTAAATGTGCAAATGTGAAGTATTGAAAATATCCCTAGTCGATGAATTGATAAATACGGACACTATCAATTCTGTTGAGACTAGCATGGGTTATTCTCTAATCAGTTGATTCTCACTGGCTGGTGACATTGGGATGTCCGGAGATAAACATGGGTGCTAGTTAAGGGAACTAGTTCATTGGAGTGACTAGCTGTAAGACTTCATATGGTAATCTATATAGATATGTCAATAAAGTTCTTACTGCAGCTTAAGTGCGATGTTCCTTTGACTTGCGGTGTTCAAGTCATCTTGGTCATGGAGACTTATACTTTAACATCTTAAGCAAGCATCTCCAAGGAGGTGTGGACCCAGGATGATTGGGTATAAACCGAAGTGCCCGAAGATGTTTGAACAGCCTACAAAGGATTCACCACTCCTTGCGAGGAGATGTATACCCAGGCCTATCGTCGGATTGTTACTCAAAATCTCTGGCCAGAGTATATCATGTTAAGAGTGCAAGTCTCTTAAATACATGAGAGTAACTAGAAATCCAAAGGACGAGAAAGACACTACTTGGGCTAGGTGTGACGTAGTCAGCCTAGTGGGGACTGACACAAATAGACCGTGTCCTGAACCAAGTGGGTATAAGATGGTGAAGGGAATGGGGCACGATTCATTAGAGCTGCTGAAGGGTTTCAGAATAATTTCTTCTGAGGTCAAACCGTTGATCTTTCGATTAATTGGGGATCATGATGTACTACTAGGTGCCACTCATGATCGTTCTATAATTTGTTGATTATAAACGGCCAACATAAATCGAAAGCCTATTTAGTCACACGCACTATGAGTAATCCGAGGGATTTAAAACGAGTTGAAAATTGGATTTTTCGATCAAGAGAAATAAGTCGAATCTAAGTTAATCAGAGGCGCAATGGAAGCTAAAAATGGCTAAGTCTTTTGAAGACTTTTTGGGCGAATTAAATGAGTTTAATTCGCGTTGGTTCGGCTCGGTTTGGGTCGGCCAAAGAGGGTGCCAACCCTCCTTGGTTGGCCGGCCACTTATTGGGGAGAAAACCAATTAATTTTGGTTTAATTAATAAAGTAAATCTAGCGCGATTTATTTTATAAATTATGGATAAATAAATTTGTATAAAGAATTTATATAAATAAATTTATAGAAATTTATTCTTTTTATGGAAGTTAAAATAATCCATGAATTGGTTTATTTTAATTTTATAAAATCAATTATGAATTGATTTTTCCATAATAAGAAAGATTATAAATTTCTTATAAAATTTATTCCATAATAAAAGGAGAGACTAATTAGTTTTATTATAAAGTTATTTATAATAAAACTTGGTTTAAAACAGAATAATTCATAAGAGAATTTATAAGATAAATTTCTTATGATAATTAATTAGTTTTATTATAAAGTTAGTTATAATAAAATTCATAAGAGAATTTATAGGATAAATTTCTTATGATAACTAATTAGTTTATTATAAAGTTAGTTATAATAAAACTTGGTTTAAACGGAATAATTCATAAGAGAATTTATAGGATAAATTTCTTATGATAATTAATTAGTTTTATTATAAAGTTAGTTATAATAAATTCATAAGAGAATTTATAGGATAAATTTCTTATGATAACTAATTAGTTTTATTATAAAGTTAGTTATAATAAAACTTGATTTAAACGGAATAATTCATAAGAGAATTTATAGGATAAATTTCTTATGATAACTAATTCCGTTAATTCGGTTAAGAGGAGACTTGGCAAGGGAGAAGCAACTATATAAGGAACCATAGGCAAGCCTTGGATTCCTAAGATTTGGATAATCGAAATAGAGCTCTCCCTCTCTCTCTTCTCTTCTCTCCTCCTTCCCCCTCCCTTCCATTAGGGCCGGCGGCCACCCTAGCTCCATTAGGGCCGGCGCCCAACCTACACCAAGGCAAGGTGTTGCCGTGAGCTTCAAGGAGAAGAAGAAACCAACCAAGAAGAAGAAGAAGCTCTCTCTCGGAATTCGATTCCGTTACTTCGTTGGTTAGTTTCCTTTTCTTCTCTTGATCTTCTTTGTTGTGACTTCCGACAATCTAGTAGTTCTCGTCGGCACAAAACTCGTGACTTTGCGAAGTCATCCCGAAGAGAACTCGGCGTGGACGCGAATAGAGGCGGAGCTTCCAAGGGACGCTACGGTTGGATCTCGTCCCTTACTTCGAGTTACGCGAGGTACTTGGTAAATTAGTTTACTTTTCCGCAAAGTTTTATTTTATGATTATGTCAACACACCATAAAATAAGATAAAAAANTGCAACTAGTAAGCAAAAGCTTAGTAAGTACTATCTAGCTCACAAAATCTCGAAATGTGCAAACATGCTTCTTGAACAATATGAAAATTATATGAGATACTTATATGCTTGAAAGAAACTAAGAACATGTATAACTCAAAACATGCATACTCAAGCATTAATAAATCTCAATTTACTTTTCTTGGCTCAACTTGAAACTTTAGCTATTCTTTAACTTTTGAAAACTCTTTAAACTTTAGAAACTTTGCTAAAGCATATACTTGAAAATAATAATCACTTGGATCCACTGAAGACGTAAGTACCATCTCATGCGCATTCCCTAAAAGGTTGGGGTAGCGAGCCACCAATCCTAATAGAGCAGACCTTGGTCTACCAGGGCCAAGACCTTGGAATTGGACACCTGGATTTCTTTAACGACGCCCTTGGACGCCGGGTACTGGCCTTAGAAAATAAAATAGCTTTTCTTTCTTTTCTTTCTTATCTGTAAATGCCTTGGCATTTTCTCGAGCACCTTGCGTGCTAAATCCCTAAGTCTTGACTTTTGGGGATTTCTTAAGGCCTTGGCCTTTTCTTTTCTTATCTTTATCTTCTTTTTCTTTCTCATAACTTTCTTAGCCCCTAATCTCACATAGGGTGCTTAATCAAACTTATACAAGCATATAATGAACTAAGATCACATGCAAAAAACTTAAACAAAAAGGAAATATCTCTTTAAAAACTTTTAAGGGAAATTCTTGCGGGAAAAACCGCCTCTTACTGCAGGTGAGCAGTACTTACATTGGTTTCCTTGAACTTACAACCAAAATTGACGTCTAGGGCTCGGGAGAAGCTTGAAATCTCTACGAACCGTCCGCGCCTACGTGTTCTTCTCGTCGAGACGGACAAAACGTTCCGTCTCCTTGGTTCCCTCTTGGCCGGCGCCCCCTTGGAAGAGGAGAGGAAGGCTTGGGAGGTTGCGTGCGTACGTGAGGAAGAAGAGAGACGGCGCGCGTGGGGTTTGGGCGAGAGGGTTTGAGAGAAATAAAAACTTCTCCCTTTAATTTTCTATTTATACTATCTTTATGGAAAAAAAACGTAACTACTTCATAAATTTATTTCTCTCCACCTTTTGTTGTGCTTGATATCCTAGCCCAGCCGGTGGCGCGCGCGTCTGGTCTCGTGGTGGTCGTGGGTTCGAACCTCCTGCTGCCCTTTAAAGGATTTTTCTTTTTTAAAAATACTAAACGGACTCGGAAAATTCCATAAAAATATTCTAAAAATTCCTAAAAATATCTAGAATATTTCTAAACCATTTTTAAATGGTTCTAAGGACTTTAAGAACTAAAAATGGGAATTTTGGGGCGTTACATCTGCACCAACTGCCCTTGAAATCTAAAGCACAAGCTCTGAGCATATCTTCTAGTACTTGATTAACTCTCTCTGTCTGACCATCTGTCTGAGGATGGAAAGCTATGCTAAACTTTAGTTTGGTGCCTAGTGCTGTCTGTACACACTCCCAGAAGTGCGAAGTGAACCTACTATCCCTATCTGAAATGATAGTCCTAGGGACTCCATGTAGTCTGACGATCTCCTTGAGGAATAACTGAGCTAGCTGTTCCATGGAATAGGAGATCCTGATAGCTAGGAAGTGGGCAGACTTAGTCAATCTGTCAACTATTACCCAGATTGTATCATATCCATTCGTTGTTCTGGGTAGTCCCACTATAATATCCATGGAAATATCTTCCCATTTCCATTTTAGAATCTGGATAGGCTGCAGAACTCCACCTGGTATCTGATGTTCTGCCTTGACCCTTTGGCATGTCAGACAGGTACTGACATATCTGGCGATGTCTCTCTTCATCCCAGGCCACTAAAAATGTCCCCTGAGGTCTTGGTACATTTTGGTGGAACCAGGATGCATCACATAAGGAGATCCATGTGCTTCCTCTAGGATCTTCCTTTGGAGCTCTTCTTGGTTCGGAACACATAAGCGGTCACCGCAGTACAGTATCCCACTATCTGATAGGTGAAACTCCCCATTTTCTGATTCTGCTATCCCCTGCTTGATTTTCTGAAGGTCAGGATCTTGATCCTGTGCTGTATGGATGTCTTCAAGCAGGGTTGACACTAATGTTAAAGTGGAGAGCTGCCCAACTATAATTTCCAGTCCGAACTCTGATATTTCCTTCCGAAGGGGCTGTGACATCGTAGACAAAGCTAGTAGGGTGGCACTAGATTTCCTGCTAAGTGCGTCTGCCACCTTATTAGCTTTACCTGGATGGTAGAGGATGTCAATGTCATAATCCTTGACCAGCTCAAGCCATCTGCGTTGCCTCATGTTCAGATCCTTCTGAGTAAAGAAATACTTCAGACTCTGATGATCTATGAAAATCCTACACTAAGCTCCGTATAAGTAATGCCTCCAGATCTTGAGAGCGAACACTACTGCAGCTAGCTCAAGGTCATGAGTAGGGTAGTTCTTCTCATAATCCTTGAGTTGTCTAGAGGCATAGGCGATAACCTTGCTATTCTGCATCAGCACTGCTCCAAGTCCTAATTTAGAAGCATCGCTACATATGTCAAAGGTGTCAGTGGTCTCTGGAAGAGTCAGGATGGGAGCACTAGTCAATCTTCTCTTTAATTCTGTAAAACTATTCTCGCAGTCCTCTGTCCACTGAAACTTCCTGTTCTTTCTGGTAAGAGCTGTCAGTGGGGAGGCTATTCTGGAGAAATCCTCTACAAACTTCCTGTAGTAACCGGCTAGACCCAGAAAACTTCTGATCTTACTGGCATTCTTCGGTCTAACCCAGTTACTTACTGCTTCTATTTTGCTGGGGTCTACCATCACACCATCCTTGGAGATGATGTGACCCAGAAAAGATACCTAATCGAGCCAAAACTCACACTTGGAGAATTTCGCATAGAGTTGGCTCCGCTGAAGAATTTCTAATACTGTTTTTAGGTGTTCTGCGTGTTCCTTCTGAGTCCCGGAATATATCAGAATGTCATCGATGAAGACGATAACAAACTTATCTAAATATTCTTGGAACACTCTGTTCATGAGGTCCATGAAAGTCGCTGGAGCATTCGTTACGCCAAAAGGCATAACTACAAACTCATAGTGTCCGTATCTTGTTCTGAAAGTTGTCTTGGGGATGTCACCTTCCTTAACTTTCACCTGGTGATATCGCAATCTCAAGTCTATTTTTGAGAACACTGCTGCTCCCTTTAGCTGATCGAACAAGTAGTCAATTCTTGGCAAGGGATACTTGTTCTTGATGGTGACTTGGTTCAAGGCCCGGTAATTTATACACAAGCACATGGACTTGTCTTTCTTCTTCATGAACAATACGGGAGCTCCCCAAGGTGAATGACTAGGGAGTATGAAGCCCTTGTCGAGCAAGCTCCTGAAGTTCTCTTAATTCTGCTGGAGCCATATGGTATGGTGCTTTTGAAATGGGGTTGGTACCTGGAATGAGATCTATCTCAAACTCTATCTCCCTGTTTGGTGCTAAGCCTGGTAACTCGTCAGGGAAGACTGCTGGGTAGTCACATACCACTGGGACCTCTTCTAGCTTTTGATCCTTCTCTTGTTCGGTATTGACTACATGTGCTAGAAATCCGGTACATCTTAAATCCAGCAGTTTCTGTGCTTTTAGAGCTGAGATAAATTTCTTGGCCTTTCTCTTAGGTTCTCCGATGTATTCAAACTACACTCCTACTTCAGGTTGGAATATGACTTTCCTTTTACGACATTCTATGGAGGCACAATACTTGATTAGGAAGTCCATTCCAAAAATCACATCATAATCAGTCATATCCAGCACGATCAGATCACCATAAAGCTCTCTGCCAGCTATACTGACTGGCACTGCACGGAGCCAGTGCGTGGATGTCATAATCTCTCCTGAAGGTAGGGTGGTTAAGAACTGGCCACTGAGTACATTTGGAGGTATAGCTAACTTCTCTGCGAACGCCCTAGATATGAAGGAATGGGTTGCCCCAGTATCGAATAAGACAGTTGCATTTTGCTGTAAAATATATATTTGACCTGTCACAACTGTCGAGGCATTCGCTAATCCTCTTTGGTCAATGAGAAGATCCGTGCATTGGTAGTGGCTGATGGAGCTTCTAATCTGCCCTGACTGATATGGGGACCATCCAGTGCTGCCTGCATCTGATGTAGCTGTGCAGGTTTGCCTCCATACTGAGTAGGTTGTGGAGTAGGTAGACTGTTCTTGGTGGGGCACTGCTTGGCCATGTGCCCCTCTTGACCATAGTTATAACACCCACGGGTGCCCTTGCGGCAGACCCTTAAGTGTTGTCTCCCACATGTGGGACAAGTGGGATACTTGGCTTGCTTGTTGGCTGGCTCCCCTTTCGGATTGTTCCACTGCTTTCTTTTGCCCTGATTCTTCCCTTTCCAGCTAGAGTTGTGGCCCTGGGGTTTTTGAGTTCCTGAACTGCCTTGGCCTTTACTTTCTATCATGACTGACTTCTGTTATTGCATGTTGTTCAGGTAGTGCTTGGTGATCAGAGCACTGCTAACTAGTTCTTCTAAGGTTTGCGGCCTATGGACGCCGCTGGCCACATTCAATGCTATTTCTGGCCTTAGCATCTTGAGCATTAGCCTGACTCGCTCTCGTTCAGTGCTGACCAGTTCAGGGCACATGCGAGCCAGTCTGTTGAAACACTTCACTGGCTTCCTCTACTGATAGGTTACCTTGATGAAATTCAGTGAATTCATCATAATGCCGGTTAGTAACCCACATATGAAAGAATTCTTTGAAAAACTCAGCTTCGAAGTTGGCCCACGTCATCTGATTTATGTCTCGCTTGGCCTTCACCCTTTCCCACCACATTCTAGCATCTCCTGCTAGGCAGAGGAGGTGCACTTTACTTTCTCATATTATGGCCAGTCCAGAAGCTCCATGCTACTCTCCAGGGTTTTGAACCAGGCTTGTGCATCTCACGGTTCACTAGTGCCTGAAAAGGTCTCGGGTTTGAGTTTCTGCCACTGAACCAGATATGCTTCTCTTCTAGCCCCTACTGATGGGGCTTTTGGTGCTATTGGTGGGATTGGTGCTCTAGGTGGAACCTCTGTCACTATTGAGGTTTCCATATTTGGTCCTGGCGTAGCAGTAGGTGTGGTCTGCTGATTAGCCCTTAATGTGGCTATCTCTTGCTGCTGCTCAGCTATTTGTCTTTGGAGCTGAGCCACTATCTCCTCAAGATTAGGTGGAGTCACTGAGTCAGTTGCCTCCTGTTGAGGCTCAGTAGCTGGTGCCCTTCTAGTTGGGCGTCCTCTAGCCATTCTCTAAATAATAGAGGACATACATATTTACTATAACTATATTAAAGTGCCATGAGTAATAAACATGCTTCAGTTAAGTAGGAAATGAAAAAGCAAGAAAACATAAGTAATGTGAGAGGTACTCTTACTTGGAAGCTGCAGGTACGATGCTGGATGTGTGTGTGTGGAGGAAAGATGAAACCTGCTCTGATACTACTCTGTAACGACCCGCCTTCTGGCACTAAGCTTTAAGGCGGATCACTACTAACTGGCTGACTGATTACTGATCATTGTTTTCCAGATGCTAAACTGACTGGGAGAATTTTAAAAAAAAATTACTATTTACTGAACTAACAATTCATAACCATGTTGGAAGTACTAACTAGCCAAAATAAAACAAAAACTCTAATTTTATTCGCTTGGCCAGGATTTGATCCCCCAATCTCAACATTGCATGACTAAAGCACTAACCAACAACCCTACAACACATTCCATTTTAAATTGGCACCAGTCGAGTGATATCTTGCTAGTGTACTGGTGCAGTCGACTGCACCTAAGATTCACTCGCCCGAATGTTTCTGTTCCCTCAACCAGTCGATTGGTAGCTGTCGCAGTCAACTGGTAGCTCTGAAATATGAATTTTCAGATTCCAGAAACGTCTCAAGGTCAACCTACTTCGTACAAAAACACTACAAACTCATATTTAAGCTTACTAACAGGTATACAATGATTCTAGGCCATATTCTACATGTTTTCATGACATTGAAGCATACTTCAACCATTTCTAAGCATGAAATTAGAAACACGAACTTTGTATCAACTTGCTACTAAAGCTAAGCATTGTTCCTATCTAGATGCAGCAATAGTAGCACTATAATATCAGAAATGGTTCTATAGCCTTAGATCATGCATTTTACTACTAGTTAACACGCACTTGAAATGTAGGAACTAGGCATGGCATGACTGCATGGTATTAACTCATGATACATAATCTTATACTAGAATTCTTACAAGACTCATATCAAGAGTGGTGCTAACAACATAACAAAGGTACTTAAAATGCGAAAAATGATAAACATGACGAAGAACTAGTTCATTTAACATTCTTAATCGTGCATCCTCATAATGCAAGTTCCCAATGTCCTTTTTCCTTCCAAGTTTCCACCATCACACACACTCCACATCATCTCTGCCGCTTCCGCTACTCCATTTTTCCTTTGCCCTTATCTGCAGTATAAGGAAAAATGACACTATAAGCATAAAGCTTAGTAAGTACCATCCTACTCACAAAACAATGCATGTCTCGAAACTCATGATTTTGAAAACATATGTAGGAAAAACATATCATGCTTGTCATTTATTCTTGCTAAAACATATGATCTAAACAAATATCATGGCATACTCATCATACTAAGCACATGGACTAAATCATATTCTTATAACTAAATTCACTTAGCATCCATAGAATCTAACTGAACTAAGCATGATCTTAAAACTGTTTTCACTTAAAGCTATTACTGAACTTTTAAAACTTATACATATAATAAGTGAAAATACTAATCATGCTGCTGTGGGCCCGACAATGTGCTGCTAATGCGCGCATCCCTAAATAGATCCAAGGTAGCTAATCCCGAACCCATTAGGGTACTACTACTAGGCGATTTAGGGGCCTTGGGGTATCTAGGAGCCCACCCATGGACGAACTAGAGTCCAAGCACATGCCATAAAAAGTAAAATACTTTCATAAATATTCTTTTCTTTAACCTTGCATCTACTAGGCGATCTAGAGCCTAGGGGCGATCTAGGAGCCCACCCAATGGACGAACTAGGGTCCATAAACATAAAGCAAGGGTAGCTAATTTCATAACATGCTAAAACCCATATTAGAGCTTCTTAACATTTTCTCAAGCACTTTACGTGCCTAAAACTCCCCTCTTCTTTTAAGGACACTTCCTAGGCACTCGATGGTCCGTTAAAACCCCAAACTAAAGGGGGAAGCACGTCCAGCCCATCTAGTGGTTCCCTTAAAGTCGGTAGAGAGAGTAGATATGGACATAGGAACATAAACTTGCAATTAGATAAAACTAAGGCGTTTAGGCATACGAACGAAGCTACTTATACTGCAGATGAGGGATACTTACATCCTGCTCTTGTTCTTACAACTCTAATGTGCAGGGTTTAGGGAGAGGGAAGATCCTTAGAGTCTCGGAGAGGCTCTAACGATGAACTACTCCTTGAGACGATACCCTAACGTGTCCTCCTCCTTGAATCCGCCCAACACAAGCCCTTGGACTCCCTCCTTGGGTTACCGTGAGTGAGGGAGAGAGAAAGGCTCGGGAGAGGGTGAGGAAAAATCGCCCAAGAGGGAGAAGTCAGCGGTGAGGAGATGAGGGAAGGAATAAACCTAAAAACCCTTAAGTTTCCCTTTTTTTTTCTTATGGAAAAATTTAACTAACTTCACCTTATTTATCCTTTCCTCTATTTTGTTTCAATGAAAACAAATCATCCCCCTTGGTAAGCCTATTATCCTCTCATGTAAAGGTCTTGGGATCAAATCTCATTTAATTTTTTTTACTGCGCATTCTATTTTTATTCATTTTTACCTTATTTGTCCACGGAAAAATTCTATAAAAATATCCATAAATTCGGAATAAATTCTACGATATTTCTAAAATTAGGTTTGAGAATTTTCGGACGTTACAGAGAGAAAGGAGAGACCCTCATCCCCACAAGTACAAGAAAACACCTCAACCTCCACCAAAGCAAAGAAAAAGGACTATATTATATGCTTTGGTTGCAACAAAAAGGGGCATTACAAGGACAAGTGTCTGAAAGGTAAAAAGGAGGTACACTTTAAACATATTTCAATTAAATTAAATTCTAACATAAAATGTAGGATTGGAGAAACCCAAGAGAAGAAGAGGAGGATTCGATGCTTCACGTGTGGTGAGCTAGGACACTACGACACCAAGTGTCCAAGGAAGAAAGAGCTTAAGAAAATGGGACACTTGAGGAGATGTGAGAAAGAAGAAAGGAGGAAGCAAAGATCACATCAAGGGGGGACTTCAAGGGTAAGGGAGGTAATTCCTAACCCTAGATTAAAATGTAATTCAATTTTAAGTTCCTCATTGCATTTTAAAAATAATGTTAATCATCCCTCCATGCATGCTAGTTTTAATGGAAAATGCTTAATGGTGCATAATTTTGGATTTAGATATAATGATAGGACTAGGGTCAACAAGGTAGATCAAAACCACCCTAAGAAAAGTATACATTATGATAGACCTAGGACCCGTGTACCTAAGGATCAAGGCACTAATCCCAAGAAGGGAAGGAATGTGCCTAGAAAGAAGGGTAGTTTTAGGAATGTCCAAAGTGGATATATAGACTCCAAAGTTAATGGTCTAGAGAGGGAAAATCAAGCCTTGAGGGCAAGGCTTGACACATTAGAAAAGACCCTAGAAAGATTCACGGTTGGATCTAAGGGGCTTAGACATAGTGTTGGGTAGCTTAAAACCCAACTATGATAGATCGGGTTTGGGTTACCGGTCTAGAGTCTCCAAGGTCAACAAAAAGAAATATGCTGGGAAGACATATGATCATGACAAGAAGGGTAAGTCCAAGGATGGCAAGAGGGTGCCATCAAAAGGTAGAAATGGTGACTTAACCAAGGATAAGGTGTCCAAGGTTAAAAAGGTTAGATTTGTAGGCTAAGAATCACCGGGGACTCACCAGTGTGGTCTAGTATGGGTTGAGTCACCTAAGGAGGTGGCTAAGGCCAAGAGCTCAAGGGGGAGCTCTAGGAGCCTTTGGAATCCATGGTAAATGGATCTCAAGAGTTTCTCTTCTAGGAAATTAGGTGAAATGTGCCAAAAATGATTGGAAGACTTGGGTAAGTCTTAATCCTAGGTTTTGGCACATTAAAAAGAGAATTTAGGGAGAAAAGAATGAAAATACAATTATATTGGGTAAAATTGGATTTTAATGTGTGAATACCATGTAATTCAATGATAGAAATGAACTATAATCAAGGATAAGAAGAAACAGTGAGGAGAAATCACAATTGAGACTTTTGGGATGAGTTTCAATAATACACTTTAGGATAAGTTGAGTTTCGTGCTAATCTTGGGATCCGGAGTACATTTGTTTGGAAACGTATTTTTCACAAGTAGACATTGACCCCACAAATCTCCCCACGAAATTTCATAATTTTTGGAGATTTGTGGAATTAACTAGGCATTACTGAAATTGGGGCTGAAAACCTGAAAATCAGGTATCAGTCGACTGCCCCCAGGGCAGTCGACTGATCCGAGTGAATTTCAGCCCCGGGACCATTCTGTAAGGTTTGCCAGTTGACTGCCCCAGGGGCAGTCGACTGGTCAGTAGGTTTAAGGATAAAAGCCATTTTGGATGTTGAGAATTCAAATGTGGATTATAGGATATGACTTTGGGTTAAAAATCTTGATTATGATTTCATATTCCTTGACTAGAGTGTTACCCCATGATTTAATAAGGTTTTATTGATATTTTGAAAATCAAGAAAGTTTGATAAGTGATGTTAAGAGATAAGAAGAAGGAAAATTTCATCATATTATGGACACATATGGAAAAGAAAAGAATTGAGGACAATTTCTTGTGTAAATTGATAATCATTAGAATTGGCAAACACAAGGAATCATGAATTGAGTTCAAAGTTGATACAAATGCCAAATCCTTAAGGAAATTAGAGAATTGTACCAAAGTCAAGTACATTTGATAATCTTAATCAAATCATATTTTTCTAGGATAGGATATATCCTAGCAAATGTGCTTGCAAACTCTTTAGACTTTTCTAAGTGTTGTTAAGTTCTTTTTGGCACTAGGGATAAGGTTGCTTGGGAGCAATCCTTTAATGGTGGCCAAGGGAGAAGAACTTGGTTGTTAGGATGGGTAGAACCTAATTTGAGTCTATGGTGTTAAGTTGGGTAGAGCTTCACCTAGGAAAATTGAAAATTGGGAGAAGGCATAGGTTAAGGGGGAGGTTACCTCCTTGTTTGCCTTAATTTTCATGAAATTTTTTTTGGGTTTTGTGTCCAACTTGGGAACGGTGATAGACACATGGTGAAATGTATTTTTCCCAAGTAGGTATAGGTACCACAATGTTCTCCATAAAATTTGAGAATTTTTGAAGAATTGTGGAATTTCTAGCCAATTCTGAAATTGGCCAGAAAACTGATAAATCAGAGTATCAGTCGACTGCCCTTGGGGGCAACGACTGGTCAGGGCTGGTGTGGGTATCCAGCAACTGACTTAGGTCCAAATGATGGAAAACAAGTGTATGGGAGGCTCGTACACATTGTTTATGCTCATTAGGGATTCAAAGAACCAATAATTGGGATATTGTTGGGTTCTTTTTGATGTTAGGCAAAGGGGGAGAAGTTTGGGTTTAAGTTAGGAAACCAAACATAACTTTGCAAGAAACCCTAGGTTCAAGAAACCCTAGGTTTAGGGGGAGCTAAGATTAAGGAGGAGCATGTTTGCTCCATTCTTGGCGTAAGGGGAACCTTTGAGAGGTTCTTAAAAAGCCTTTGTAAGTCCAGTGTAGGGGGAGCTTGGGAGAAGCTTTAAAAAGCCTATGAAAAGTCATAACCTGGAGGGCTAGGTGTGAAAAGTCCTAACTTGGAGGGTTAGGTGTGGAAAAGTCCTAGCTTGGAGGGCTAGGTGTGAAAATTCCTAACTTGGAGGGTTAGGTGTGGGATGCCTTGGGATAGGATCCCTTTTTGCATTGCATATGCATTGTTTTTGCTATTGACTACTATTTTGCTTTCCCTAACTTAAATGTATTGCCAAACATCAAAAAAGGGGAGATTGTGTTGGATCGAGAGAAACGATAGAGGGGGGGTGAATATCGTAAAACGTTCGGATTAATAAGTTAGAGAAATTACGCAGCGAAAATTTAAATCAAACACGCAAACACCAAGTTTTTTACTTGGTTCGGAGTCGCGGTCGGCTCCTACTCCAAGGCCCATGGTCATTGACCATTTTCTACGGGCAATTCTATATTTTCGCAAAACCAGTTTACAAGATTGAATTACAAGTATAGTAAAGTAAACTTTAAAGGAAGCTCTTTGTTACCGACGTCCGGTGTAGATTGGCTTTTTAGAACAGGAGGACGTTGTCGGCGCTTGTATCTCGAGTCGGGAGGTTTCCGGAGCAGAGCGCGGGAGCAGAAGAGCGTGAATGCGTTGGAAGAATTCGTTGTTGGAAGCCTTGGGGTCGAGGGCCTATTTATAGCCCCTGGGGGCGCCCGGAACGTCGGGGGCGCCCCCCCCCCCCACGTGTCAGCCGATCTGATTCCCTCTCGGTCAGCTCCGATCCCTTAAAACTCGGGATCAGGCTTTGACGGGGGCGCCCGGAACGCTGGGGGCGCCCGGGTTGACCGGGTCTCCTCTTATCCGTTGGCTTCGCTGGGTTCTGCTTCGTTAGCTTCAACTGGGGGCGCCCGGACCATCCGGGGAGCCCGGGAGCAGGGGGCACCCGGGAGCAGGGGGCGCCCGGGAGCACGGGGGCGCCCTGCCCATGAGCTGCAGAAGTAGTTCCTTTGCTTTAGCTATTTGTGTTCACCTTGGGGCGCCCGGGACACTCCGGGCGCCCTACTCAGCTTCCGCCTCACTCCTTTGAGGCTCTTTGAGCTGCAGACACTCGTTCCTTCGGTCCTGCATCCAGGGTTAGTCCAAAACAACACAGAGCAATATTATATTAATTTTATACAGCCTTAGCCCTAGGTCGAACCGACGCCTATTGTTCCCTCGACAGGGAACACATCCTCACCTACTCCTCTCAGGAGAATTTACCTAATGCCAACCGGCTCCTCTGGTTGGACTTTTGCCTAGCGGTCCTTGGCCAGGTCTTGGATACCAAGCTGTTCTTCGCCCGGTGCCTAGCAGTCCTTCGCCAGGTCTTCAGTACCAAGCTGTCCTTCGCCTGGTGCCTATCGATCCTTCGCTAGGTCTTTGTATCCTGGCATTCCTTCGCCAGGTGCCTAGCAGTCCTTCGCTAGGGCTTTGTTTCCTGGCATTGCTTCGCCAGGTGCGTAGTAGTCCTTCACTAGGACTTTGTACCCTGGCATTCCTTCGCCAGGTGCCTAGCAGTCCTTCGCTAGGACTTTTCCTGCACACTTGAGTAACATTTTAGAAAACATTATGCCTTAACTTTTGAACCCTGTTGCCATTATCAAAACACAAGTTTGACTTGGGTGCTTTTTGCACCAACAATCTTCCCCTTTTTGATTTATGGCAACCCTGGTTCAAAAACTTATGATAATTAGACTAAGTATAATGAAATTTTGTTCCTCCCCCTAGAAGGAATCTCCCCCTAGATTTTTCAAAAGTTCGTGAGGTTTTTGAAAATAAATTCTAAGTCCAAAGATGGATTTAATTTTACTTAGAAAATTTTCAATTTAAGCTTTAAGGATATATTTTCCAAAAAAAATGATTTTCGTTGTGTACTTTAGAAAATTTATACTTGTAAAAGATTTAAGTTTTAAGTACTTAGACAAATTTGAAAACAAAAGAAGGATTTTGAAAACTTAAGTTTTGAGTACTAAGGAAATATCTTGAAGCCTTAAGTTTAACGTACTCAAAAGAAGTTTTGAAACCTTTAAGTTTGAAATCCTTAGTAAAATTTGAAAAACTTTAGTTTGAAGTACTTTTAGGAAAAAAATTTTAGTGTTAATTACTTAGGAAAAATTAAAACAAGTTTTTATTTTAAGTACTTAGGAAAAATTAAAACAAATTTTTATTTTAACTACTTAGGAAAATTTTAAAGAACTTTCAAAAACTTAGTACTTTTGAAAATGAATTAAGTACTTTTTGAATAAAGGATAGAGTTTTAACAAAAAAATTTAAAAACTCTTTCTTTTCCTATCTCTCCCCCTTTGCCATATATCAAAAACAAATAAATATAGCAAAAACCAGATAATTAAATTGCATAAAAGATAATAATAACTGCAAAGTTTGCTGTACTGAACCAATTCATGATAAGAATTAAATCAAATCAGTTTCAATTTTCTCTTTTAGGGTCCTGTCTAACCCAATTAGCTACTTACTAACTGTTATAAACAGTAGTTTTTGCTAGGGTTAGTCAAGTTAAGTTTTCTGTTCAAGTTAGATTTTCTAAACTTGACACTTAACTTGATTACTGTGTAAGTTATATTTAGTGCCCCAATTACTGCAGATGCACTGATCTACATCTTGAATTAAGGCAAAGACCTAAGCATCTCAACCCTTTCTAGGTTATCAATCAAAAGTACCCTAAGGTGCTTGTGAGATGCTGGCTTCTAAATCTATAGGTGCATGCAGTTCTAGGGTTAGGGCCTAGGCTAAGTCCATTTGCGAAAAAGCCATAGTTTTGAAGGGGGTAGTTTTGAAAATAAAACTAAGTCGAAAATTTTATTTTAAACTTTTCAAAACTGAATAAAAGCTGATTGAGAGCATTTAAAAATTTCTTTAAAACTGATTTGAGTAAGAAAACCAATAGCAGACTAAACCTATTCTACCAAGCATAATCCTAACTGCCTTCTCAGTGAGCTAAACTCAGACTCAGGTAGGGGTTTTGTGAATAAGTCAGCTAAGTTAGATTTAGAGTCTATGTGCTTAAGTACTATTTCACCCCTGGCTACATGGTCTCTTACAAAGTGATGTTTAACTTCTATGTGTTTAGTTCTGGAATGTTGGATTGGGTTCTTAGTTAGATTAATTGAGCTTATATTGTCAATGAATACTTGAGTTTGGGTGTAGTAGAGCTGGAAGTCCTTAAGAGTGTGCATCATCCATAATAGTTGTGCTACACATTCTCCTAAGGCAACATATTCAGTTTCTGTTGTGGATAGAGCTACACAGTGTTGTTTTCTACTGCACCAACTTACTAGACTCTGTCCTAACAGTTGGCAGCTTCCACTTGTGCTCTTTCTATCTAATTTGCAACCAGCATAGTCAGAATCCGAGTATCCTGACAAATCAAAGGTTGAGGTTCTAGGATTCCAAATCCCTACATTTAGGGTGCCCTTTATATATCTTAGTATTCTTTTTAGGGCTGCTAAGTGTGTTTCCTTAGCACAGGTTTGGTATCTAGCACACATCCCTACAGCAAAAAGAATATCAGGTCTGCTGGCTGTAAAGTACAGTAGACTACCTATCATACTTCTATAGAGTTTAAGGTCTACTGGCTTACCATCAAGGTCACTATCAATTTTTATATTAGTAGCCATGGGGGTACTTATGCTTTTAGAGTTATCCATTTTAAATTTCTTTATTAACTCTTTAGCATATTTGGATTGATGGACATAGTTTTCATCCCTAGTTTGTTTAATTTGTAAGCCTAGGAAAAAGTTAAGCTCACCAACTAAGCTCATTTCAAATTCATTTTCCATTATTTTAACAAATTCTTTTAGAAAGTTTGAGTTGGTGGACCCAAAGATTATGTCATCTACGTAGATTTGGGCAATGAATATATCTTTTCCTAGGGTTTTAATAAATAAGGTTGAGTCAATTTGTCCTTGTTTAAATTCTTTAGAAATTAAGTAAGTTGATAAGCGTTCATACCAGGCCCTAGGTGCTTGTTTTAGTCCATATAGTGCTTTAGTAAGTTTGTAAACATGGTCAGGTCTTTCTAAGTCCTCAAACCCAGGGGGTTGTCCTACATAAACTTCTTCTTTAATGAATCCATTTAGAAAGGCTGACTTTACATCCATTTGGTATAGCTTAAATCCTTTATGGGATGCAAAGGCTAGTAACATCCTAATGGACTCAAGTCTAGCTACTGGGGCATATGTTTCGTCGTAATCTAATCCTTCTACTTGGCTGAATCCCTTCGCTACTAAGCGGGCTTTATTTCTGACTATTTCTCCTTGATCATTTAGCTTATTCCTAAAAACCCACTTAGTGTCAATGATGGATTTGCCTTCAGGTTTAGGCACTAGTTCCCAGACTTGGTTCCTCTCAAATTGGGCTAATTCTTCTTGCATAGCTATGATCCAATCAGGATCAGGTAGTGCTTCATCTATAGTCTTAGGTTTTATTTTTGAAATCATTGCTATTTGACTAAGGTTTCTATAGGAGGATCTAGTCCTGACTCCTAGAGTTGGATCACCCACAATTTGATCGGATGGGTGACTGAGTCTGGGTTTCTTAGTTTTTCTAGAACTTGGTTCAGCCTCAGGTCCGGCTGGTTGGTTTGGTTCACTATTTGATTCAACTCTTTGCGCTAGTTCAATTATTGGTTTGACACTTGGTTCATTCGACTCACTAGTTGGTTCAATAGTTAGTTCATTTATGGGTTCAATTAGGGATTCACCAATTTGTTGATTATCTTCTTGATCAGTGTTTAATGAAGTTAGATTTGGATTTGAGTTAATTTCTTCATCAAATATTAGGTTGGTTGTTTCTTCGATTTTCTTGGTTTGGTTGTTGTAAACTCTATAGGCTCTACTTGTTGTTGAATATCCTAGGAAGATGCCTGGGTTGACTTGGACTGGAATTTTCCTAAGTAGTCTTTGGTGTTTAGGATATGGACTTTGCATCCAAAGACCCTTAGGTAGTGTAGATTTGGAAGTCTATGGTAATATAGTTCATAGGGTGTTTTGTTGTGTCGCTTGTTAATCAGGACCCTATTTTGGATGTAGCAAGCCGTACTAATTGCTTCTGCCCAATATTGGTTGGCTAAGTTAAATTCATTGAGCATAGCCCTAGCGGCTTCCTGTAGAGTTCTATTTTTTCTTTCGACTATCCTATTTTGTTGGGGGGTTCTAGGACACGAAAATTCATGTATGTATCCATTAACCTTACAGAATTCCTCGAACCGTTGATTTTCAAATTCTCCCCCGTGGTCACTCCTAAGTCTTTTGATTTTAGTATCGTTTTGATTTTCAATTAACTTACAGAATTCATTAAAAAGGTTTAGGGTTTCATCTTTGGTCTTTAGAAACCTAACCCAGGTAAACCTTGAGTAATCATCAATTATTACTAAGCAGTACCAGTTTCCGCTTAGTGACTTGGCTCCATGTGAATCAAATAGGTCAAGGTGCAGGAGCTCAAGTGTGGTTTGAGTTAGATCAGATTGAATTAGTTTGTGATTAGATCTGGTTTGTTTACCTTGATTGCATGATTCACATATTAAGTTTTCATGATTTTTAATTTTGGGAATACCTTTAATTAGGCCAAGTTGGGTAATTTTTGAGATAATTCTTAGGTTAGTGTGACCTAGTCTCCTATGCCAGAGATTTGATTGTTCTAATTGAGTTAACATGCATTTGGGTATTAGGGGAAGGTTTATAGTGTAAACATTATTTTTCCTAGTGCCCTTAAGCATGATTTCTAAGTCTTGTACGTTTCTAATCAGGCAGTTAGAATTATTGAAGGTGACTATATACCCAGAATCACATAACTGACTTATGCTAAGCAAGTTAATATTGAAGTTTTCAACCAAAAGAACTTTCTTAATAACAAAGTCAGATTTAAGTTCAATATTACCTGACCCAATTACCTTTAGTGTAGCATTGTTGCCAAATGCCACTGAGCCTAGGTTCTAGAACTTGAGTTTGGTGAATTTCAATTTATCTCCAGTCATGTGTCTGGAGCAGCCGCTATCCAACATCCATTAGTCCAAATCTTTATGTTCCTACACATAAAGAGTTATGTTGATTTGGATCCAATTAGAGTCAGGTATAGCTTAAATTGATTTTCACTTCCTAGTCTGTCTCACCCAAATCTAGGGTTTTCAATCACGTTAGCCTGGTTTTGTGAGACAGGTTTTGATAAGTAAAATTATTTTGAAAAACATAAATAATTTTGAAAACAATTGAATTTATTTTGAAACGAATGTTTAAATCTACAAGTAACTGAAAATTTGTGTTAGATTTGAATTTGACAAAGAATAATTTGAATTTGAATTTCAAAAATTGGCTTCCAGGTCTTGGCGAGGCACTAGGCTTTCTTTGGCCGTAGCCTTATTGGATCATCAACCCTTTCCTTGACAAAGCCTTTTAATGAAATTTCATTTTCAAAATTAATCTTTAAAAAATTCTGGTCTAACTAGTTTGGGTCTTGGATTGGTAGCTTCGGCTAGTTTCACCAGTCTAAAGAGACCAAGTATACTTGACCTTATTAGAATTGGTTTCCCTAACGTACTATCATCTCACCGCCACCCAATACTATGTTGTTCAAATTTCAGTTAAGTTTGTTCAGTCCTTACACTAACCATTCCTAAGTCTAAGCATGGTAAATTGCAAAAATTAAATAAACAATCAACCAAGTAATTTGCAATCAAGAATTAAATTCTATCTAACAATAAATATAGTTTTTAATTTGGCTCCCCCTGGACTAAAGCCACGGTAATGGTTAGGCAAGATGTGAATCTTGTCCTTGGGGATCCAATACTGATTTGATCCAGTTTGTTTGTTCAGGTACAGTTTAGGTAC
Organism: Boesenbergia rotunda; assembly: GCA_024364735.1. Lineage (NCBI taxonomy): Eukaryota > Viridiplantae > Streptophyta > Magnoliopsida > Zingiberales > Zingiberaceae > Boesenbergia > Boesenbergia rotunda. The sequence goes on along the minus strand of JAGFNQ010003210.1, from coordinate 62,377 downwards.
CCATGCCTGAACTTTATTTCTGGACTGATTCAGTACAGCAAAATAGGATCTTTGTCTAGATTTGGTTCTATAGCCTAGTCCGGATTGATTTAGAACAGACTTCTGTTTTCCAAGAATCATGTCAAGACCCTTGGAACCAGAAGTGAATCGTTCTAAAGCTGATCTAAGATCCTTAACCTGAGTTTTCAGGGAGGAATTCTCTTTCTCAAGTTTTTCAACTTGATTAGAGGTTCCTTCTTGAACCTTCTCAGTTAAGGGTTTAGAGTCAGCTCCCTCTTTCAGGAGTTTTACTTCCTGTCGGAGGGATTCGACTCGGAGTTTAGCTTTTGCCAAATCTAGAGAAAGATAAGATATTAATTCATTTAATTGACTTCTAGTAAATCCACTTACCTTGATTTCGCTGTCCTCTGAAAATGTCAGTCTGCCGTCGTCCTGTTCTGATTCTGACTCGGTCTCGACTTCTTCTGAGGTGGTTAGTGCGAGTAGGTTCGATTGTGGGACCTCTTCTTCTTCGGAGGAGGAGGACTCGTCCCACGTTGCTTGAAGTGTTTTCTTCGTCCTTGTCTTCTTTGCTTCCTTCAAGTTAGGGCATTCGGTCTTGTAGTGGCCCTTCTTCTTGCACTCATAACAGGCTACGTTGGGCTTGCTCTTTTCATTTGCGGGTTCAGCTGGTTCATCCTTTCTTCGGCTGGCTTTCCTTCTGTTGGTTTGGATCTTCAATTCTTTGTAGTAGTTTCTTGCCAGTCAGACCAGCTTTGGTCGATCTCCTTCGCCTTCTGAGTCTGAGTCTGATTTAGTCTCAGGTGTTGGTTGAGTTTTCTTCTTGGATTTCTTTTTAGATTTACCTGCAATAAAGGCAATGCCTTTCTCGGCCAGGGTGCAGTTAGTCTGCTCATGTAATTCTAATTCAGAGAACAATTCATCTAATTTAATTTTTGAGAGGTCCCTTGAAATCTTGTATGCATCTACCATAGATGCCCACAAGGTGTTTCTTGGGAAAGCATTTAAAGCGTACCTTATTAGGTCACGGTTTTCTACCTTGTGACCGATGGTGTGCAGTCCGTTCATTAGTTCCTGGATTCGGGCGTGAAGCTGAGCTGCTGTTTCGTTGTGCAGGTCTCTTTTGCTGATCCGAGTGTCTGAAGTTCCTTCGTGCAGCTCGATCAGTTTCCCCATAGCTCCTTGGCACTGTTGAAAGGACCTACCCGGTTCAGCTCTTCTTTTGTTAAACCGCATTGGAGGGTCTGGGTCGCCTTTGCATCAGCTTCAATCTTCCGTTTCAGAGCGGTGTCCCATTCTGTGTAGGTCTGAGGTACTCCTTCAGCATTCTTCGGAATCTCCAGTCCGGACTGGATGATTATCCACATGTCCACCTGAGTTTTCAGGTGGACCTCCATTCTGCTCTTCCAGTAGGAGAAGTCTTCCCCACTGAAGAGAGGTAGTCTTGCAGTGCTGAAGCCTTCTTGCATGGCCATTTTATCTAAAAAAATAAACTAACAAAAAAAATATCCCAAGACTTGGTCTTGGATTAGTTGTGCGGGATAAAGAGAAAATATTTGTCGAGGGGTGTTGCACCAACCTCGATTAACGAGAAAAATTTTGAACAAAACAAAAAAAATAAAAATTTTGTAAAAATCCGAAAAATTCTCAAATTGGTGGTTGCACCAAATTTGAGCTTCCCCACTCTGATACCACTTGTTGGATCGAGAGAAACCATAGAGGGGGGGGGTGAATATCGTAAAACGTTCGGATTAATAAGTTAGAGAAATTACGCAGCGGAAATTTAAATCAAACACGCAAACACTAAGTTTTTTATTTGGTTCGGAGTCGCGGTCGGCTCCTACTCCAAGGCCCACGGTCGTTGACCATTTTCTGCGGGCAATTCTATATTTTCGCAAAACCAGTTTACAAGATTGAATTACAAGTATAGTAAAGTAAACTTTAAAGGAAGCTCTTCGTTACCGACGTCCGGTGTAGATTGGCTTTTTGGAGCAGGAGGACGTCGTTGGCGCTTGTATCTCGAGTCGAGAGGTTTCCGGAGCAGAGCGCGGGAGCAGAAGAGCATGAATGCGTTGGAAGAATTCGTTGTTGGAAGCCTTGGGGTCGAGGGCCTATTTATAGCCCCTGGGGGCGCCCGAAACGTCGGGGGCGCCCCCCCCCCCCCCCCACGTGTCAGCCGATCCAATTCCCTCTCGGTCAGCTCTGATCCCTTAAAACTCGGGATTAGGCTTTGACGGGGGCGCCCGGAACGCTGGGGGAGCCCGGGTTGACCGGGTCTCCTCTTATCCGTTGGCTTCGCTAGGTTATGCTTCATTAGCTTCAACTGGGGGCGCTCGGACCATCCGGGGCGCCCGGGAGCAGGGGGCGCCTGGGAGCACGGGGGCGCCCTGCCGATGAGCTGCAGAAGTAGTTCCTTTGCTTTAGCTGTTTGTGTTCACCTTGGGGCGCTCGGGACACTCCGGGCGCCCTACTTAGCTTCCGCCTCACTCCTTTGAGGCTCTCTGAGCTGCAGATACTCGTTCCTTCGGTCCTGGATCCAGGGTTAGTCCAAAACAACACAGAGCAATATTATATTAATTTTATACAACCTTAGCTGTCTTGGTTCTGACTTTGGGCCTCCAAAATGGAGCCCTAGGTCGAACCGACGCCTATTGTTCCCTCGACGAGGAACGCGTCCTCACCTACTCCTCTCAGGAGAATTTACCTGATGCCAACCGGCTCCTCTGGTTGGACTTTTGCCTAGCGGTCTTTGGCCAGGTCTTGGATACCAAGCTGTCCTTCGCCCGGTGCCTAGCAGTCCTTCGCCAGGTCTTCAGTACCAAGCTGTCCTTCGCCTGGTGCCTAGCGGTCTTCGCTAGGTCTTTGTATCCTGGCATTCCTTCGCCAGGTGCCTAGCAGTCATTCGCTAGGGTTTTGTTTCCTGGCATTGCTTCGCCAGGTGCGTAGTAGTCCTTCGCTAGGACTTTGTACCCTGGCATTCCTTCGCCAGGTGCCTAGCAGTCCTTCGCTAGGACTTTTCCTGCACACTTGAGTAACATTTTAGAAAACATTATGCCTTAACTTTTGAACCATGTTGCCATTATCAAAACACATGTTTGACTTGGGTGCTTTTTGCACCAACAGATTGTTGAGGCAATCTGTGGTCCAGAGTGACCAAGTGTTTTGATGTTTGGACAAAAGGTTTAAGTTAGATTTATCCTTGTGTTCTTATATGTGTATGTTGAGTGTTCAGGTTGTACAGGTTACACATATGGACTTGGCTGGACGGCCTCGGTACGGTGAAGGGTGGCATGGAGACAAGCTAGAGGCTTGTGTGCACCCGACGGACCTTGGAGAGCAAGGACGATGAGATGATGGGCGCGGACTTCGAGGCATACGTGAAGGATGGCATGGAGGCAAGCTGGAGGCTTGCGTACATCCGAGGGATGGGAGCCGAAGATGAAGAGGGCGCGAAGCCAATAGTCGAGGCTGCGGATGAGGAGTCAGTCGAGTCGTGAGGGTACCAGTGCTGTGTGATTGTACTCTTGCAATCCTAGGGTTCGAGTGCAGAGTGGAATGTACTCGGGAAAGCTAACCTTAGGTGGATGAGTAGACCAGTCGACTGGCCTGGGGGCAGTCGACTGATGAAACTCACAGAAGGGTTTCAGCTGGGGACCAGTCGACTACTCTGGGAGCAGTCGACTGGTAGGTGGCTGGTGAGTTGGCTGAAATTTGAACATTGGGAGTTGCAACGGTTAAATTTCAGTGGCACCAGTCGACTGCCCTGGGAGCAGTCGACTGGTGGCGAGAGTTTCAGCCTGAGCCCTATTTAAAGAGGACTTCGTGATGACTGAGATTCTTGACGAATCTTGTCTTAGTTAAAGGCAAGATAGTAGTCTTTGTGCGCAGGTCTTCTCAAAGTGTTGTGGTGAGGTTTCTCCACCCACAAGGAGCGACGAGGGCTAGCCGGAGGTTATCCGGGGTGTGATCCACCGATGGATTCTTGGATTAGTCACCCGTCCCGGGTGGATACCAAGTAAATCTTCCATGTTAGTATTGGTTAGTTTTGTTTTATTATTTTTATTATATATTCCGCTTGCGCAACTAACCGTGTAGGAAGAAAGCTTCGAAGAAATGCTATTCACCCCCTCTAGCGTACCGAAAACGATCTATCAGAGATCACTCTCGGGATCACCCTGGGAGGTTCGGCCCGAGAGACCCTCGGGTGCTGTGGCATGTGAAAACCCCGAGCTCTCCTCGGGGGGTGGAGTCCCTGCAATAACCAACCTCAGATACTGACCCCCCTTGAGGTACGGATAAGCACCCCCGTAAGAAAAGGTCTTCATGACCCCTAAATCTTGTAACGGGTCGAAGTCGATAACGGTGCAGACCTTTCAAAGGATATCCCATGACCACCGAACAAGGAGGGGGGCGTGGCTTAAGTACGGGAGATGAGACACCGATCAAGGGGCACGTCTAGTCCGTTGTCATCGGTATAAAAGGTAGTCCAACCCCTCCGGTAAGGGGGGTATGTTCTCTCAACTCTAGACCTTTTCTTTACTTTCTACAACCTCCCCTTCCCCGCAGATACTGACTTGAGAGTCGGAGTGGACTCCGCCGGACCCTTGCCGGTGCGTCCCCTAACGCTTGTGTTAACTTCGCAGACCCCATGTTCCTCCCCCCCTCAGCAACCACCACAGGGGCAAAGCTTCGGTGCCTGGCCATCGTCGACGACTTTTTCCGGAACACTCGACTTCCTCCGTAGTAAGCTCCTGCACACTTAGCAGAGAGATTAAACACACCAGGACGTAACTTAAATTAGTTGATCACATCAAAACCAACCAGGGATACTTACAATCTCCCCCTTTTTAATGTGCATCAATCCGAGTTAAGTTAGGTAAACAAAATAAAAGAACATGCATAATAATGTAAACAGTGTAAGTTCAAAAAAAAATTAAATTTAGAGTGAATTAAAAGTCTACCCCTTAACATAACCATATTTTTCGCCCTTTGATCACATTAAAAAATGAGGAAACATAATTAGGAAAGAATTTTTTTTTGAGTTTAAAAAAAAATTTAAAAATCAAAAAAATGATTCGAAAAATTATAATGAGTTATTTCCATTATATCTGAATCATGAAAAATTGGATCTATGAAAATAAATTATTTATCTATTTTTAAAATTTTAATTTCAAATTTCGAGCTGAAAATCATAAAAATAATATTCAAAACTTTTTGAAAAATTCCCAGTAAATGGACAATATAATTGTGCATAAAGAAAATAAAGACATAATTTTTGAAAAAAATGCGCACATAATAACAAAAAAAACTTATCAGTTTAATACAAATTTAGGAACCCAAAATAAATTCTGGTCTACAGGTTTAACTAAAAATATAGGCGGAATATAACTTTTGAGCACTTTTTTAAATTGACCCTTATGGTTTTTAAAATACCAATTTAAATTATCTAGAAAACTATTTTTCTTGTGACGTAAATATGCAATATCAAGTTCTAATTTTTGCACTAAGTTTTTCAAATTATCATTTTCATTTTTCAAAATTTCAGAAGAGGATATAAGTGCCAATTCATTTTTTAATTTCAAATTTTCTTTTTCTAATCTACAATTATATTTGAGCAAGGCTTTAACTCCTGTATATAACTGATCGTGAGGAAGAAAACAAACCTCACTTACCGGGTTGCTTTCGAAAAGCGAGGTTCTTCCTTCGTCGTCGCTTTCTTCTGACATCTCTCCCCTTCATCAGTGCTCCCTTCTTGATGATTTGCCATCAGCGCAAGTCCCGCGTATTCTTGACCTTCTGACTCTTTTGACGAGGACTCGTCCCACGTGGCCTCTGAGATACCTTCATGCAATTCCAGGAATTTCTCCCAAAGCTCTTTTGCTAAGTTGTAATTCCCGATGCAGTTGACTTCTTGTGCGGGGAGAACGACTAGTAGATGAAATTCTGCTTTGCCATTTGCTACAAAGTCTGCTTGCTCCTTCTTGGTCACAACTCTATTTCTTTATCCTTGACATTGTTGTCATTAGGAACTGAAAAACTATTTTTCATAATTAGTAGCAGTTCAATATCAGTTTTAAAAAATACCTGTATTCAGCGCTTCCACATCGCGAAGTCCCACTCAAACTTCGACGGGTAGATTACTGCTCCAACCATTCTCTCAAAATTACTGCAGTCGACGGTTAGCCCTTCTGCGACGACCTTAGCTCTGATACCACTTGTTGGATCGGGTTGGCCCGGCTAGAGAGGGGTGAATAGACGGTTTTAAAAAAATAAAAGTGGAAGACACTCGTCTTTTAAAAAAAAACTTGGTCGCAACTAAGAACGTTGTTTCCAAGGCAGTGGACACTCAATAAAAATCTCCTTATGGCGGAAAAACCTTATAACAACAGCGCACTAGTCTTTAGAGATTTTGCAGGTGAATACATTTTACTAAAGCTAATAATCTAAGCCTATTTATAGCCTAAGAGAATAAATCTGGATTATTGATTGTTGATGAATTTTCTCTTGGCCGTTGATCCGTGGATGTAATTGTTGGATCTTGTATGGTTGTTAGAGGGGGTGAATAGCAAATCCTCGGCTTTCTTTAACCTACGTTGTTATTTGCGCAGCAGAAATACAAACAACACAGTAAATAATAAGAAAGCAATACTAACAAACCGATTTTACTTGGTATCCACCCTTAAGGGTGACTAATCCAAGAATCCTTCGGTGGATCACTCCCCGGATAACCTCCGGCTAGCCCTTGTCGTTCCTTGTGGGTGGAGAAACCTTGCCACACACACCTCGACAATGTCTGACCACAACAGGCTACTAACGAGCTTTTACCAAGCAAGTTTCGCCAAGAACCCCAGCCCAAACCGGGTTCTCTTTAAATAGAACTCGGGCTGGAAACCCTCGCTAGCAGTCGACTACTCCTAGGGCAGTCGACTGCCCTCACTCAAATTCGACCGTTGACATCTCCAACATTCGAATCCAGCTATACACTAGTCGACTGCTCCCAAGGCAGTCGACTTGTCCAGGGTCCAGAACCTTTCTGTGAGATTTATCAGTCGACTGCCCCAATGGCAGTCGACTGCCCCACTCACACACCTAGGGTTTCCCTTCCCGAGTACACTTCTCTCAGCACTTGACCCCTAGGATTTCCCGAGTGCAATCACACAACACTTGTACCCTCACGACTCGACTGACTCCTCATCAGCAGCCTCGACTATTGCCTTCGCGCCCTCTTCATCTTCGGCTCCCGTCCCTCAGATGCACGCAAGCCTCCAGCTTGCCTCCATGCCATCCTTCACGCATGCCTCGATGTCCACGCCCATCAGCTTATCGTCCCTGCTCTCTAAGGTCCCTCGGTGCACACAAGACTCCAGCTTGTCTCCATTCCACCCTTCACCGTACCGAGGCCGTCCAGCTAAGTCCATATATGTAAACTTGTACATCCTGCACACTCAACATACACATATCAAATACACAAGGGTAAACCTAATTTAAATCCTTTGCCCAAACATCAAAACTCATGGTCACTTCGGATCATAGATTGCCTCAACAATCTCCCCCTTTTTGATGTTTGACAATACGTTTAAGTTAGGGAAAACAAATAGTGATAAGTAGCAAAAACAATACTAAACAAACAACTGGATTTACACTGCCAAGACTCCATCTTGGACTTACACCGCCAATGCATATGCAATGCATGAATCCTATCCCAAGGCATCTCACACCTAACCCTTGAAGTTAGGAATTTTCCACACACCTAACTTCTCAATGTTAGGAATTTTCCACACCTAACCCTCCAAGTTAGGACTTTTCCACACCTAACCCTCCAAGTTAGGACTTTTCCACACCTAACCCTCCAAGTTAGGACTTTTCACACCTAACCCTCTAAGTTAGGACTTTTCACCAAACCGGGCTTTTTTAAAGCTTCTCCCAAGCTCCCCTTACATTGAACTTACAAAGCTTTTTAAGAACCTCTCCAAGGTTCCCCTTACGCCAAGAATGGAGCAACCATGCTCCCCCTTAATCTCAGCTCCCCCTAAACCTAGGGTTTCCCGCAAAGACGTGTTTGGTTTCCCACTTAAACCCAACACTTCTCCCCCTTTGCCTAGCATCAAAAAGAACCCAACAATATCCCAAGTATTGGTTCTTTAAATCCCTAATGATCATAAACAATGTGAACTAGCCCCCCGTATACTTGTTTTACATCCTTTGGACACAAGTCAGCTGTTGGATACCCACACCAGCCCTGACCAGTCGACTGCCCCTGTTGGCAGTCGACTGATACTCTGAAAATCAATTTTTCAGACCATATTCAGAAATGCGCCAGAAATTCCACAAATCTTTCAAAATTCCCAAATTTTGTGGAGAAGTTTGTGGCACCCATACCTACTTGGGAAAAATACATTCCATAATGTATCTATCACTATTCCCAAGTTTGACACAAAACTCAAAAATTTTCTATGAAAATTAAGGCAAACAAGGAGGCAACCTCCCCCTTGACCTATGTCTTCTCCCAATTTTCAATTTTCCTAGGTGAAGTTCAACCGTTGAAGCCTTGCTTCAACCATCTCAACACATGGCTGACTAGGAGGTCTCCAAACTCATCAGATTAAAGAAACTCAGCTTTGAACGCCGCCTTTATTGGTGCAAGATGCATCGGTAATATCTTCCTCTAGTGTTTCGATGTTTAACAATATATTTAAGTTAGTAATATATGTTAGACATGGTAAGGGTTAGTCAAAGTGATCAAGGGTTAAACCAAACAGGACCTTATGTTTGGTAGAGAAAACCCAGGTTGATCAGGTTGACAAAGGTTAGCCAAATAGGATCTGATGTTTGGCAGAAACCAGACCCCAGGGTTAGTTAAGGTGGCCAAGATTTAGCTAAACAGGACCTGATGTTTGGCAGGATGATCAAACCTAGATTGAATCTGATTAATATACAGAGGTTTGATCAATTAGCTAAACAGGATCTGATGTTTAGCAGAAAATCTAGGGTTGGTCAGTTAGACCAAGGAGTAAGCGAAATAGGACTTGATGTTTGGCAGAAGAGAAGTCTATTTAGGATTAATATGACTAGCAAAAGAAATCTTTATCAAAGCGAAGAAAAGTCCTAGTTAACCTAGGCAATAAGTCCTGGTTTGAGGAATTGGGCACTAAGTCCTGGCCGAGGGCTGGGCACCTAAGACCTGACCACGGGTTAGGCATGAAGTCCTGGTTCATAGAATTGGGCAATAAGTCCTGGCCGAGGGCTGGGCACCTAAGACCTGACCGAGGGTTGGGCACGAAGTTCTGGTTCGTGGAATTGGGAAATAAGTCCTGGCCGAGGGCTGGGTACCGAAGTCCTGGTTCATGGAATTGGGCAATAAATCCTGGTCGTGGACCGGGCACCAAAGTCCTGATCTGGAAGATCGGGCAAAAGTCCAACCGGAGGAGCCGGTTGGCAAACTTCTTCTGAGAGGAGTAGGCGAGGGCGTGTTCCCCGGGAAGGGAACACTAGGCGTCGGTTTGACCTAGGGTTTTGTGTGAAATTCAAAGTCAGAACCAATCATTAAGGCTATGATTATATATTTGTTTGTCTTGTGTTTGCGTACCTTGCAGGTACCTAGAGTTGGAGGCAAAGCAGACAAGCAAACACAAGAAGGTTGGAAAACAACATCCAGGGCGCCCGTGTTAATATAGGCGCCCCCATGCTTCCAAGCGCCCTAAAGGCCAGGCACCCATGTTAATACTAGTGCTCGTGTTAATACATGCACCCTAGATAGCCTATCTTATCAGCATCGCGATGTTCGTGATTACCGATGAGTTTTTGACCATATAGAGGCGCCCCAAAGGCTCTAGGTGCTAGAGATGAAGCTATATAAAGGGGTTCGACCCCTCAACTCAGGACAATAATTGCTACATCATTCTAAGCATTCTAAGCGAAGAAAAAGCGCTAGAAACTAAGCTCTGCGACCAAGGAGGCTCTAGGAGAATGTGCGGCGCACTTCAGACTTCTAGATTGGACGGAACAACTTTTGTTTGGTTTGGTTTATGTTTACAAATTCGCATTTTCAATTATATCTTTTGTGCTTGTAACTCAACTGTAAGACGGGTTTCTCCGCCTCCGGAAATTTCAGAAAGGAGACCACTAGTGGGCGGGCGCTACTCGTAATTAGGCCTTGGATGTACTGACCCAGAGGGGTTGGGAACCAAGTAAATCCCACGTGCACGAGTGTCTTTCATTTTCGTTCTTTATTATTTCCGCTGCTACTAACTCTCTGATTAGAATGAACGAACGAACGATGAGTTTTACAAAGAAAAGTTTTCAAGTCGATATTCACCCCTCCTCTATCGACGACGCCGGTCCTACAAGTGGTATCAGAGCCTGGTTGCTCTTCACCGGACTAACTGCCGATGGAGCAAAGACGTCTGGAGTTGAGGGGGAGCCAGGGGTGAATCAGGTATTTTTTAATTATGTCCAAGTTTAAATTTCATATTACATGTTTTAAGTGCAGGGAGAGAGGACACTACAAAAACCAGTGTTCTACTCATAAGACTCGATCGTCACCACCGGCGGCAAAGGAGGTACCAGCGCCAGGAGTAGAGAGGGACAAGAACCACATCAGATGCTTCAGATGTCAAAGGCACGGACACTACAAGAACCAGTGTTCGACCAAGGTATGGAAAATTAATTATTGCAATAATTTTAAACTTTTTGAAATTCCTACACAGTTTTTCAAGCATGTTGATAAGTTAGATAATTTTTCTGATAAAATAGACTTTTTGCATAATCAACTTAATATATTGCATGACCAATTACCAAATGTAGACAATAGTAAAATATCATACATTAATTCTTTAATATTTAATATCAATGCAATAATTTTTAGAATTAATTTCAATATTTTATTTGATAATGTTAAGGACAATAATACTTTAATTGATATTTCTCAAATATTGTTGATAATGATGAAATTAAAATTAATTATCCTTTAATTTCTAATATTTCTGATAATGTTAAGAATGACAATATTTTTGCGGATAATGATGAAACTGTTATTAATTCTGATATTTCTGAAATTAATTCTGAGGATATTAAAGCTAAAACTACAGATAATAATGAAGATTTAATTATTAATTTTTTGGATAATCTTGAAGTTAATTATGAAATATTAATTAGTAGTCTTGAAAATTACTCCACCTATTATGAGGATAATGATGAAATTTTAAATTCTGAATTCAACCCTAAGGTTGAAGATGAATACAATAATGAAAATAAATTTCTTAGAATCAAAGCTACATTTAAAAAGGTCTTCAAAAAATTCAAACAAAGCAGAAGTATTAGATAAACTTGAAAAATTAAATGAAAAAGAAATAGTAAGTGATTCAGAACTCTTTGAATTAATGGAATGATGCAGTTAGACCCACAACTATTATTTAACCCAGAAATTTTGAAATCCAATTGATAACTTAAATCAAAATAAATCTTAACAACCTTAATTAATTCTTAATTAATTTTAACTCTAATTAATCCTTAATTACTTTAACACTAATTTTTTTAACTCTAATTAATTCTTAACAATTTTACCCTTAATTAATTCTTAACAATTTGACCCTTAATTAATTCTTAAATAATTTCAACATTTAATTAATTCATAATAATTTCAAACTTAATTAATTTTTAATTATTTTTACCTTAATTAATTCTTAAACTTTAATTTCAACCTTAATAATTTAAACTTTAATTAATAAGTTCAAACTTAAATAACTTCAACCTGAACGTAAATTAATCGGTAACAACTTAATCTTTAATTAACTCTTATTTCTAATTAACTTAAAATCTTAAATTATTTAACGATTCAGTTCTTAATTCAAATTCAATCCACGAACTAAAATTCCAATTAAATACCCTTAATTATAAAATTAAATAAAATCCTACCCAACCGAAACCTCCAACTAAATAACAACAAATATGTCAATGTGGGTTGACATATTCGCGGGTTCACACAATATGTATCAAATCGAGAATTTGATACATTATTAGACACTTAATTAAAAATACTTTGACTTGATTAAATCATGCATAAATGCCATGTTCATGCATTTGCCTATTTTTCTTAAATATTTGTCATGTCATTCATGTTTAATTTTATGCATGATTTAAAATAGTTAGATAGGAAAAAGACTAGTTGATACTTGCTTAACCTAGTACCAGGGTGGGGCGAGATGATAGTACGTTAGGGAAGTTTGGCTTAGCTAAGTGGAACTAGCTGAAGCTACCTCGCCACATCCTCGACTAGTTAGACCAGAGTTTTTCAAAGAGTAAAATAAAGGTATTATTTCTTTAAAAGGCTTTGTCTAAGGAAAGGGTTGATGATCCAATAAGGCTACGACCAAAGAAGGCCTCTATGCCTCACCAAGACCTGGAAGCCGATTATTGAAATCTACTTTTAAATTACAAATTGATTAAACTTGAATCTAACTCAAGGTCAACCAGTCTATAAATAAATTGAGAAAAATTATTCAAGTATCTCACAATACACCCATAAGGCAACCATGCTTGCTTGTATTGAGACATTTAGAATGGATGAGATGTTAAGGACTAATTAATTGACAAATATTTTTCAAAATGATTTCAAAATCTTTAGGATATTTTTTTTAAAAATCTATTTTTCAAAATAATGTTTCATCATAATAATGTTTTTATGAATTTCATGCTTGTTGATTGTTTATACATATAATACATTTTCAAAAATTATATCTTTTCGAAAATTTAGTTGACCTACACAATTAGACACAAACCTTTTAGGTCAACACTAAAGTCCCTTAAGACACTTAGGTAGAGTCAAACGGTGTCAGGTTCAGGGGGAGCATTTTTCTTTTAGAAGTTATTTTTCAAAACTTATTCGTCTCAGAAATTATTCTTTTCTAAAATTCAGATCTTTCAAATACTTTATGCTTTAAAAATTATTATCATTTTAAAATATCTTTTCGAAAATTATGCTTTAAAAGTTATTATCATTTTAAAATATCTTTTCAAAAATTGTGCTTTAAAAATTATCATACTATTTCAAAATGCATTTCAAATTTTTTAAGAAAAAAAGGGCTTATTATATCATTCAAAATATGTTTCTTTCAAAAATTATTATGTCCTTCAAAAGATTTTTTCAAATATACTTTCATTTCAGAATGCCTTTCCAAAATTGGTTTAATTACTTTTTTGATTTTGATGAACCCTAAAGACACATAGGAAGTCTTCTTTATGATCTACAAGAACTCCTAGGATGTGTCAGATTTAGGGGGAGTCTAACTCAAAAGAAATTGATTCTATTGACTGACGATTGTGATTCAAAATTATCAGAAAATTCTGTTTGTTTGAATTAATCCCTAAGACTCAGAAGAAGATCACTTGTAGTCAACAAGCTTTCTAGGACTATATCAAGTTTAGGGGGAGATTCAGATCAAAAGAAAAATTAATGGTTTTAAAAAATTAAACATTATCTCTTTAAAAATAAAGACTTTTGAAAATATTATACTATCATTTTCAAAAAGCTTATTTTGAAAATCTTTTTGACCCTTGGAATCAATTTGAAAATAATTTTACTTGAATTTGGAAAATTTCCAGGACACTTAAGAAAATGTCCTTGTAGTTAACAAGGTTTCCTAGGATTGTGTCAGACTGAAAAAGAAACCAAATCAAGAAATTATTATGTTTTCAAAATAAAATTTTATTAAAAATATTCATTTATGGAAAAATCCCTATGACACATAGGAATTTTCTTGTGGCCAACAAGATTCCTAGGATTATTGTCAGACTTAGGGAAGTTCAATTTTTTTTAACACATTTTTCTTATTGTTGGTGCAAGTTAAGTATTTAGTTTTTTTTTACAAAACAAGTACTTAGTTTTTTTCAAAAAAAAAAGGGGAAGAGTTTCGAAATTTGTTTTTCAAAGTTTATATATGCTTTCAAAAATTATCCTAATTATTTACAGAAGGAGGAGGGAAATGATCTTAAAAAGGGAAAAAGACTTGTGTTCGTTTCAAAATTTTCTTTGTTGGTGCACATTTTTTGTGATTTTTTTTTTATCTATGACAAAGGGGGAGAGAGGAGCATAAGTTAGAAATTTTTTTTCTTTTTCTCCCGGAGGATTAAACCTAGATTTAACCCATAAGACTGAATCTAACATAAGTTATTGTCAAACATCAAAAAGGGAGAGATTGTCGGTGCAAGATGCATCGGTAATATCGTCCTCTAATGTTTCGATGTTTAACAATATACTCAAGTTAGTAATATATGTTAGACATGGTAAGAGTTAGTCAAAGTGATCAAGGGTTAAACCAAATAGGACCTTATGTTTGGTAGGGAAAACCCAGGTTGATCAGGTTGACAAAGGTTAGCCAAACATGATCTGATGTTTGGCAGAAACTAGACCCCAGGGTTAGTTAAGGTGACCAAGATTTAGCTAAACAGGACCTGATATTTGGCAAGATGATCAAACCTAGATTGAATCTGATTGATATATTGAGGTTTGATCAATTAGCTAAATAGGATCTGATGTTTAGCAGAAAATCCAGGGTTGGTCAGTTAGACCAAGGAGTAAGCCAAACAGGACTTGATGTTTGGCAGAAGAGAAGTCTAGTTAGGATTAATATGACTAGCAAAAGAAATCTTTATCAAAGCGAAGAAAAGTCCTAGTTAACCTAGGCAATAAGTCCTGGTTCGAGGAATTGGGCACTAAGTCCTGGCTGAGGGCTGGGTACCTAAGACCTAACCAAGGGTTGGGCACGAAGTCCTGGTTCATGGAATTGGGCAATAAATCATGGCCGAGGGCTGGGCATCTAAGACCTGACCGAGGGTTGGGCACGAAGTCGCCTGGTTCGTGGAATTAGGCAATAAGTCCTGGCCGAGGGCTGGGCACTGAAGTCCTGGTTCGTGGAATTGGGCAATAAGTCTTGGTCGTGGACTGGGCACCAAAATCCTGATCCGGAAGATCGAGCAAAAGTCCAACCAGAGGAGCCGGTTGGCAAACTTCTCCTGAGAGGAGTAGGCGAAGGCGCGCTCCCCGGGAAGGGAACACTAGGCGTTGGTTCGACCTAGGGTTTCGCGTGAAATCCAAAGTCAGAACCAATCATTAAGGCTATGATTATATATTTGTTTGTCTTGTGTTTGTGTATCTTGCAGGTACCTAGAGTTGGAGGCAAAGCAGGCAAGCAAACACAAGAAGGTTGAAAAACAGAATCCAGGGCGCCCGTGTTGATACAGGCGCCCCCATGCTTCCAGGCGCCCGTGTTAATACAGGTTCCCTAGACAGGCTATCTTATCAACATCGCAAAGTTCATGATTATGGATAAGTTTTTGACCATATAGAGGTGCACCAAAGGCTCTAGGGCACCCGAGATGAAGCTATATAAAGGGGTTCGACCCCTCAACTCTGGACAACAATTGCTACATCATTCTAAGCATTCTGAGCACAGAAAAAGTTCTAGAAACGATGCTCTTCAACCAAGGAGGCTCCAAGAGAAAGTGCGGCACACTTCGGACTTCCAGATTGGACGGAGCAACTTTTGTTTGGTTTGCTTTAAGTTTACAAATTCGCATTTTCAATTATATCTTTTGTGCTTGTAACTAAACTATAAGACGGGTTTCTCCGCCTCCGAAAATTCCGGAAAGGAGACCACTAGTGGATGGACGCTATCCGTAATTAGGCCTTGGATGCACTGACCCAGGGGGGTTGGGAACCAAGTAAATCCCGCGTGTATGAGTGTCTTTCATTTTCGTTCTTTATTATTTCTGCTGCTACTAACTCATTGATTAGAATGAACGAATGAACGACGAGTTTTACGAAGAAAAGTTTTCAAATCGATATTCACCCCCCCCTCTATCGATGGCACCGGTCCTACAACCTTCGCCTTTGCCTGCCGGGACTCTCCCTCGGACTTGTAAGCCTCCAGCTCTTCTCGGACCTGGTCCCAGTTAGCCTTCAGCTGGCCTACCTCAGAGGAGAGCTGATCCTGGGTCTCCTGAGCCTTCCGGAGCTGCTCCGCGCCTGCCCTGACTTGCGCCTGGGTCTGCTCTAAGCTCTCCTACAGTCGGCGGATGTCTTCTACCGACTTGGTCTCCCGCTCTTCCGAGAATTTATTCCGGTGGCCTAGATGCTCCACCTCGTCACTGAGGTCCTTCGTTAGCTTCATTAGGAGGAACACCTGGTGATTTGCATTGTGCAAGGCATATCCAGAGGACAGCAGGGAGTCCATATAATGCTCCACCTTAGCCCGAAGGCCCCTGCTGACCTCTGCTTGGATCAGGCCCTCCTTGCGAGATCGGCAGACTTGTGCCTCTAATTCTGCCACTTGGTGGTGCAAGGCGTGGACCTCCTCCTCTGAGGCTAGCCGGGTTGCACATGGATAGACAATCTGAAGCGGCCTGCCATGGTAAATACCAGAATTTAGAAGAAATAATCAGAATGAGAATGAAGCACCGGGCCTATACCTTGAGGAGGGACTCATGCATGCTGGTGAGTGGCCCGGTGGATCCAATGGTTGGGTTCGCTCATGCAAGCTCGTAGCCCCACCAAGAGGAAGAGCTCTCAGTTCGACGGATAGGCAAGACCCGGGTAGCTGTTGGTACCCCAGTGAGTTTTGATGTGATCAACTAGGTTACGTTAGGTCCTATGTTTTCTAATCCCTCTGCTAAGTGTCCAGGAGCTTTTGTTCGGAGGAAGTTGAGCGGAAGATGCAGCGGTCGAGAAGGATGGCATGGAAAGGGAGCCGATGGGCTCGGTGCATCCGAGGGACGCGGAGCTCTGCGGAAGAGTACGTCGGTGGAGGGAGAAGGATGCGCGCGGTGTCCGAGGGATGAAAAGTCGAGAGGAAGGACACTCGAGGGGCGAAAGACCAGAATCGGGTTCGGGTGAGCCTAACTTTGGTTGGCTAGAAATCACCCAAGAAGGCGAAACATGTCAAGCCGGAGGCTGGTCAGCATCGGCTGAGCAAAAAGGTCTCTTGGGAGCCCGTAAGCTCACGGGCGCTTGAGAGTTCAGGCGCCTAACCACTAGGCGCCTGACTACTCAGGCGCTTGTGTTGTATCAGGCGCCCTACAAGGCTTCTTAGCCATTTGCGATAGTTGGCTGTGGATAAAGCTTCGGCGGGCCATGTGGCAGGCGCCCCTGACCACTCAGGTGCCTGTGTTGAATCAGGCACCCCAGAAGGCTATTGGTGCAGGCAGCACCTAAGTCAAACCTGTGTTTTGATAATGTCCAAGGGTTCAGAAGTTAAGATATAATTGTGATCTAACAAGGTTACTGAGTGTGCAGGAAAAGTCCTAGGTACACTAGGCAAGAAGTCCTGGCAAAGGGCTAGGCAAGAAGTCCTGGTCAAGGACTGGGCAAGAAGACCTGACCGGAAGTTGGGCAATGAAGTCCTGGTCGAGGACTGGGCAAGAAGTCCTGGCAACAGGCTGGGCACCTAAGACCTGACTGGAAGTTGGGCACGAAGACCTGGTCAGGTGGATTGGGCAAAAGTCCAACCGGAGGAGCCGGTTGGCAAAAGGTAAACTCTCCTGAGAGGAGTAGGTGAGGACGCATTCCCCGTCGAGGGAACAGTAGGCGTCGGTTCGACCTAGAGTTTCATTTGGGAGACCCGAAGTCAGAATCAAGACAGCTTAGGCTGTAAATAAACGCTAATATGTTTTGCTTCTTTGTTTTTGGAACTAACCTTGGTTGAAAGGATCGAAGGACTGGTTTTCTGTAGCTAGGTGCCTCAATGGAGTGAGGCACCTTACTGGGGTTAGGCGCCCGGATGAATACGGGTGCCCAAGTGCAAAGGCAAAACAGAAGCAAGCGAAGCAAACGACCACGAAGCCTCTGGACTAAGTCAGCTCAGGCGCCCGTGAGGTCACGGGCACCCCTATCAGCTCAGGCGCCATGTGGAGATGGATAAGCGCTGACCGAGCCTGCGGATAAGAGATTGCACAGGGAAGGCCACCTGTTAGGCGCCCCCATCGACACAGGCCCCCGTATGGGTGATATAAAAGGGGGTTCACCCCCAAGGCTTCAACACCCATTGCTCTAAATGCTCCAGACACTTTCGCTAAAGCGCTGCGCTCCGACAAAGTTTGACTTCAAGATTCCAGCACTGACGACGACCCTCTGCTCCGAAATTCGATCTACCTTGGGCGTCGGTAAAACATTAAATTACGAAAGTGTTGTTAATTCAATTTCCAATTCTATATCTGTACTATCAATCTGTAAAAGTTTTTCCTGAATATAGAATTGCCTAAAGTAAACGGTCAAGGACCGTGGGCCTTGGAGTAGGAGCTGACCGCGACTCCGAACCAAGTAAAATCGACTTGTGTTCGCGTGTGTTCTGTTATTTTCCGCTGCGTATCGTCTCTAGTATTCCGAAAATTTTATAACGATATTCACCCCCCACCCTCTATCGTTCTCTTCGATCCAACAAGTGGTATCAGAGCGGGTGGCTCAAACCAATTTGAGAGTTTTTTCAGATTTTATGAAATTATTTTAAATTTTTTTCTTTTCTTCGAATTTTTCTCATTAATCGAGGTTGGTGCAACACCACGCGACCGTTTTTCATTTTTATTAATTTTCTTCCGCACTACTAATCCAAGACCAAGTCTTGGAACAAGTTTTCTCTGTTTTTGTTTTTTTTCAGAAATTATTATGGTCATGCAAGAGGGTTTCAGCACAGCTAGACCACCGCTTTTCAGTGGAGAAGATTTCTCCTACTGGAAAAGCAGTA
Source organism: Boesenbergia rotunda (assembly GCA_024364735.1). NCBI lineage: Eukaryota > Viridiplantae > Streptophyta > Magnoliopsida > Zingiberales > Zingiberaceae > Boesenbergia > Boesenbergia rotunda. The sequence continues at coordinate 43,646 of JAGFNQ010003210.1, read as the reverse complement.
TGGAAGTCCACCTGAAAACTCAGGTGGATATATGGATAATTATCCAATCTGGTCTTGAGATCCCTAAGAGTGCAGAAGGAGTGGCACAACACTACTCTGAATGGGACGCCTCGCTGAAGAAGAAGATAGACTTTGCAGTGTGGATTGACCAAGGAAGAGATGAACCGGGTGGGTCCCTTCAATAGTGCCAAAGAACTTAGGAGAAAGCTGATTGAGCTGCACGAAGGTACCTCCGACACCAGAATCAGCAAAAGAGATCTGTTGCTGAACAGACTCTACACAATAAAAATGAACGAAGGCGAATCAGAAGCACAACTCCACGACAGAATCCAGGAGCTGATGAACGGACTGCACACAATAGGTCACAAGGTAGAGAACTGTGACCTAATCAGGTATACCTTAAACGCATTCCCAAGGAATACTCTGTGGGCATCTATGGTAGATGCTTACAAGGTTTCCAGGGACCTCTCAAAAATTAATTTACATGAACTCTTTTTAGAATTAGAATTACATGAACATACTAACTGCACTATGGCCGAGAAAAGTATTGCTTTTCTTGCAGGTAAACCCCAAGGAAAAGTCGCCAAAAAGAAGCCTCAACTTGCACCCGAGTCTGACTCGGAAACAGACTCAAAAGATAGTGAAGGGGATCGACCTAAGTTGGTGCGGCTAGCTCGGGACTACTACAAGGAGCTGAAACATCAAACCAACAGAAGGAAAGCAAGCCGATGAAAGGAAGATCCAGCTGAACCTTCAACTTCAAAGACCAAACTGAATGTCACTTGCTATGAATGCAACAAGAAGGGTCATTACAAATCAGAGTGCCCCAATTTGAAGGAAGCCAAGAAGACTCAAGGAAGAAGGCTCTCCAAGCCACTTGGGATGAATCTTCCTCCGAAGAAGAAGAAGAGGCCCCACAATCAAATCTTCTCACTTTAACCGCTTCAGAAGACATCGACACCGGATCGGAATCGGAGCCAGACGACGGAAGGCTCACAATCTCGGAAAACGACCAAATAACGGTAAGAGGTTATTCCGAAGTTAAATTATCTAAATTAATTGCATACTTATCTCGTAACCTGGCGAAAGCCAAAATTCGGGTCGAATCCCTCCGACAGGAAGTAAAACGCCTGAAAGAGGAAGCTGACTCCAGATCCTTGACTGAGAAGGTTCAAGAAGGAAACTCTACTCAAGTTGAAAAGCTTGAGAAAGAGAACTCCTCCTTGAAAACTCAAGTCAAGGAGCTCAGAGTGGCTTTAGAATGATTTACTTCGGGTTCCAAGGGTCTTGACATAATCCTTGGAAAACAGAAGTCCGTTCTTAATCGATCTGGGTTAGGGTATCGAATCAAGTCTAGACAACGCTCGTATTATGCTGTATTGAACCAACCTAGAGCCAAAGTTCAAGCATGGGTCCCCAAGCTTTGCTTGAACAACAAAGCTGGACCAAACCAGTATTGGATCCCCAAGGATAAGATTCACATCTTGCCTAATCATTATCGTGGCTTTAGTCCAGGGGGAGCCAATATAAAAACAATTTTCATAATTAAATAATTTTTTTTGCTTAATTCTTTAATTGCATGCTTGCTTGTTTATTTCTTTTTGCAAATTACCATGTTTAGATCTAGGACTAGTTAGACTAAGGACAAAATGACTTAGTTGAAATTTGAACAACCTAGTATTGGGTGGAGGTGAGATGATAGTACGTTAGGGAAACCATTATGGTGGAACTAGCCGAAGCTACCGATCCAAGACCCAAACTAATTAGACTAAAATCTTCCAAGGAGTAACTTGAAAATGAATTTTCAATAAAAGGCATTGTCAAGGAAAGGGTTGATGATCCAATAAGGCTACGACCAAAGAAGGCCTAGTGCCTCGCCAAGTCCTGGAAGCCAATTATTGAAAATCAAATGCACTTTACTATTGTCAGATTTGAATCTAACACAAATTTCAATTAATTGTAGATTCAACCACTTTTCAAAATAAACTTAAAACTTAATTAATTTTTTTAAAATTAATTTAACCTTTTAGAATTAACCATGATTTCAAATTAAAATCTTCATCTCTATTAAAACCTGTCTCACAAAACCCATAAGGTTAACGTGATTGATAACTATTGACTGGGTGAGATGGTTAGGACCTAATTTAACTCAAATTTATCTTGCTCCAAACTAATTCATTTGGTTTTGTACTTTTGTCAAGTAAAAACATTGAATCGTGTCTAAAAAATGTAATTTATAGCTTAATTGATTTAATTATTGGTTGGTCAAAAGAGTCAAACCTGGTCAAAATAGTCAACACTGATAAAACGGTCAAACTGGTCAATAGGCAAACCACGGTCAACACGGGCGCCCGTGACTTGTCGGGCGCCCCTGACTTTATCTCCGACCAAGACAGCTAGAGCTGTCAACCCCTACCCTACTGACCCGGGCGCCCGTGACCTGTCGGGCGCCCAAACTTTATCTTCATCCAAGATGGTCAGAACTGCCAAAAGCAGCTGACTACTGACTCAGGCGCCCGTGACCTTACGGGCACCCCAATGAACACGGGCGCCCAACACTTCACAGGCGCCCGTATAACTCTATATAAGGGCCATGGCTCCCTCTTCATTCCCCACACCAAAATTGAAATCCTCCTTCACTTCTCTTCCTCTCAAGGCACCCAGAAGCCCTTCTTGTGTCCTCCAATGCCCTACATCGAAAATGTCGCCCCGGTATCAATTTTATTATGCATTTTAAAGTAATTTCTTATCTTGCTTAAATGCATAACTTTCCTTTACATATTTAGAAAACGTCACGTCACTCAACCTAACCCCGTAGCCGAACCTAGCCACGACCCAAGGTTCCCCAACTTGGAATTGTTTAACAAATTTGCCCAAACAACCTATAAGCCTATAAAGACTAGCTTCCTAAATAGGCAATTCTTTACCCAATCTTGCCTCTTAGCTATGGATGCGATCAACTTCTATCAACTAGATCATCTAGTCTTCTACACACATCCTGTAAACTCGACATTGTGTGCTAAATTTTACAATAACCTAGTCAAAATTGATGACCTGCTCTACTCTACCACCGTACAAGGCACTCCTCTAACTACTTCTCCAACTTTGTTTAATCGATTTCTCGGATTGCGACAGTCGCAATCCACCTTTTGTTGTTATCCTCCGACCGACTCGCACATCACTCTAGACACTCTTTATTCCTACTTCTTTGGAGATGTGCGAAACCTGTTAGCACGACGGTTTCAGTACATTGACCTCCGAGTCCAGGATTATGCTCTCTACCAAGTTATAGTTCGGTGTGTTCTCCCACTCACCACCCGAGATATCGCGACCATGCGACCGTTTCACACCTTTCTACTCTATGCCATGATTCATCAGTTAGATATAGACATAGGCCTCCACATATTCCACACCATCATTTACGCATCGAGCGTATCTACTCACGATCAAGTACGTACACCCTACTACCATATTATCACCGCCCTCCTTCACCACCATGGTCGCGACATCACTGCTGGAGAGATCATCTCGATGACTGAGTTTGATGAAATAGGGTTTAGAATCTTCTCTTTAGCGGGGATAAACGTTCCGGCCACGGGGGTCTTATCATGGAGATGAGAGAGAGCTAAACGGCAGGATGACTCCGACGAGGAGGTGGAGGTAGACATAGCCGATCTCGCAGCCGAGATCAACGAGCACTTACAGGAGCCTCCTCCACTGACCATCGACCAGCGCATTACACTATTGCAGATGGAGATGCACAGCCTCAGGGAGGAGAACGAGGCCCATCACATTAAGTATATGGATGCCCTCTGTAACGCCCAAAAATTCTCAAAACTAATTTTAGAAATATCTTAGAATTTATTCCGAATTTATGGATATTTTTATAGAATTTTTCCATAAACGAAAGTGGCAAAAAGGGATAAAAAGAAAAAAACCGTTTAAGTGGGATTTGATCCCTAAACCTACGGTTTGAGAGAGGAAGGGGCTGACCAAGTGGGATGGTTTGCTTTTGTTAAAATAGATTAAGGGAAACAATAGATAAGGTAGAATTAGTTAAATTCGCCCCCATAAGTATAAAAGAGGGAGTTACGAGTTTTAGGTTAGTTTTCTCCCAACCCAGCGACGCCGACGCCCTCCCTCACGCACGAGACCTCTCCTCTGGCCCTCTCTCCCGCGCGCGCGAACCAAGGGAAGATCCAAAGGATTTAAGAAGGAGGCTACGTTAGGGAATCTCTCCGAGGAAGAATTCTCTGTTAGAAGCTCTCCGAAACTCTAAGGATCGTTCCTTTTCCCAAAAACCTACGCTTTAGAGTCGTAAGAACAAGCGCAGGATGTAAGTATCCCTCACCTGCAGTATAAGTAGTTTCGGTTGACGTTTCGTAGGTTTTATTTCCTTATATGCATGTCCTACGATTAGAAATTGTGGATTATGAACAAGCACGTTGTATTAACCCTTCTGATTAGTTTTAGAGTCTGAAGGTATCCCTGGATGGGCTTGAGTGCACTTACCCTTCAGTTTCGGGTTAAGGAGCACGTTCGAGTGCCCAGGGAGCGACTTTAAAAGAAAAGAAAGGGTTAAGTCGCAAGGTGTTTGTTAAATTGTTAGTCAGTTAATGCTATAGAAAGCATTAAAGAATAGAAATTCTTGCTTCAGTTATGATTTGGACCAAGGTCCAGTGGGATGGGCTCCTAGTTGCCCCTAGGTTTAGATAACCTAGTAAAAGTAAGAATCAGAAGAGAAAAAGAAAAGTATAAAAGAACTATTTTATTTTCAGTGGCATTGTATCAGACTCTGGTCCAGGGATAGGCTCCAAGTTGCCTCTAGGTTCAGATAACCTAGTATGGGATGGGCTCCTAGTTGCCCCTAGGTTCAGATAACCTAGTAGAACCCTAATGGATTTGGGATTTGCTACCTCGGATTTATTAGGGATGCGCGCACAGTTGGTACATTGCCGGGCCCACAGCAGTTGATTATTACTTTCACCTACTATATGTATTTAGTTTTCAGAAATTCATATTAGCATGTGGTGAATTTAATAATTAGTTTTATGTTAGTTAGTTTCAGTTCCAGTTCAGATATGTATGCCATGCTATAGCTTACTTTTCAGTTCTAGTTCAGTATGTGCCATGTCTCAGTTATATGCCATGACATTCCATGATACGTATTTTAGCATGAGCCTAGCTTGATTCCTTATAGATGTGAGCATGTATGTGCATAGCATGTTTTACAAAAGCATAATTCGAGTTTTCATGGTTTTGTGAGGCTAGATGGTACTTACTAAGCTTTATGCTTATTAATTTGCATTTCCTTATACTGCAGATACAGGTAAAGGAAAGCACTAGTAGCGGAGGCGGCGGGCTTGATGCAAAGTGTGTGTGATGGTGGAGTTGGAATAAAAGTCTTCGGAACTTGCAAAGCATAGAAATAATCCTTCTTTATGCTTCTTTAGTTATTCCGCAATATACATTATGTCAACCATGTATGAACTTAATTAGACTTGTGTTCGTGTTGCCTAGTATGCTTGATGTAGTTTACTTACCTGGCTTAATATTGGTTTATGAATGCTTGATTGTCATGAGTCATTTATTTGTGATAGGGTAATTTAGACCCATATTTACACTTTGGGAGTAAGAAATGATACTTTTGATCTACATGCTAAATACTTAAGATATGCTTGTTCTAAGATTAATGCACCATATAGAATGACATGTAGTAGCTAAGGATGCTTTTAGATATGGGAAATGAATAGTTACAATAAGAAGTTGATACAAACTTGGCACGTTTACGTTTATGCTTCTACATGTCGTTTTTGTGATTTCTAAGTTGCTATACATGCTAGAAACCCTCCAAAAACGTGTAATAAATGCCTTAGAATGATTGTGGAACTTTATTTATGTCATTCTGCTTGAATAGATATGATTTTGGTACATTGTGGCTCAAGTTTGATACATTCTAGAAATCTGAAAACTGAAATTTCAGAACTACCAGTCAACTGGGAAAATACCAGTCGACTGGTATCGGGCACAGAAACATTCTGTGGCCCGACCAGTCGACTGGCATATAGCAGTCGACTGGTACTGTGTAAAACAAAATTGGTGTAGAGCAGCTGGTTAGTGGTTTAGCCATGCAACGCAGAGGTTTGGGGATCGAATCCTGACAAGATAATAAAATAAAAGTTTTGCTTTATTTTGGGCTAGTTAGTACTTTCAACATGTTTATAAATTGTTAGTTCAGTAAATAGCAAAATAAGAATTTTCGAAATTCTCCCAGTTGGTTTAGCATTATTAGAAATCATGAATTAGTCAGTCAGCCAGTTAGTTAGTAGCGATCCGCCTTAAAGCTTAGTACCAGAAGATTTGGGGATCGAATCCTGACAAGATAATAAAATAAAAGTTTTGCTTTATTTTGGGCTAGTTAGTACTTTCAACATGTTTATGAATTGTTAGTTCAGTAAATAGCAAAATAAGAATTTTCGAAATTCTCCCAGTTGGTTTAGCATTATTAGAAATCATGAATTAGTCAGTCAGCCAGTTAGTTAGTAGCGATTCACCTTAAAATAAAAGTACCAGAAGGTGGGTCGTTACAGAGTGGTATCAGAGCAAGTTCCATCTTTTCTCCTCACACACATCAGCATCAGACCTGCAGCTTCCAAGTAAGAGTATCTCTCACATTACTATATTTTCTTGCTTTCAGATTTATAGTATTTTCATGTTATTCATGCTATCTGTTTTCTAGTCAATTCTTGCTTACATTTAACGGAAGCATGTTTAATACCTTAGTTTATATCTGATAGCATGTTTTAGAATTAAAATATGAATTGTATGATCCTCCTCTGTTTTAGATAATGGCAAGAGGACGCTCAGTTAGAAGAGCACCAGTTACTGGGCCTCAGCAGGAGGTAGACCACTCAGTGCCTCCAGCGGACCTGACAGAGGTAGTAGCACAACTGCAGAGACAGGTAGCGGAACAGCAGCAAGTAATTGCTGCTCTAACCGCTAATCAGCAGGCTGCTCCCACTGTTACCCCAGAGCCCCAGGTGGAGACGCCGATGGTGACGGAGGTTCCACCTGTGGCACCAGTCCCACCAGTCATGCCAGTAGCCCTATCAGCAGGGGCAAAGAGGGAAGCTTATCTGAACCAGTGGCAGAAGATCAAGCCAGAGACCTTCTCAGGAACCAGCGAACCATGGGATGCCCAAGCTTGGTTCAAGACACTAGAGAGTACCATGGAGCTCCTAGACTGGCCAGAGCACGAGAAAGTGAAGTGTGCCTCCTTCTGCCTAGCCGGAGACGCGCGTATGTGGTGGGAGCGCATCAAGATGAAACACCCAGTCAATCAGATGACCTGGGCTAGTTTTGCGGAAGAGTTCTTTGAAGAATTCTTCCACATGCGGGTCACAAACTGCCACTACAACGAGTTCACTAAATTTCGGCAGGGCAACCTATCAGTAGAGGAAGCCGTGAAGAGATTCAACAGACTGGCTCGCCTGTGCCCTGAGCTGGTCAGTACTGAACGAGAGCGAGTCAGGCTAATGCTCAAGATGCTAAGGCCAGAGATAACACTGAATGTGGCCAGCGGCGTCCATAGGCCGCAAACCTCAGAGGAACTAGTTAGCAGTGCTCTGATCACCGAGCATTACCTGAACAACATGCAACAGCAGAAGTCAGTCTTGATAGAAAGTAAAGGCCAAGGCAGTTCAGGAACTCAGAAACCCCAGGGCGTTCGCAGAGAAGTTAACTATACCTCCAGATGTACTCAGTGGCCAATTCTTAACCACCCTACCTTCAAGAGAGATTATGGCATCCACGCACTGGCTTCGTGCAGTGCCAGTCAGTATAGCAGGCAGAGAACTTTATGGTGATCTGATCGTGCTAGATATGACTGATTATGTTGTTATTTTTGGAATGGACTTCCTAATCAAGTACGGTGTCTCCATAGAATGTCATAAAAGGAAAGTCATATTCCAACCTGAAGTAGGAGTGCAATTTGAATACATCGGAGAACCCAAGAGAAAAGCCAAGAAATTTCTCTCAGCTCTAAAAGCACAGAAACTGCTGGATTCAGGATGTACCGGATTTCTGGCACATGTAGTCAATACCGAACGAGAGAAGGACCAAAAGCTAGAAGGGGTCCCAGTGGTATGTGACTACCCAGCAGTCTTCCCTGACGAGTTACCAGGCTTAGCGCCAGACAGGGAGATAGAGTTTGAGATAGATCTCATTCCAGGTACCAATCCCATTTCAAAAGCACCATACCGTATGGCTCCAGCAGAATTAAGAGAACTTCAAGAGCAACTACAGGAGCTGCTCGACAAGGGCTTCATAGGCCCTAGTCATTCACCTTGGGGAGCTCTCGTATTGTTCTTGAAGAAGAAAGACGGGTCCATGCGCTTGTGTATAGATTACCGGGCCTTGAATCAAGTCACCATCAAGAACAAGCATCCCCTTGCCAAGAATTGACGACTTGTTCGATCAGCTAAAGGGAGCAGCAGTGTTCCCAAAAATAGACTTGAGATCGGGATATCACCAGGTGAAAGTTAAGGAAGGTGACATCCCCAAGACAGCTTTCAGAACAAGATACGGACACTATGAGTTTGTAGTTATGCCTTTTGGCGTAATGAACGCTCCAGCGACTTTCATGGACCTCATGAACAGAGTGTTCCGAGAATATTTAGATAAGTTTGTTATCATCTTCATCGATGATATTATGATATATTCCAGGACTCAAAAGGAACACGCAGAACACCTGAAAACAGTATTAGAAATTCTTCAGCGAAGCCAACTCTATGCGAAATTCTCCAAGTGTGAGTTTTGACTCGAGCAGGTGTCTTTTCTGGGTCACATCATCTCCAAGGATGGTGTGATGGTAGACCCCAGCAAGATAGAAGTAGTAAGTAACTGGGTTAGACTGAAGAATGCCAGTGAGATCAGAAGTTTTCTGGGTCTAGCCGGTTACTACAGGAAGTTTGTAGAGGATTTCTCTAGAATAGCCTCCCCACAGACAGCTCTTACCAGAAAGAACAGAAAGTTTCAGTGGACAGAGGACTGCGAGAACAGTTTTACAGAATTAAAGAGAAGATTGACTAGTGCTCCCATCCTGACTCTTCCAAGAGACCACTGACAGCTTTGACATATATAGTGATGCGTCCAAATTAGGACTTGGAGAAGTGCTGATGCAGAATGGCAAGGTTATTGCCTATGCCTCTAGACAACTCAAGGATTATGAGAAGAATTACCCTACCCATGACCTTGAGCTAGCTGCAGTAGTGTTTGCTCTCAAGATTTGGAGGTATTACTTATACGGAGCTCAGTGTAGGATTTTCACAGATCATCAGAGTCTAAAGTATTTCTTTACTCAGAAGGATCTGAACATGAGACAACGCAGGTGGCTTGAGCTAGTCAAGGATTATGACATTGACATCCTCTACCATCCAGGTAATGCTAATAAGGTGGCAGATGCACTTAGCAGAAAATCTAGTGCCACCCTACTAGCTTTGTCTATGATGTCACAGCCCCTTCGGAAAGAGTTATCAGAGTTCGGACTGGAAATTTTAGTTGGGCAGCTCTCCACTTTGACATTAGTGTCAACCCTGATTGAAGACATCCAGACAGCACAGGATCAAGATCCTGACCTTCAGAAAATCAAGCAGGGGATAGCAGGAGCCGAAAATGGAGAATTTCGCCTATCAGATAATGAGACACTGTACTACGGTAACCGCTTATGTGTTTCGAACCAAGAAGAGCTCCGAAGGAAGATCCTAGAGGACGCACATAGATCTCTTTATGCAATGCATCCTGGTTCCACAAAATGTACCAAGACCTCAGGGGACGTTTTTGGTAGCTTGGGATGAAGAGAGACATCGCCAGATATGTCAGTACCTGTCTGACATGCCAAAGGGTCAAGGCAGAACATCAGAGACCAGGAGGAGTTCTACAGCCTATCCAGATTCCAGAATGGAAATGGGAAGTTATTTCCATGGATTTTATAGTGGGTAGAACAACGAATGGATATGATGCAATCTAGGTAATAGTAGACAGATTGACTAAGTCTGCCCACTTCCTAGCTATCAGGATCTCCTATTCCATGGAACAGCTAGCTCAGTTATACCTCAAGGAGATCGTCAGACTACATGGGGTCCCTAGGACTATCATCTCAGATAGGGACAGTAGGTTCACTTCGCACTTCTGGGAGTGCGTACAGACAGCACTAGGCACTAAACTGAAGTTTAGCACAGCTTTCCATCCTCAGACAGATGGTCAGACAGAGAGAGTTAATCAAGTACTAGAAGATATGCTCAGAGCTTGTGCTCCAGATTTCAAGGGCAGTTGGTGCAGATACCTGTGCTTAGCAGAATTCGCCTACAACAATAGTTATCAGGCCACTATCGGCATGGCACCCTATGAGGCTTTATATGGGCGGAGGTGTAGATCTCCTATCTGCTGGTACGAGGGTGGTGAGAGGCAAGAGTTAGGCCTATAGACAGATCTTATAGATGATACCACCGTAGCCATACAGCAGATCCGCCAGAGAATAGAAACAGCTCAGAGCCGCCAGAAGAGCTATGCTGATACACGGCGCAGACCATTAGAGTTTGAAGTTGGGGATTCAGTATTCCTCAAAGTGGCTCCCATGAAGGGAGTAATGCGTTTTGGGAAGAAGGGCAAGCTAAGTCCCAGATATGTAGGACCATACCCCATCACTAGAAGAGTTGGCAAAGTAGCTTATGAGTTGGAGCTAACTCAGGAGATGTCAGCTATCCATAATGTATTTCATGTTTCTATGCTGAAGAAGCATATCCCAGATGCCACCCAAGTGATAGAGCCACAGACGGTACAAGTTCGCGAAGATCTCTGTTATGATAGTCGGCCTATTCAAATAATAGACCGAGCAGTTAAGAAATTACGAAACAAGGAGGTACCATTAGTGAAAGTCATATGGCAAAATCACAGAGTAGAAGAGGCAACATGGGAATCAGAGGACAGCATGAGGCAGAAATACCCAGAATTGTTTTAAGTTCAAAGATGAACTTTTTATAAGGTATGGGGGATTGTAACGTCCGAAAATTCTCAAAACTAATTTTAGAAATATCTTAGAATTTATTCCGAATTTATGGATATTTTTATAGAATTTTTCCATAAACGAAAGTGGCAAAAAGGGATAAATTGAAAAAAACCGTTTAAGTGGGATTTGATCCCTAAACCTACGGTTTGAGAGAGGAAGGGGCTGACCAAGTGGGATGGTTTGCTTTTGTTGAAATAGATTAAGGGAAACAATAGATAAGATAGAATTAGTTAAATTTGCCCCCATAAGTATAAAAGAGGGAGTTACGAGTTTTAGGCTAGTTTTCTCGCAACCCAGCGACGCCGACGCCCTCCCTCACGCACGCGACCTCTCCTCTGGCCCTCTCTCCCGCGCGCGCGAACCAAGGGAAGATCCAAAGGATTTAAGAAGGAGGCTACGTTAGGGAATCTCTCCGAGGAAGAATTCTCCGTTAGAAGCTCTCCGAAACTCTAAGGATCGTTCCTTTTCCCAAAAACCTACGCTTTAGAGTCGTAAGAACAAGCGCAGGATGCAAGTATCCCTCACCTGCAGTATAAGTAGTTTCGGTTGACGTTTTGTAGGTTTTATTTCCTTATATGTATGTCCTACGATTAGAAATCGTGGATTATGAACAAGCACGTTGTATTAATCCTTCGGATTAGTTTTAGAGTCTGAAGGTATCCCTGGATGGGCTTGAGTGCACTTACCCTTCAGTTTCGGGTTAAGGAGCACGTTCGAGTGCCCAGGGAGCGACTTTAAAAGAAAAGAAAGGGTTAAGTCGCAAGGTGTTTGTTAAATTGTTAGTCAGTTAATGCTATAGAAAGCATTAAAGAATAGAAATTCTTGCTTCAGTTATGATTTGGACCAAGGTCCAGTGGGATGGGCTCCTAGTTGCTCCTATGTTTAGATAACCTAGTAAAAGCGAGAATCAGAAGAGAAAAAGAAAAGTATAAAAGAACTATTTTATTTTCAGTGGCATTGTACCGGACTCCGGTCCAGGGATAGGCTCCAAGTTGCCTCTAGGTTCAGATAACCTAGTATGGGATGAGCTCCTAGTTGCCCCTAGGTTCAGATAACCTAGTAGAACCCTAATGGATTCAGGATTTGCTACCTCGGATTTATTAGGGATGCGCGCACAGTTGGTACATTGCCGGGCCCACAGCAGTTGATTATTACTTTCACCTACTATATGTATTTAGTTTTCAGAAATTCATATTAGCATGTGGTGAATTTAATAATTAGTTTTATGTTAGTTAGTTTCAGTTCCAGTTCAGATATGTATGCCATGCTATAGCTTACTTTTCAGTTCTAGTTCAGTATGTGTCATGTCTCAGTTATATGCCATGACATTCCATGATACGTATTTTAGCATGGGCCTAGCATGATTCCTTATGGATGTGAGCATGTATGTGCATAGCATGTTTTACAAAAGCATAATTAGAGTTTTCATGGTTTTGTGAGGCTAGATGGTACTTACTAAAATTTATGCTTATTAATTTGCATTTCCTTATACTGCAGATACAGGTAAAGGAAAGCACTAGTAGCGGAGGCGGCGGGCTTGATGCAAAGTGTGTGTGATGGTGGAGTTGGAATAAAAGTCTTCGGAACCTGCAAAGCATAGAAATAATCCTTCTTTATGCTTCTTTAGTTATTCTGCAATATACATTATGTGAACCATGTATGAACTTAATTAGACTTGTGTTCGTGGTGCCTAGTATGCTCGAAGTAGTTTACTTACCTGGCTTAATATTGGTTTATGAATGCTTGATTGTCATGAGTCATTTATTTGTGATAGGGTAATTTAGACCCATGTTTACGCTTTAGGAGTAAGAAATGATACTTTTGATCTACATGCTAAATACTTAAGATATGCTTGTTCTAAGATTAATGCACCATATAGAATGACATGTAGTAGCTAAGGATGCTTTTAGATATGGGAAATGAATAGTTACAATAAGAAGTTGATACAAACTTGGCACGTTTACGTTTATGCTTCTACATGTCGTTTTTGTGATTTCTAAGTTGCTATACATGCTAGAAACCCTCCAAAAACGTGTAATAAATGCCCTAGAATGATTGTGGAACTTTATTTATGTCATTCTGCTTGAATAGATATGATTTTGGTACATTGTGGCTCAAGTTTGATACATTCTAGAAATCTGAAAACTGAAATTTCAGAACTACCAGTCAACTGGGAAAATACCAGTCGACTGGTATCGGGCACAGAAACATTCTGTGGCCCGACCTGTCGACTGGCATATAGCAGTCGACTGGTACTGTGTAAAACAAAATTGGTGTAGAGCAGCTGGTTAGTGCTTTAGCCATACAACGCAGAGGTTTGGGGATCGAATCCTGACAAGATAATAAAATAAAAGTTTTGCTTTATTTTGGGCTAGTTAGTACTTTCAACATGTTTATGAATTGTTAGTTCAGTAAATAGCAAAATAAGAATTTTCGAAATTCTCCCAGTTGGTTTAGCATTATTAGAAATCATGAATTAGTCAGTCAGCCAGTTAGTTAGTAGCGATCCGCCTTAAAGCTTAGTACCAGAAGGCGGGTCGTTACACCCTCCGAGCCGATCGAGAGACAAACGACGCACGGTACAATGAAATGATGTCGTTGTTTCGGTCTTGGCAGCCTGGCCTATTTGATTGTAACGCCCGCTTTTTTTTTTTTTTGACCATCATAAAGCGGCGTTACGCTAACATACTTAGGGCATGTAGACATCATAATGCAGCGGAAAACTTCAAACTTACACCTACATGCACTTACTACCATTCCTAGCATCATAACATGGAAGCTTGGCATATTAACCTTATACTTTGCATCATAACATACTTAGCATCATGTTATATTTTAGCATCATGTCATACTTAGCATCAAGTCATACTTTAGCATCATGTCATAGAGTCATATTCAAGTACTTAGTAGTAAAGGTAAAGTTCTATCATAAGACAAGCAAACATATGGTCTCTTGGCCAAGTCACTATCACACACATTCTGCAATGCCCTCCTGCTGCTTCCTTACTGTTCCTTTGCGTGATCTGTGGTATAAGAAAATAAAACTATAAGCACACAGGCTTAGTAAGTTTCTTTCCTACTCACTAAAACCGTCCGTCACTTAATCATAAACATATGAAACATTGGCACTCTTAGCGCTTTACTTAGAACATCATCCTTAACATCACTTAGCATTCATTTGACATGTCATGGACATAGCTTCACCCCATTCATAGCATGGCATAAACATAACCATAAACATTCGGGTATGGCATAATACTTGACATAACATAAACATCGTAAACATTCATAGCATGGCATAATACTTGACATAGACATAAATAAAATCATGGCATAAATCTAATTACAATCATGGCATCCCATACTAGCATGAGCATGAACAAAATAATGGCATTCTAACGTAACATAAACATAATTAAACCATGGCATCCTAAACTAACATAAACATCAATAAACTCATGGCATCCTAACCTAGCAAACACATAATTAAAGCATGGCATTCTAAACTAGCATAAAATCATGGCATCCTAAACTAACATGAACATAGATAAAATCATGACATCCTAAACTATCATAAACATAATTAAAGCATGGCATTCTAAACTAGCATCAAATCATGGCATAAACATAAATAACATCATGGCATAAACATAAATAATATCATGGCATAAGCTTAAATAATATCATAGCATAAACATAAATAAAATCATGGCATAAACATAAATAAAATCATGGCATAAACATAAATAAATAATGGCATAAACATAAATAGAATCATGGCATAAACATAAATGAAATCATGGCATAAACATAAATAAAATCATGGCATGAACATACCTTCATAACATACTTTTCGTAAACATACTTTTCATAACATAATGCATAACATGAATGGATGCATGTGGCAATCGTGCATATATATATATATATATATATATATATATATATATATATAAGGATGCTTAATCTTGAAAACATGCTTTTAACATAATCATAACTTTCATTGGGCCCTGGCTTGTACCACATTCATTCATCACATGCGCGCATCCCTAAGTAAATACGAGGTAGCTAATCTCGACCTACTAGGGTAAGGACAGCTTCATCGGTAGTCCCGAACGGTAAGGACAACATCATCGGTAGTCCCGAACCGTGGACAGCATCATCGGTAGTCCAGAACCATGGACCCTACTTAGGTCCGGTACAAGCCCATAAAATAAAATAAATGCTTTCATATGCTTCTTCATTCATCATCATTCATGGCATATTCATTCATTCATTATTCTTTCATCACCATTATGCCTTAAAGGCATCATCATTCATAGCATAGTCATTCATTCATCATACTTAACCTTCATTCATCATTTTCATTTTTAGACACGGCACAGGTACACATCATTCATATAACATGGCATACATACATAAGCATGGCATACATTCATATCATTCGGAAGACATGGCATACATACACATCATTCATACATCATGGCATACCTACATATCATTCCTAAATCATGGCACATGTCTAAGCATTCTATAACCTAACATATATTTCATGACATATAAGCTAAAGGTTTAGTTAACATGGTATTCTTCCACCCTACTTAAGTATACCTCCTAATCACCTATACCCAAGCATCTTGGTAGGTTTAACCCAACCCTAGTCCTAGGTTAGATCCTTGGCCGAAACTTCCAGGCCATGGGGGCATGGAGAAATTCCATTAAAACCCCAAATCAATTGCTTAAACCCTACCCATACCTTACCATAGGGCCATTGGGCCCTTACTTGAAATAAGTCCTAGCTTTCCACCCTAATAAGGTACTTGGCCGAAACCTATAGGATCTCTAGCCCATGTGAAACATTCATATAAACACCCTTCGTCTCCCTTATATCATGATAAAACATACAACATATACTTAGGGTCTAAAACCAACCCTACCTATGGGCCCTTCCTGTTGGCCGAAACCCTAGGGTACTCTAGGGTACCCCAAAAATTCCCAAAAATTATATTTACTTACTAAACATCATAAGGGAACATTAATCAACATTATCAAGATTTTTGGCATAATTATAGACCCCAAAATCACGGTGGCCGAAACCCACAAACCTAGGGTTCTTGGTTTCCTTTCCTTGTTGTTGGCCGAAACCCCTAGGGTCTCTAGGGTACTCCAAAAATTCCCAAAAATTATATTTACTTACTAAACATCATATGTAGCGACCCGTCTTCTCTCTACCTTAGACGGATCGTTACTTTATCTACTTCTTGACTCTAATGCACGACTAAGAATGCGGAACTTCTTTTTTTTTTTCTTCAAATCCATCTAAGGAGGCTATTCTAACTTTAATAGTCATGCATGATACAATGCACACTTTTTCTCTAGACTTCTCTGCATTGGTACAGTCGACTGCTACCTAACATCGACTGGTATCGGCCACAGAAAGTTCCTGGGCGCGGCACCAGTCGACTGGCTCTTGGCAGTCGACTGATGCATCGAACAGAAACTACTGTTCGATAGGGCAGTCGACTGATAGAACCAGTCGACTGGCACGCCTAAAAATCTGAATTTCAGATTTGAAACCTTGTTCTAAAAGTCACCAAACTTATAGTTTCAAGCCATACAAAGACACAACACCATTTCTACACTCTATACTAGTTTCCTAAACATTTTGGCCAATCAAAACAACTTCATAAACTCGAAATTAGAACTTTTGCGGAAGAAATTAAGTTATGGAAATCTATATGAAGTTTAAACTAGAGTTTTGTACCAAACTTAACTCCTATGCATTCATAATACCAAAATACATGTTCTACACCTTACTAAAGCATTTTGGAATGTAATGCAACTTTTCTAGGCATATTTCTAGCAATAAAAACTTGATTCAAAGGGAACTCACAATATCTTGGCACATGCAACAAATAGCTCCATCAAGTATCAATACTCAAAACTACTCACACTAATATGCAATCGTAAGGATATGTATGCTAAATAAAATGACATGGAATCTTTACTCATGGTTTTAGGATATGCAAAATATCTAAAACGCAAATACTTGGATAAATGCTATATGATCTAACTTAAACTAAGACTTTATAATAAATGCACTTTAAGTCCTTCATTCATCTTGTCTCAAGGATCTCTCCAAGGTCAGCCACCACACACACGTCGCTCAGCACCGCCTCGTCGCCTTCCTTCAGAATTGCTTGTCTTTACCTTTACCTACAGTAAGAGGAAATGCATCTATAAGCATAAAGCTTAGTAAGTACTATCTAGCTCACAAAATCTCAAAATGTGCAAACATGCTTTTCCAACAATGAAAAATCTCATGAAATACTTTTATGCTTAAAAGAAACACTAAAACATGTATAACTCATAAACATGCATACTCAAGCATTAACAAGTCTTAACTTACTTTTCCTTGGCTTAACTTGAAACTTTAGCAATTCTTGAACTTTAAATTTTTCTTTAACTTTTTGAAAACTTTCTTAAACTTTAGAAAACTTTGCTAAAGCATATACTTGAAAATAATAATCACTTGGATCCACTTAAGACGTAAGTACCATCTTATGCGCGTTCCCTAAAAGGTTGGGGTAGCGAGCCACCAATCCTAATAGAGCAGACCTTGGTCTACCAGGGCCAAGACCTTGGAATTGGACACCTGGATTTCTTTAACGACGCCCTTGGACGCCGGGTACTGGCCTTAGAAAATAAAATAGCTTTTCTTTCTTTTCTTTCTTATCTTTAAATGCCTTGGCATTTTAACGAGCACCTTGTGTGCCCAAATCCATAAGTCTTGACTTTTGGGGATTTCTTAAGGCCTTGGCTTTTTCTTTTCTTATCTTTATCTTCTCTTTTCTTTTCTCATAGCTTTTTCTTAGACCCTAACTCCATATAGGGTACTTAATCAACTTATACAAGCATGAATTAAACTAGAAATACATGCAAGATCTTAAACTAAAACAAACTTTGCATTTTTAACTTTCTACGAAAAAAAAGGTTGCGGAAAACCGCCTCTTACTGTAGGTGAGCAGTACTTACTTTGGTTTCCTTGAACTTACAACCAAAATTGACGTCTAGGGCTCGGGAGAAGCTTGAAATCTCTACGAACCATCCGCGCCTACGTGTTCTTCTCGTCGAGACGGACGAAACGCTCCGTCTCCTTGGTTCCCTCTTGGCCGGCGCCCCCTTGGAAGAGGAGAGGAAGTCTCGGCTTGGTGTTGGTGTGCGCACAAGAGAGGGGAAGAGGATTCCCGTGCGTGTGTCGCGCGGCTAGGGTGAGGAAGAGAGAAAACCAAAAATCCAATTTCCTCTCTTAACTTATCTATTTATACTATCTTTATGGAAAAAACGTAACTACTCTATAAATATATTTCTCTCCACCTAACTACTCTATAAATATATTTCTCTCCACCTTTTGTTGTGCTTGATACCCTAGCCCAGCCGGTCACGTGCGCGCTTGCTCTTCCGGTGGTCGTGGGTTCGAACCCCCTGCTGCCCTTTAACGTTTTTCCTTTTTTAAAAATACTAAACGGACTCGGAAAATTCCATAAAAATATTCTAAAAATTCCTAAAAATATCTAGAATATTTCTAAAACATTTTTAAATAATTCTAAGGACTTTAAGAACTAAAAATGGGAATTTTGGGGCGTTACATCATAAGGGAACATTAAACAACATTATCAAGATTTTTGGCATAATTATAGACCCCAAAATCATGGTGGCCGAAACCCACAAACCTAGGGTTCTTGGTTTCCTTTCCTTGTTGTTGGCCGAAACCCATAGGGTCTCTAGGGTACTCCAAAAATTCCCCAAAAATTATATTTACTTACTAAACATCATAAAGGAACATTAAACAACATTATCAAGATTTTTGGCATAATTATAGACCCCAAAATCATGGTGGCCGAAACCCACAAACCTAGGGTTCTTGGTTTCCTTTCCTTGTTGTTGGCCGAAACCCATAGGGTCTCTAGGGTACTCCAAAAATTCCCAAAAATTATACTTAACCTCTACACATCATAAGGGAACATCAAATAACATTATAAGGATTTTTAGCATATTTATAGACTTTTAAATCATGCTGGCCGAAATCCATAAACTTGAGGACCTTGGTTTTTCTTTCCTTTCAACATCACATCCAAAAACTAACCCATATATCATGATAAAAATCATGGAAATTATAGATAACTATTATACCACAGGTGAGGGAGTCTTACCTTGGGGTTTCTAAATTTTTTGACCTTGGATGGAGAGAAGGAAGAAGACTTGATGTCTCTTGACCACACCTAGTCCTTGGATCCTTGTAAGAACTTTAGATCTTGGGTGATGGAGCCTTGGTGGAAGCCTTTCCAAGGGAGAACTCTTCCTAAGAGTCTCGGCTAGAATGAGGAGGGAGGAGAGGAGCAAATGCACTTGATGGTGGAGAGAAGTAACCCCCCAAACCCCCTTTTTATAGCTCCTTTAAAGAGGCAAATGAAGAGTCTCTCCATGACCCTTCATCTCCTTCTACTTCTTAACCAACCTCTACTTCATTTACTCATATGAATTCCATTCTAGGTGAGTTGGTAAAAGCATTCATGGTTGTACAAGAGGTCCAAGGTTCAATCCTTGGCCCATGCACCTTTATTTTTATTTAATTTTCATTTTATTTAAACCTTTTCCTCTAATTTTCGAAAATCCCCTTTTATTTCGAAAATTCCCCAACAATCACCCATAATTATGCTAATATTCCTAAATAAAATTCTTTTCTATTTATATAAATTTTACCCAATTAATACTCATTTTTGGAGCCCATTTACAGCTCATTAGTACCTAATTTCTCAATTTAAATAGGAACATTAGGCCAATACTTACCCATAATTATGCTAATATGCCTACTTAAATCTTATTTATATTTATACTAATTTTTACCTAAAATCCACCTATAATCAAGGTACTAAAAAGCCCATATAAGGCCCATTAGTACTTAGTTTTCTTAATTTAAATGAGAAAACATAGGTTTTCTAGCCCAAAGTTCGTATCCATACTTCTAGATCCTTCGAAAATTATCTAAACATGCTCAATATTTTCATAAAATATCAAGAGAATTTACCAGGTCGTTACATTGATCCTCCTGGCCCTTCGTCTTAGATCAGAGTGACATTTTCAGCTATCTCATTATACTGTTGACTGTTTGACTATCCCTACTGAGTAGGGTTGACTTGTGCTTGACTATGGTTTGACTTTGCTGGTCCTACTGTTGACCAGATGACTCTTGTATAGTTATCAGATTTACTTGTTGATTACTTATTTGATAAGTTATTAGTATTATGTCATTTCAATTAGTATGCTATGTCAGATACTTCATGATTATAGGGTTATGCTTAGTAGAATATGACTGCTCTACATTTTTTTAATCGCTTTATTTTTTTATCTGTTATTTAATATGTTTGAAAAATCATTTTTTATCTTGAAATTTAAAATGATTTTCTGACTTATTTTTTTTAAAAAATATACCCCCTTCAAAACTAGGGTTTTTTTTCGCAAATGGGCTTAGCTTAGGCCCTAACCCTAGAACTGCATGCACCTATAGATCTAGAAGCCAACATCTCACAAGCATCTTAGGATACTTTTGATTGAGAACCTAGACTGGGTTGAGATGCTTAGGTCTATGCCTTGATTCAAGATGTTTTAAGTCAGTGCATCTGCAGTAATTGGAGCAATAAATACCAATTGAATAGTAATCAGGTTAAGTGTCAAGCTTAGAAAATCTAACTTGATCAGATCACTTAACTTGACTAACCCTAGCGAAAGCTACAGTTTATGACAGTTAGTAAGTAGTTAACTGGGTTAGATAGGACCCGAAAAAGAAAATTTAAATTAGTTTGGTCTAGTTTATGCTTAGAATTGGTTCAATATAGAACTTTACTTTCTTCACTCTAATTTTTTATAATAATTTTTTTTGATATATGGCAAAGGGGGAGAGAAAGGAAAAGAGAGAAAAGAAGTTTTTTTAAATTTTGTTTTTTTTTCAAAACTTTTATCTCTTTTTTTTCAAAAAGTAAAGTAACGAAAATACTTACACGTATTTATTTTCAAATCTAAAGCATTTCAAAAATGAAAATTTTCTAAGTGTTTAAACTTGAAAATCCTTTGGAAAATTTTCTAAGTGTTTAAACTTAAAATGGTTTTGGAAAATTTTCTAAGTGTTTAAAACTTAAAATCCTTGGGAAAATTTTCTAAGTGTTTAAACTTAAAATGGTTTTGGAAAATTTTCTAAGTGTTTAAACTTTAAAATCCTTTGGAAAATTTTCTATGTGTTTAAAGTTAAAATGGATTTGGAAAATTTTCTAAGTGTTTAAAACTTAAAATCCTTTGGAAAATTTTCTAAGTGTTTAAACTTAAAATGATTTTGGAAAATTTTCTAAGTATCTAACTTTAAAAATCTTTTGGAAAATACTTTTGAGTTTCTTTAAGAATAGTCAAGGACTTAGAAGTGTTTTCAAAAACCCCACTTATTTTTGAAAAACTCAGGGGGAGAATTTTTTTTCAGGGGGAGGAAACTAAATGTGTTTAATACATTACTTGTTTCTTTAACGTAACTTTTTGAACCATGTTGCTATAAATCAAAAAGGGGCGATTGTTGGTGCAGGCAGCACCTAAGTCAAACCTGTGTTTTGATAATGACAAAGGGTTCAGAAGTTAAGATGTAATTGTGATCTAACAAGGTTACTGAGTGTGCAGGAAAAGTCCTAGGTACACTAGGCAAGAAGTCCTGGCAAAAGGCTGGGCAAGAAGTCCTGCTCAAGGACTAGGCAAGAAGACCTGACCGGAAGTTGGGCAAAGAAGTCCTGGTCGAGGACTGGGCAAGAAGTCCTGGAAACGGGCTGGCCACCGAAGACCTGATTGGAAGTTGGCCAAGAAGACCTGACCGGAAGTTGGGCACAAAGACCTGGTCAGGTGGATTGGACAAATGTCCAACCGGAGGAGCCGGTTGGCAAAAGGTAAACTCTCCTAAGAGGAGTAGGTGAGGATGCGTTCCCCGTCGAGGGAATAGTAGGCATCGGTTCGACCTAGGGTTCCATTTGGGAGACCCGAAGTCAGAACCAAGACAGCTTAGGCTGTAAATAAAGGCTAATATGGTTTGCTTCCTTATTTTTGGAACTAACCTTGGTTGTAGGGATCGAAGGATTGGTTTTCTGCAGCTAGGCACCTCAATGGAGTGAGGCACCTTACTGGGATTAGGCGCTCGGATGCATACGGGCGCCCGGATGGATACGAGCGCCCAAGTGCAAAGGCAAAACAGAAGCAAGCGAAGCAAACAGCGACGAAGCCTCTAGACTGAGTCAGCTCAGGCGCCCGTGAGGTCACGGGCGACCCCATTAGCTCAGGCGCCCAAGTGGAGATGGATAAGCGCTGACCGAGCCTACGGAAATGAGATCGCGCAGGGAAGGCCATGTGTTAGGCGCCCCCATCGACATAGGCGCCCGTATGGGTGCTATAAAAGGGGGTTCACCCCCCAAGGCTTCAACATCCATTGCTCTCAACGCTCCAAACACTTTTGCTCAAGCGCTACGCTTTGACAAAGTTCGACTTCGAGATTCCAGCCGACGACGACCCTCTGCTCTGAAATTCGATCCACCTCGGGCGTCGGTAAAACTTTAAATTACGAAAGTGTTGTTAATTCAATTTCAAATTCTATATCTGTACTATCAATCTGTAAAAGTTTTTCCCGAATATAGAATTGCCCAAAGTAAATGGTCAAGGACCATGGGCCTTGGAGTAGGAGCCGACCGCGACTCCGAACCAAGTAAAACTGACTTGTGTTCGCGTGTGTTCTGTTATTTTCCACTGCGTCTTCTCTAGTATTCCGAAAATTTTATAACGATATTCACCCCCCCCCCTCTATCGTTCTCTCCGATCCAACAAAGGCTTCGTTAGCCATTTGCGATCGTTGGCTTTGGATAAAGCCTTGAGCCATGTGTCAGGTGCCCAAGACCTCTCGGGCGCCCTAGACCTGCCACGTCAGCAAATGGATAATTCTTCCCGGGGCTATAAATAGACCCCTGAAGCTCAAATTAATTCATTCACTTATAAATCTCTAAAGTCTGACATGCTTTTGTTGTAAGGCTTCTCTACCATAAGGAGATTTTTCTTGAACACTCACTCCCTTGGAAGCATCATTCTTAGTTGTGACCAAGTTCTTTTTTAAAAGACAAGTGCTTCTACTTTATTTTTTTATAACCATCTATTCACTCCCTCTAGCCGAGTCAACCCAATCCAACAAGTGGTATCATAGCCAAGGTTGCCGCAGAAGGACTAACCGTCGACGATAGCAATTTCGAGAAAATGGTTGGAGCAGTAATCTACCTGCTGAAGTTTGAGGGGGAGTTTGCGATGTGGAAGCACCGAATGCAGGTTTTATTAAAACTGATATTGAACTGCTACTAATTATGAAAAATGGGTTTTCAGTTCCTAATGACAACAATGACGAGGATAAAGAAATAGAGTCGTGGACCAAGAAGGAATAAGCGAACTTTGTAGCAAATGACAAAGCAGAATTTTATCTGCTAGTCATTCTTCCTGCGTAAGAAGTCCACCGCATCGGTAATTACAACTTGGCAAAAGAGCTCTGGGAGAAATTCTTGGAATTGCATGAAGGTACCTCAGAGGCAAAACTGGCGCGACGAGACCTTGTTCGAAGCCAACTGACAAATCTCCGGATAGAAGATGGAGAATCAGTTGTGCATCTATACCCCAAGGTAAATGAACTAATCATGGACCTTGAGAACCTCGGAGAAAAGGTAACAAGTTGTGACACTCAAAGGTTTGTCTTAAATGCGTTTCCAAGAACCCCGGAATGGACCTCGGTAATCGAAGCGTATTTCATGTCGAATGATTTAGAGGTAAGTACATTAGAGCAATTGTTTTCTACTTTGGAGCTTCACGAATCTCGTCTTGTAGAAAAGAATAAGAAAGCAGGCATCGTCGCACTAAACACAAGGAAGATCCAACTCGATGGGGAATCCTCGACTGACGGTGAAACAACAAAAATGGTAAGTTCTTTTAAAAGTTTTTTTAAAGCTAACAAATTTTCAAGAACGGAGAAAAGAAGATGGTCTCCAAAGAAGTGAATAATTAGATGTTATAACTGCAACGAGGAGGGACACCTGAAGGACTAGTGTCCTAAACTCAAGAACCAGCCAAAGAAAAAAAAGGCACTGAAGGCCACCTCGGACGAGTCCTCGTTAGAAGAGTCAGAAGGTCAAGAATACGTGGGACTTGCGCTGATGGCAAATCATCAAGAAGGGAGCACTGATGAAGGGGGAGAGACATCAGAAGAAAGCGACGATGAAGGAGGAACCTCGCTTTTCAAATGCGACCCGGTAAGTGAAGTTTGTTTTCTTCCTCATGATTAGTTGTATACAGGAGTTAAAACATTGCTCAAATCTAATGGTAGATTAGAAAAAGAAAATTTGAAATTAAAAAATGAATTGACACTTACATTCTCTTCTAATATTTTGAAAAATGAAAATGACAATTTGAACCTAGTGCAAAAATTTGAACATGATATTGCATATTTACGACACAAGAAAAATAATTTTCCTAATAATTTAAATTGGTATTTTAAAAATCATAAGAGCCAATTTATAAAAGTGCCCAAAAGCTATATTCCACCTAAGTTTTTTTATTAATCATGTTGACAGGAACTTATATTGAGTTTCTAAATTTGTATTAAACTAATAAGTTTTTTTGTTATTATATATGTGCACACTTTTTTTCTGACAAAAATTATGTCTTTATTTTTTTTCTATACACAATTATGTTATCCATCTACTTGGAAATTTTCAAAATTTTTTGAATATTTTTTTTTGTTTTTATGATTTCCCGCTCGAAATTTGAAATTAAAATTTTAAAAATAGATAAATAATTTCTTTTCATAGATCCAATTTCTCATGATTTAGATATAGTGGAAACAACTCAATATAATTTTTTTTTCAAATTTTTCGAATTTTTTGATTTTTTAAAAATTTATTCTTCAAAACTCTTATCTATTGGGTTTTCACTTATTTTCGGACATAATGAATGAATTTAAAGCTTAAAATTTTTTTCCAAACTCATATCATCATCTAAGATTTTAACAAAAATATTCAGATTTTTTATATAGATGTTCGATTTTTTATGAATTATTTATTGAAATTTGATTTTTTATTTTCAAAATTTGATAAAAAAATATTTTGACTAGATTTGAATTTTTAGGATCTCCTCATCAACTATTGATTTTGTCCAAAATTTTTTGGATTTTTTTGGTCAATTATTTTTAACAAAAAATGGAATTAACTTCAAAAATGTAACAACCCGACCCATTTGGCAACCCATTTGGCGACCCCCTTATTTTTCTATGGGTCGTCGACCATCGACCGTGTCGTTACCTTACTAGGTCTTCCCACCTCCTGGATAGTGGATTTTTGCCTTCCCCAGGATTCGAACCCTAGACCCAGGCTTAAGTACTAGCTCTTTATGAATCCTAGTAACTCAATTGGTCTTTAACCCTAGACCCCTGAAGCTCAAATCAATTCATTCACTTGTAAAATCTCTAAAGTCTAGCATGCTTTTGTTGTAAGGCTTCTCCGCCATAAGAAGATTTTTGTTGAGCGACCACTGCCTTGGAAACAACGTTCTTAGTTACGACCAAATTCCTTTTTAAAGGACGACTGCTTCCACTTTATTTTTTTATAACTGTCTATTCACCCCCCTCTAGCCGGGCCAACCTGATCCAACAGTAGCTTCGAAGGGTATTACGGAATGGCACGGGAGGTCCTCTTCTGTGCTGGAATCCCCTCCTGAAATACTACCCTCAGCAGGAACCTCCTTTAATACCAGGGGGTGAGGGTCTATGGAGGCCACTTTCTCCACCACCTTCACCTTCCTCTGCAGGCGGGCATAGGTGAGTATAGGCTCGGCAGATTTCACCTTCTTGCCCTTAGGGCTGCTGGAAGCCGCGTCAACCTTAGAGCGGTCCCTTTCCTCGCCTGCCAACGTCGTGGCGGTTGGCTTGGCCTTCCCGAAATGCTTGGAGAGGGGAACGGTGTCCTCCTCGTCTGCCGTCGCCTTAGCCAGGCAGGTTCTCTTTCGGTGATAATTCAAAGGGTTCGCTGGCTTTTGCCTGAGGTCTTCGGGCGCATTTTCTTCCTCTACCTCCTTCTCACTGGTAGAATGAAGTGCGGTCTCTTGGAGGGAGGTTGGCTTGGCTTCTCAACAGGTCCGGTTGTCAGTTCGGAGGCCTGGATTGGCTCGCCTTCATCGCTGGTGCCCTCCGGCGAGACCACTTCAATGCCAGAGGGCTCGGTAGGGACCTTCTCCTCACTGGGTATCTTCATAGACACCTCGGATGACCCGGTTGTGGATTGGGGAGCAGTCGGGGGAGGGGCCAAGGCCTTTTCGTTGGCTTGATCCCACTTGAGTATTCTATTCATCGCCCGGGATAGCATAATGTCCTTTGCAAGGCAAACAACAACAAAAATATCAGTTAGAATCGACAAGCAGTTAAAAAAAAAAGTGAAGTTACTGAGGCTGGGGCTAATGTTAGTGACCTTGGAGCTGAGCTCTGCTCGGTATAAAAGCTCTTCACATTGCACCAAGCGCGACCCATGGAAATCCATGCCAGCCAGGATGCTTCTTGCCCGCTGGTACCCTGGTTCCTGCTGAAAGTCGCCAACTCCGGAATGGTCGGTAGCTCCTCTCTCCAACGGGTGGACGAAAGGGTGTGCAGGAAGTTGAATGAAGAAAAATGTTCCTTCCATCTCTTATGGGAGGAAGGAAAGCTCCCTACGAACCTATGGCTGGGGCGAGCCGTGAAACTGAATACCCCTCTGGACGTTTGGGTCAGAAGGGAGAAATAATGAAAAAATGAGGGGGTAAAGGGATGTTGAAAAGTTTGAAGATGACTAACACCCCGCCCATTTGGACGAAGGCGTTGGGAGTCATCTAATATAATGGAATGTCAAAATAGGAAGAAATACTCGTGATGAAAGGGGGAAGAGGGAAGCGAAGACCTAGTTCTACCTCCCCTAGAAAAAAGGTAAAAAAACCCTAGGGGGTTCCACAGGGGTCTGATCTAACCCAAGGACCTCTACCGTCATCTCCTCCGGAATGTCATACGCTTCGCAAGCAACTCAGAGGGCATTGGGCTTAACCCTAAAGGAGATGGTCTCGTACCACTCCGGGCGGTAAGCCAGTTCTTTCGCCTATCTCTCTTTCGCACTTCGAGTTTTCTTGCCCTTTCCTTCCTTTCCCATGGCACTGAAGAGAAAAAGAAGAAAGGTGAACAAGACTTACACAGGGAGAAGGAGTCTGAGAGCTCGGGTGAACGGAGATGGAATGTTCAATCTCTGATAGCCGGTGATGTAGGAAGGCGGATGAACATTTTCGCCACCCCTTTTTATAGAGAAGACACTGCCCCCGTATGGATAATGGGGGCACGACGCGTGGACGCTATTGGCTGCCCATCTCGAGGCATCACCCATCTCTATGATGTTCGTTTGGTATAACTATGCAGCGTGTATCAGCGGATCACGAAGAAAAGGTCTGGACGCGTGGCAAGGCTGCATTCGCGGAAGTGGTTTGACGCCATTAAAAGACTCCATGCGCTTTTAATGGGTGATAGACAACTATCATTGCCTCACTTCGAAACTCACAGGGACTTCTGGACTAATTCAAAAGATTGCCTCGGGCCATGGGATGACCTTCGATTAGACTTAAAGGGAAGGACTTGTGATGGGGGGGGAGGGGTTTGACACGGCACAGGGAAGCTATGTGTCAGGGTCCACCGAACCCTGTCATCGAGGTCAGACTCTTGAGACTACCTTGGGAGGACAGACCCCCGGGGTCATTCCGGGCCATAAGCTCCCGAGACCACCTCGGGAGGATAGGCTTCCAAGGCCATCCCGGGAGGGGACGCCTCGAGACCAACTCGGGACAACGGAGCCTGAAGATTAACATATCAGATAGCTCGACTTCAGGTAGTCGTTCTTCTTTCTAGATCAGGAAAGTCGTCGGATAATAATTGTCGGCTACACGTGACAATTAATGCCTTAATAATCACCGTGGCCATTATCTTAAAGTTATCATGTAACCGATGATCACGGGACATGGAGAAAAATGTGGAGACGCGTGTAACCAAGCCTGCAGTATATAAAGTGCTTCAGCACCCAAATAACGGGGGACACTTTTTGAACTCACACAAACTCTACTTCCTTGTTGTCCTCTTGAGATAACTGTGATCCCTGACTTGAGAGTCGGAGTGGGCTCCGCCGGAAAATCTTCCAGTGTGTTCCCATTAATGCTCATGTTGATCTCGCAGGGCGAGATCGTCTTCTCTTCGTCGCCATCTTCGTGGGTTGCACCTCGATGACTCACCGTATATATATATATATATATATATATATATATATATAATATATATATATATATATATATATATATATATATAAGGTCCAACTTCATACAGTATTGCATGAGAGGCGTCTACTGAGACACCTCTCATGCATAGAGGTGCCCAATGAAGTCGCGCATGAATATCGAGCAGGATAAAACTACTTTTGTATATATTTATCTCTTGTATTATTTTAAATAATTTAAATATCAATCCATATATAAAAATAGAATTGTTTGTTAAAATTTATTAGGATATATATCATAAATATTTGATTATATTTTATTTTTAAATATTTTATTATTAAAAATTATTAATGTTTGACTATAGAAAACTTTAAATGTTTAATTATTAATGTTTGATTATTAAAACTAGATATATCATTAATATTTTTTATAAAAATATTTAAGGAAATTTTTCAAAATTTATAAATTATTTTTTTATTTTCTAATTATACGATCTATAATAAATTTAGTTTATTTGTATTTTAATTATTTATTAAAATGCTATTACTTACTAATTTTAATAGTTAATTATATAAAATAACGTACGACAAGGGTGAAATACTAGTTAATTTAAAAATAGACTATTTTTTATTAATTTATATCTTGAATAAATTTAAAACACAACTTTGTATAGATTGGGCATAAAAATCTGACCGTGATGACATGGCGGTAGAAATCTACTTCGCACAAAAAAAAAAATAAAACAATGATAGCTTTTGCTACGTGACATAACCTTCTTCTTGTGACATAGCTGATTCTACGAAGCACAACATGCATCAAAGGACTCGTCGGGAGTTACTCGACGAGGTCCCTCATATGTCGGTAGTGGCTAGAGAGAAACTCTCCATTCTCTCTAGAGGAGGCAACAAGAATAGGAGGAGAGGGCTCCTATTGGTGAACTCTAGCGAGTAGCGGCTTGAGGAAGAAGCTCCTTCGGTGGGGGAGTTACCCCTCCCTCTCCCATGTAGGGAAACATGTAAGATGTTCCACGTTGGCCACCAGGGACATAATAGGATTTTTAATCAGGAGGGGTGAATTTAAAAATATATATATTAGTGTAGATCGATTTTCACCGTCCAAAAACCTAAATTTCAAATTTAAGGGGCTGAAACAAACTTAAATTTGAAAATTTCTACCATAGCCCTTGGTTCTAGTTCAACATAATCCATCAATCTCCAAAGTTTATCAATGACTCAAAGTTAAAAAATTATTTGTGATTTCGTTTCCTTATAATATTTAGAATTCCTATATAGGTATATGAAGTCTTTATTGCGATCTAAATAACTATTCAAATTAACAACCTAATAAAATAAAAAATATATTTTATAACCCTCCTTCAATTAATGAAATATGAAAGAAAAAAAATAACCTACTCCTCTTAGAAGATCATTGCTTTTGAGAAAAACATAGAAGGGAAGAAGAAGTAAAAGAGGAGAGTTTTATCTTCTTCATTAGCAACCTTGATTAGTTTGGTGAGCTTGATAATGACACAGAGAGCATGGCAAGGCAAAACATTACTATTCTTGCAGTGCCAATATAACCCTAAAAAATATAAAAAGAGGAAGAAGATGCGAGGGTTGATCTTGTTGCTGGAAGAAGGTAGTAGTTGATGCTAAATTTTTTGCTTATTGGAGAAGAGAAAAGTAAAGAAAAGAGAAATCTTGTGCTTGAGAAGAGGAGAGGAAAAAATTGTAGGTTTATTGTCATTAGAGAAGAGAAGGAGAAGTAAATAGAGAAGAAAAGGAAGAGATTAATAAAAAAGAGGAATGGACAAAGGGGTAACATCCGGTATAGCAGGGTTGCAACATGTATACTGAGAAAAGGGAGACAAAAATGAAATAGAAGGTTTACTAAAAAAATATCCTAATTCGTTTTAAATCGATCGACCCTGTTTAAACCTTAAACTTGGTTCGAACATAACTTGACAAAATCAACTCCAAATTAATTCCAATTTGAACCAACGTAGTCATGATCTTTGTACCTACCCATTGGATATAGTTTGAATCTGATTCAATTTTAATTTAACATTCTCACTCCATATCCTATCATTTAGTTCATCCATTTATTATTATATATATTATTTTTAAAATTCAATATTTAATATTTTAAGTCATGATATTTCCTAATAGCAATGCTACCAATGGATAGCTTAGGTTAAGAACTTTTCAAATATGTGATCAAGTTTAATTTTTGACAACGAACGGTGATGAACCAACCAATTAGAATGATAGTGAGGTTTTCAATATATATATCAAAATGAGAGGGGGGGGGGCAGTCACACCCCCTCTCCTGTACTTGGCTACGCCCCTACTGGCGACGGTGGCAGAGTGGAGAAGCTGTGGGAGCATAACTTCGATGGAAAAAGGAGTAATTGCTCTAGAGGTTGGGCTACTCCGGATGTGTAAGGCTCTCCAGCCAACTGAGGACATGCTATGGAGAACAGCTCAAGTAGCACTTAAGGGAGGAGGCAAGAAGGAGAGGGTAAGTTTCAAGCATCGACCACACACCAAAAGCTGCAGGAATGCTCCAACAGGGTAACAGAGAGGAGGATAGTGCCTTCAAAATATAGATTGGGGTTTCTTCATGGTCTAGGAAGAAGCACAGTTGCAGCTAATTCTGGTGCATAGGACATATGAAGCACCTCTCAAGTAGGGACCACTGGTACTCTCGATGAAGTGAATAGAGATGGGTGGGAATGAACGACGATGGGGTGGTTGCAGTGCTCATAGGATGGAGAGGAGGCATGGTAGCAAGCTATTGTACCAGTCTCTAGCCAGTTCCATGTGGCTACTGCTTCGGCAAGCAGCCGGGTTGGGAGGAGGTCGATAAGTTCTTGAGGGTATTGTCCTTGAGGTCACCTAGGAAACCCATGGATAAATAGGTTTGACAAGAGGGAGATTCAAATTTTGAATTTCTGGTGGTGATGTGGAGCAAAGAGCGATTAAGTGTCAGGTTGTGGATTGTTGGATTCGAGTCCTTGCTTGGAGTTGCAACCCACAACCCAAAAGACAAGGGCCATCTATGGAAAGCTTCTTCTCCGACGACGATGCCTCTTCCCAATCCACCTTGATGACAAAGGAGCCTCTGTGCTCAGGATTTCATGCGAAGGTAGTCTCTCTTCTAGTAGAAATTTGGACCAAGCAAGCACATATGGAGGGGACGAATGTAGCTCATCAAGACACACTTGCTGGCAACTAGGGTTTGGGACAAGGGAGTAGCTGCACGGGAAGAGGGGCGACCAGGGAAAGCCATAGCAAGGAGCAAACAAGCAAAGAGTCATGTCTCCCGGCATCCCATCTCAGGCCTGATCGAAGCCACCATCGAGTCATCCACTTCTATTGCGTTGTTGGATAGAGAGGTTTGAAAGCGGAGTTACTAGGTGATCGGAGCTACGACATACTGCTAGGGGTCCACCAAGATCACTAAAGATACAACTGCATGTCAAAGGGTGCCTTCTTCTTAGCTCTGGCCACATTTTGAGGTTGTTGCTAGATTATGGGTGCTGTCAGAATTTGGATGGCTATTGGGAAGGAGTTACTGGTAGAGGCCTTAGATAGATAGAGGCATAGAGACGATGATGGTACCGTATAGGTGTTAGCTGATGCGCGTTGTGATTGTGTTTGTGATTGTATCTGGTTTGTGATTATGTATGATGGTGATGTAGGTTGGTGGGCATGTGAAAACACCAACACATAGACAGTGCCACGAGTATCTTCTCTAATCTGGTATACCCGATAATGACTAGTAAAAACCAGCGACATCATTTGTTCTTGTATGTTTTTGATGTCTTCTATTTACCCCTTTTCATCAAAAAAAATCATAGAGCTTCAGAAAGAATATAAAAAGAAAAAATGATAATAAATGGAGCAAAAGTCGATGATTAAATAGATGACGATGAGATCGTATCCATTGTCCCAAGAATCCCCTCTCCTTTTACCTCATATAAGGAGAGAAGCCTAAGGGACACATCTCACTAAAGGATGTCATTGTAACTATCATGTCCTTTCATGTTATGGTAATTATTGTGTCCCTTCTCACATTCCAGGAGGTCAGACCAATAGCAAGTTGAAAGATTGGGAGGTCGGACAAGATCAATAAGTTCAACACTGATGATATTTGCACGAATTGAGTCTTAAACCTCACATGGCTTTTGTGTTGATCGAGTCATGAAGCTACCACACTGTCCCTAAGTTGACCGAGTCTTGCCACATGTCCCCTGTCATCTCCATCGCATCACAAACTTCCCCCCAAGTTTAGTCGGAGGAGAGTGTAGTCCGATTGACTAGATAATTATCCTGTCAACAACTTTGATATGGTGGTAGAAATCTCACAGTGTTGATGCAATTATTGATCGAGTGGACCAGCTAGAAGGGGTGAATAGCCTACAAATAGAATTAGAACTTTCTCTTGCTATCAACTTAGCAAGGACACACTTTAATTAAATAAAAACAAATAACATAAATAAAGTAAGAAGGGACTCTAGATTTACTTGATCTACAACCGCAGAGGTTGCTAATCCAAGACAATGAAAGCTCAACCAAGATCTTTTTTGTAAAGGTGGATTAACCTCTTACAAACTTTGAAAGAATAGAAATGAGATTACAAATTTGTAGATGAAAGTACTGAGTGTGTTGTTATGATTTCTAGCTCAGAGCCTCTTTTTATAGACTTTGGTCGAAATGATCATTTTGCTAAGGTGACATAATTTAAAGAACCTCAGATGATTGAGGGTGCCTGTAATAACTGCTTTGTCATCCACATGTAATGGCTCGTTAGTTGATCTATCGGTCTTGAGGTGCCTTGATGGCTATCCGCAAGTGCACGGAAACATCATCAAGTAATAAAAATATTGATTCACAGGGATTGTTGATTAAGCATTAGTTGATTAGGTAACGCAAGCTATCTAGACTTCGCTCGTTGAATGTGATAGAGAATAGCTCGTTAGAATGAGAGATAAAGAGAGGAGAAATAGAGAAGAAGAGAAGAGAAGAGAGAGAGAGGGAAGATCTTTGGAAGAAGAGTTGGATGGGTAGAATCTAGGATTTCGGTCTCATTACGATGCTAGTTGATGTCTTACGTATTGTTCTTATCCTAATCTTCATGTCTATCTTTGTAGAGATCCTAACTATGCATCGATATTTGCCCTGCAGAAGCGCACCAGAGGGCTTCCCCCTTTTGTCATCTAATCCCATTAAATAGACAAAGTAACTTAGGATGTCCGATTTAGCATGACATATTGAATAAGGGAATGTGTTAATATATAGTTCATACAACATCGTCACATTGTAACTACCTCCTACATCCTAGATTTGGAGAACTACTCCATTGCGAATAAGATACATCAAGAAGACAATGAAAACAGCATCTTCAACCCTAAACTAGAGAGAAGAGGGAAGAGAGAGAGCTTATCGTGGTGTTGCTAGTCTTCTTGCTCTAGAGGTGGATGGATCGGCGAGGATGAAGGCTTTACGGTTTCCCCTAGAGCGGAAACCCCATCTCCAAGCCAAGGGGCAGAGCCCCAAAGCCAAAGATGTGAGAAAAGGGGAGAAAATCTCTTTTTATAGCTCATTCCATAGGGGGTAGCACGGGGCATGTGGGGAGGCATGATCCCCCTGCACGCGCACTCACCCTGAGGCCAGGGTGTGTTGCCTCAAGCCATATGGCTTGGCACGACCATGTCATGCCAATTTCAGCCAAACACAACACGTGCCATGTTATTTAGCGTGGCCTGGCCTTGGGGGGGGGGGGGGGGGGGGGGGGGGAGGGGGGGGGGGAATAGAACAACCTTGCCAAGGGGGTAGCGCGCCCCAGCATAGGTTATGCTGTTTGGCACAACCTGCCCTTGTGTGTGTGTGGGGGGTGGGGGGGGGGGGGGGGGTGAGTACGACCATGCTTGAAAGTTTAGCCCACTCCGTGTATGCTGACACGGTCGTGCCTAAGAGAGGCATAGCTGTGTGACCTATATTTGGACCTCAAGATGCTATTTTCTCATGTTGGTGGCTCCAACAAAGTTGTAGATGTTGAAGTTCTCTATGATTTAATATAAAGATTATCCCAACACTCTAATTGATCAAGAAGTTATGGTCATTTAAAGATCAGTTCGCAGTCTAGTCCTCTTGATGAGTGTGTTTCCTTGGTATGCGATCATGTCTTGCTAATATTTCGTCCAAACTTGCTCCATTTTGCTCCAAAAAGCCGTCCTATCATTGAAAACTAACAAAGAGTAGTTTTACAAACTAAAATAGTAAAAGTAGCAAGAATCATAGAAAATAGGATGCAACAATATAGAATAGAGCCAAGAAAAGTAAGTGAATAAACGCTAATAGTAGTATAAAAATGTGTCTATTCTACGGTCATCACACCCTTGGACTTATACCTTTGCTTGTCCTCAAGAAAAAACCCTCAATCTAAAGTTATGTGTCAATACAATGCATTATCATCCTCAATGAATAAATCTAACTCTATCAACTAGTTTCATTGGTAAGCATGATATCAAAATAATATGAGTATGGTCTAAGCATTAGTTTTGTAGGAACGTAGAGATCGATAGAGGGGGGGGGGATATCGCGTTCAAACAATTCTTTGGATTCATAAAAATAAGCGAGACGCAGTAGAAAGTGAAGTAAAGTGCATGGCTAACACCTTTTGTTTTTTTACTTGGTTCGGAGTCTGTAACGGATCCTAGTCTATGGCCCATGGTCCGTGACCGTTACATTGGGCAATTCTATAAGTCATAAATGTGTATAGGAATGCAATGCTTAAGTACAAGAATAACAAATAGAAACACCAACAACTTCAAATAGAATGAAGGAAATGTGCATCGTTGTTAGAGCAGCGTTTCATCTGTTGGTGCAAGATGCATCAGTAATGTCCTCCTCTAGTGCTTCAATGTTTAACAATATGTTTAAGTTAGTGATACATTGAACAAGAGAAGGGTAGTCAAGAAAACAGTACCAAAGTGAAGGAAAGTCCTAGTTAACCAAGGCAATAAGTCCTGGTTCAAAGAATTGAGCACTAAGTGCTGATCATGGATTGGGCAATAAGTCCTGGCCGAGGGCTAGGCACCGAAGTCCTGATATAGGGTTGGGCAATAAGTCCTAGTCGTGGACTGGACACGAAGTCCTGGCGAGAGAAGATGGGCACCGAAGTCCTGGTGAGTGAAGCTGGGCAATAAGTCCTGGTCGTGGACTGGGCACGAAGTCCTGGTCGTAAGATTGGGCAAAAGTCCTGGTGAGTGAAGCTGAGCAAAAGTCCAACCGGATGGGCCAGTTGGCAAAACTTCTCCTGAGAGGAGTAGGTGAAAAGCACGTTCCCCGGGAAGGGAATATAGGCGTCGGTTCGACCTAGGGTTTCGCGGGAAATCCGAAGTCAAAACCATTTCCTTAAGGCTAAGAATATATACGTGCTTGTCTTGTGTTTGTATATCTTGCAGGTACCTAGAATTGGAGGCAAAGCAGGCAAACAAACACACAAAATAGTTGGAAGGCTGCTCCATGGATACAGGCACCCAAGAGCATTCAGGTGCCCTGGATGCTAGGCACCTGAATGAATCAGGTGCCCAATAAGGTCCAGGGCGCCCAAGAAGGAAGGTTTTATCAGCTTCGCGAAGTTCACGATTTGGATGGAATTTTGACCGCAACTGAGGCGCCCCCTTCAACACAGGCACCCTAGATTAGGCTATATAAATGGGTTCGACCCCTCAACTCAGAACACCAATTCCAAGATCATTCTAAGCATTCTGAGTGATGATAAAGCGCTAAAGACGAAGCTCTGCGACCAAGGAGGCTCCAGGAGGAAGTGCGCGGCACCTCGGAGTTCCAGATCGGCTGAGTCTTCGACCCTTTGTTTGGTTTGAATTTATGTTTCTACATTTACTTTACTTAATATTTTGATTGTAAATTGTGCACTGTAAGACGGGTTTCTCCGCCTTCGAAAAGTTCGGAAAGGAGACCATTAGTGGACGAGCGTTTCCCGTGCTTAGGCCTTGGATGTACTGACCCTGGGGGGTTGGGAACCAAGTAAATCCCGTGTGTACATGTGTCTTTCATTTTCGTTCTTTATTATTTCTGCTGCGCACTAACTCTCTGTCTAGAACGATCGAAAGACACGCTTTCCGAAGATTTTTGGACAAGTCGATATTCACCCCCCCTCTATCGATGGCACCGGTCCCCACAAGTGGTATCAAAGCTTGGTAGCTCTTCACCGGACTAACAGCCGACGGAGCAAAGATGCCAGGAGTTGAGGGGGAGCCTAGGGGTGAATCAGGTATTTTTTTTAAGAATGTCAATTTTTAAATTTCATATTACATGTTTCATCTGCAGGGAGAGAGGACACTATAAAAATCAGTGTCCTACTTGTAGTACTCGATTTTCACCACCGGCGACAAAGGAGGTACCAATGCCTGGAGTCCGGAGGGACAAGAGTCACATCAAGTGCTTCAAATGTCAAAAACATGGACACTACATGAATCAGTGTCCGGCCAATGTACGCAAAGTTTACGTTTGTAAAAATTTTCAAATTTCTGCATAGTCATATGATAATTTAGATAAATTAGATAATGTTTCTAATAAATAAGACTTTGTACATAGTCAAATTAATATTTTGCATAACCAATTACCAAATGTAGATAATATTAAAATATCAAAAATTAACCTTTTAATCTTTAATATCAATGCAGTAATTTCTGAAATTAATTATGATAATGTTAAGGATAATTCTAAAATTAATTCTGATAATGTTAGGGATAATTCTAAAATTAATTCTGAAAATAGTAAGGATAATTCTGAAAATATTAAAGATATTTCTTAGGATAAGGATGAAATCATTATTAACTATAATATTTCTGAGAATAGTGAAGATAAAACTATTTTTGATGATGATTTAATTATTAATTTTTTGGAGAATCTTGAAGATAATTATAAAACATTAACTAGTAGCCCTGAAAACTACTCCACTTAATATGAAGTCCTAGTCATAAGATTGGGCAAACGTCCTGGTGAATGAAGCTGGGCAAAAGTCCAACCAGATGGGTCGGTTGGCAAATCTTCTCCAGAGAGGAGTAGGTGAAAGGCATGTTCCCCGGGAAGGGAACATAGGCATCGGTTTGACCTATGGTTTCACGGGAAATCTGAAGTCAGAACCATTTCGTTAAGGCTAAGAATATATATGTGCTTGTCTTGTGTTTGTATATCTTGCAAGTACCTAGAATTGGAGGCAAAGCAGGCAAACAAACACATAAAACAGATGGAAAGCTACTCCTAGGCGCCTGAATGGATACAGGCACCCAAGAGCATTTAGGCGCCCTCGATGCCAGGCGCCTGAATGAATCCGGTGCCCAATAAGGTTCAGGGCACCCAAGAAGTAAGGTTTTATCAACTTTGTGAAGTTTGCGATTTGGATGGAATTTTGACTGCAACTGAGGTGTCCCCTTCAACACAGGCGCCCTAGACAAGGCTATATAAAGGGGTTCAACCCCTCAACTCAGAGCACCAATTTTGAGATCATTCTAAGCATTCTGATTGATGATAAAGCGCTAAAGACGAAGCTCTGTGACCAAGGAAGCTCCAGAAGGAAGTGTGCGGCACTTCGGAGTTCCAGATCGGCTGAGTCTTCGACCCTTTGTTTGGTTTGAATTTATGTTTCTGCATTTACTTTACTTAATATTTTGATTGTAAATTGTGCACTGTAAGACGGGTTTCTCTGCGTCCAGAAAGTCTGAAAAGGAGACCATTAGTGGACGGGCGTTTCCCGTGCTTAGGCCTTGGATGTACTGACCCTGGGGGGTTGGGAACCAAGTAAATCCCGTGTGTACAAGTGTCTTTCATTTTCGTTCTTTATTATTTCCGCTACGCACTAACTCTCTGTCTAGAACGATCGAAAGACCACGCTTTCCGAAGATTTTTTAACAAGTCGATATTCACCCCCGCCTCTATCGACGACACCGGTCCCCACATTGTCGTCTCTGGGTCATTTCAGCACAGCACACGAGAGCACAAGTGTTGTAGAAAGTTGTTTTGAGTCTCTGGTCAAAACCCCCTTATATAGGGTCATATGGGCGCCCGTGTTGCTCCAATCCAACCGTGGCCTCATCTCTACTTGGTCTAAGTTTTATCCCTATTCAGGCACCTGACTGCTTCTCGGGTGCCTGTGTTGCTAATGTGGAGGCACCAGTTAGCGTGCGCCAACTAAGCCAAGCCTTGGCTGAGTCACGGGTACACGAGTCCCTCTCGGGCACCTGTGTTCTCAGGCACCGGAGTCCCTCTCGAGAGCCTGAGTGTCGCTGGTCTCCGATTCTCTTAGCTGTAATACAGGATTAGTCCAACAATAATATGCAAAGGAAAATATATGTAAGACAGGCAGTGCTATCCGATCCTGACTTTCATGTTTTAACTAAAATCCTAGGTCGGACCGACGCCTACTATTCCCTCTTCCAAGGATCCGTCCTCACCTAATCCATTCTAGAGAAGTTATCTGTTGCTAACCGGCACCTCCGGTTGGACTTTTACTCGTCCTCCGAAGACTCCGGATCTCGTGACGT
Source organism: Boesenbergia rotunda (assembly GCA_024364735.1). Taxonomy (NCBI): domain Eukaryota; kingdom Viridiplantae; phylum Streptophyta; class Magnoliopsida; order Zingiberales; family Zingiberaceae; genus Boesenbergia; species Boesenbergia rotunda. Next base: position 4,629 of record JAGFNQ010003210.1, on the reverse strand, counting down.
CTATACCTCGATCCGTCCCGACTTCTATCCATTATCCTTGCTCGACTAAGACTACCGATCTTTCAGATTAGGACTTTGGTGCCCAAGCCCCGGTCAAGTCTTCGTGCTCAACCCTGTAGATCAAGACTTCATGCCTAGTTGCCCTACGACTTTCCTGCATATTTAGTATAACACATTAGATCACCATAGACCTTAACTTTGAACCTTTGCCAACATCAAAATCATGTTTGATTATCTGGTGCTCCCAGTACCAACAATCTTCTCCTTTTTTATTATGACAATCTGGTTCAAAGTTATGTAAATATAAAATGTGTAAAGTAAGTTCAATGAAGTAAGTTAATGAAAAAAGAAAATGAAATGCACCCTCTTAATTTACTTCCTTCGTCTTAAATTAACATTTTAGAGAATCTTAACTTTTAACTGTATACTCTCCCCCTTTGATATACATCAAAAAAATAACAAGGTGAAAAAAATCCTCAAAGAGATTTTGCAAGAATTCTAAACAGATTGTGTACCATTTTCAAGTGAAATTTTTTTTCAAGGTTTTTCAAAAAATGTTTTAAGAAAAGCCCATTAAGAGAGAATTAGATAGTTTCACAAGTTTTTCAAAAATAACTTTAAGTAAAACAAAATTGGTTTTCTGAAAGATTTCACACATTTTCAAAACATAATTTTAAAGATATAGATTGGTCTAAGCATGCAATTTTTAAGATAAAGAAGAATTCCAATATATATAATTTCTTAAGCAAAGGATAAAGTTTTTGAGAAAAAAAAATCTTAAGTAAGAGAGAACAAAAAAGATTTTTCTTCCAACCATGCTCCCCTTGATATATTACTCTCTCCCTGAAGCTTTTGAAAATAATATAATTTGAACATACAAAAAAATTTAAGTTTTGAGAGTTTAAAAAAACTTAACTTATTTATTCTCTCCCCCTTAATTTTTGGAAAATATGCATTTTCAAAGAGCTTAAAAAAGCTTAGAAAAACTTTCAAAGGATGTTTTCAAAAAAAAATAATTTTTGGGAAAAATTTTCAATTCGAAAAGTAAGTTTAGGTATTAGAGCCCGACTAATAATTATATATTTTTTTAAAAAAATTTTTAAAAAAAAATTTAAAGGTCACATTTTGGTCTAACAAAAGAAAATTTCTAAGTATTAGAAAACTTAAGTCCGGATCTCGAGTGACCCGGACGCCCGAGAGTTACTCAGGCACCCCCATCACTCGGGCACCCCTAAAGCTCCCGGGTGCCCCACGTCCAGGGCACCCTCGACCTTTTCCACAGCCTTATCCCTGCGCCATGTTTGCCGAGTTGATCAGATGAGGATCACATTGGAGAGCACTCCTATAAGCACATGAGCATATATATAGGGATTCGAGCCGAGGATTCAGGACAAGTGCTAAGGTGAAGCTCTATGAAGCAAAAGTTCTAAGGCGAAGTTGTACGACGAAGGAGGCTCCAGGAGAAAGTGCGCTACACTTTGGACTTTCGGATTGGCTTGGATCTTCAATTTTTGTTTAGTTTGCTTTTATTACAAGTTATACTTAAATTTTATTATTTGTTTATGTAATATTGAACTGTAGACGGGTTTTCTCCATCTCTGAAAATTTCGGAGAGTAAACCATTAGCGGGCTCACACTAAGTACATAGGCTTGGATGTACTGACCCTGGGGCGTTGGAAACCTAGCAAATAAATCCCATGTTCATCTCTATGTTTTTATTTACTTATTTTATTCCACTGTGCTACTAACGATTTTATTAAACTTGAATGAATGATCGACAAAACTCTGAGATTTAAAATCCGAAAAAGAGTAAGTCAATATTCACCCCCCTCTATCGATGCCACCAATCCCACAATTGGTATCAAAGCAGGTGGCTCTGATCGGACTACCGCCCGAAGGAGCAAGAAGGCTACAGATTGAGGGGGAGATGGGTGAAAGAGGTATATTTTAATGGCAATTTTAATTTCATATAATTTGTTTCAAGTACGGGAAAGAGGACACTATATAAATAAGTGCCCTACTCGTAAGATTCGTACATCACCACCAGCAGCAACGAAGGTATCGACGCTAGGAATCTGGAAGGACAAGAACCACATTAAATGCTTAAGTGTCAAAAGTATGGGCACTACAAGAACCAGTGTTCAGAATGGAGATAAGTGGGTCCACAATGTATAGAAATACGAAAAAGGTGAAGAAGGTACAAAAATCATTTCTTGCAAAAATGTACCTGCTAGTGTAAAATTTATTTTATCTAAAAATATGCATGATATAATATTCTTGAAAACTATCCCTGCTAGTATAGATTTTTGTGTTAAATTAGATTATTTACATAGTAAATTAAATGTGTTGCATGATAAATTACCTAATATGAATCTAAATTAAACATTGATAATACTAAATATTGAATATTAATTCCTTAATTTTTAATATTAATGTTATAATTTTGGAAATTAATTCTAATATTTTAAATAATTTTTTAGATAATTCACAAGATAAAACATATTATAATTTTATAGATAATTTTGAAGATAAAAGTTTTAATAATAATTTACAAGATATCAATGAAAGTCTAATTAATAATAATAAAATTTTAAATAATAATTTACAAGTTAAGAATGAAATTCTTAGTAATAATGATAACATTTTAAATAATAATTTACATGATAAGAATGAAATTTTAATTAATAATGATAAATTTTAATAATAATACACAAGATAAGGGTAAATTTTGATTAACAATTCTCAGATGATGATGAAGCTAATCTAGAATTAGAAAAAGTTCTAGTGAACTTATAAAATCTTTAATTCATTTAATCAAAATAATTCAATCTAACAATTCAATTAAATTTCAACCAAACAGGACAAACCAAATCTCAAAAAATCAGTATTAAATTATAAAATCTAGAAATTAAACTACGAATTGAAAGAGTACTAATTTAATTTTAATACCAAAATTCAAACTATAATAAAGTGCCCTTTAATTATGAAATAATAATAATCCAAAATTAAATATAAAAAATTTAAATATTACCATAATACACATTTAATTATGATAATTAATAAGAAGTTCAAATTTAAATATCAAAATTAGAAAAAGAATAACTAATTAATCCATAATTCAAAATTTGTTAATTAATTATTAAAATCTAATTGAATAAATCCGAAATTTTAATTAATAATGCAACTTAAATTGATGCTTAAATTTGTTAATATAAAATTCCACGAACCAAGTTTTAATTAAACACCTCTAACTATGAAACTAAATAATTTACTCAATTAGAATAATCACCTTAATAATAACAAATGTGTCAAAGTGGGTTGACATATTCGCAGATCACATAATCTATATAAATCGGAAATTTGATACTTTATTAGAAATCAAATTAAAATAATGCTCATACAACTGTCATTTTTGTTCATATATATATGTCATGACATTTATGTTAGTTTATTTCTGTTAATCTAGAATGACTAGATAGAAAAAGTTGTTTGATACTTGCCTAACATAGATACAGGGTGGGACAAGATGATAGTACTTAGGAAAACATGGTATAAGAAGTCAGGAAGGGTAGGGTACCCGACTTGGTCGACTTAGCTATGTGAAACTAGCCAAAGTACCTCGTCATATCCTAGACTATTAGACTAGAGTTTCTAAAAGTAATTAAAAGTATCATTTCTTTAAGACTTTGTTAAGAAAGGGTCGTTGTTCCGATACTCAAAAAGACCCTATGTCTCGCCAAGACTGGAAACTAATTATTGAAATTTACTTTTAAGTTACTACTTGTTAAACTTGAATCTAACTCAAGGTCAAAAATCTACAAAAATAATTGAGAAAAATTAATCAAGCATCTCACAAACCCATAAGTTACTATGCTTGATTATACTAGACACTTAGAATGGGTGAGATGTTAAGAACTAATTAATTGATAAATATTTTTAAATATTTTCAAAAATCGTTAGAATATTTTCTTAAAAATCTATTTTCAAAATAAAATTTTATAAATAATAATATTTTAATAAATTTCATGCATGACTATGTGTGAATAACTTTCAAAAATTAATATATCTTTCTAAAAATTATTTGACCTACACTAGACACAAATTCTCTATGTCAACACTAAGTCTCTTAAGATACTTAAGTAAGTTCCTTATAGTTAACAAAGGTAGCTAGAAGGTGTCAGATTTAGAGGGAGTTAATTTTTTCTTTCGTAAAATTTTATACTTTTATAAAATTATTATTCTTTCAAAAATTATCATAACTTTGAAAAATATTTTTTTTGTTCGAAAAATTATTTTTTGGAAAACCTTTTTTCAAAAATTATCATACCTTTCAAACATGTTTCTCTTAAACATTTATTTTTTGGAAAATATACCCTAATTGCTCTTATGATTTACACAAATCCTAAAGACACATAAGAAGATTTTCTTATAAGCTGCAAGGATTTCTAAGATTGTGTCAAGTTTAGGGGGAGTCCTAATCAAAAGAATACTTTATTTTTGTAAATTGACTCTAAATTTCTCTAAAAATCTTATATATTTTTTAAGGTTATATTATTCTTTTCATTTAAGTCAAACCCTATACATAGAGGAAGATCATCTTATTGACAACAAGCTTTCTAAGACTATGTC
>JAGFNQ010003209.1:0-11843 GCA_024364735.1 Boesenbergia rotunda | reverse complement strand
CGAAACGGGATTAAACGGGGCACGCATCAAAGGTAAAAGTTTATCCCTCTTTAGATCTAGGAGTAGATCGGGTTTTGAAGCATGTAAACGAGCACTCGTAATTTTTGAAATGGCTTTCTTCGCTCGGATCCTTGCTATTGGGGCTTTTGGGGTTTCCGCGACGCGAAAAAGTGGTTTTCGTGGCCCGAAAAACCCTACAGGTCAGGGCTAGTAGGTTTGACTGGGGTGCCTCTTCTTCTTCTTCTGAGGAAGATTCGTCCCAGGTTGCTTGGAGCGCTTTCTTTCTCCTTGTCTTTTTGGTCTCTTTTAGGTTTGGACACTCCGTCTTGTAGTGGCCCTTCTTCTTGCACTCGTAGCAGGTTACGTTGGGCTTGTTTTTGTCATTCGCAGGTTCAACTGGTGTTGGGACCGGGTGCATGTTGACAAGGATACGGGTTCGTAAATTTTTAAATATTTACGTGCAGCGGAAGAATTAACATAAATAATTTCTCAAATTATTTTTAACCACGTATCTAGCATGCGACCTTATGATGTGTGGACATGATCATAAATCAAAATTTTTACGGAAAAGTAAACTAATTTACTTAGTACCTCGCGTAACTCGAAGTAAGGGACGATATCCAACCGTAGCGTCCCTTGGAAGCTCCGCCTCTATTCGCATCCACGCCGAGTTCTCTTCGGGATGACTTCGCAAAGCCACGAGTTTTGTGCCGACGAGAACTACTAGATTCTCCAAAGGCACAACTAGAATAACAAGAGAGAAATGATGGAAACTAACCACCAAGTAACGGAATCAAAATTCCGGGAAAGGAAGGAAGGAGTCACGATCCGCTTCTTCTTCTTCTTCGGCACGAACTTGGTGGAGGAAACTCACGGGCACCCTAGGTGCTTGCGCCGGCCCTAGAGAGAGAGAGAGTTAGAGAGAGAGAGGGAGAGAACTACTAGATCTCTTGATCAATCTATTAAGGAAATCAAGCCTAGCCTTGGTTCCTTTATATAGTAGCCTCTCCCTTGCCAAGTCTCCTCTTTAATGGAATTTTTTCATAAGAAATTTATCCTATAAATTTTCTTTATGAATTATTCCGTTTAAACTAAGTTTTATTATAACTAATTTTATAATAAAACAAATACATCTCTCCTTTTATTATGGAATAAATTTTACAAGAAATTTATAAATTTTCTTATTATGGAAAAATCAATTCATAATTGATTTTATAAAATTAAAATAAACCATTCCATGGATCATTTTAATTTCAATAAAAAAGAATAAATTTCTATAAATTTCTTTATATAAATTTCTTTATACAAATTTATTTATCCATAATTTATAAAACAAATCGCACTTGATTTATTTTATAAAATAAACCAAATAAATTGGTTCTCTCTTTTATTGTGGCCGGCCAAACCAAAGAGGGTGGGCACCCTCCTTGGCCGGCCACTTCAAGCCCAATCCCTCGCGAATTAAACTCTTTTAATTCGCCCGATAAGCCTTCAAAAGACTTAGCCATTTTAAGGTTCCATTGTGCCTCTGATTAATTCAGATTCGACTTATTTCTCTTGATTGGAAAATCTAATTTTTAACTTGTTTTAAATCCCTCGGATTACTCGTAGTGCGTGTGACTAAATAGGCTTTCGATTTATGTTGGTCGTCTATAATCAACTAATTATAGAACGATCATGAGTGGCACCTAGTAGTACATCATGACCCCCAATTAATCGAAAGATCAACGGTTGACCTCAGAAATATTTCTGAAACCCTTCAGTAGCTCTAATGAATCGTGCCTCATTCCCTTCACCATCTTATACCCACTTAGTTCAGGACATGGTCTGTGTGTGTCAGTCCCCACTAGGCTGACTACGTCACACCTAGCCCAAGTAACGTTTTCTCATCCTTTGGATTTCTAATTACTCTCATGTATTTAAGAGACTCATACTCTAAACATGACATGCTCTGGCAAGAGGCTTTGAGTAACAATCTGACGATAGGCCTGGGTATACATCTCTTCGCAAGGAGTGGTGAATCCTTTGTAGGCTGTTCAAACATCTTCGGGCACTTCGGCTTATACCCAATCATCCTGGGTCCACACCTCCTTGGAGATGCTTGCTTAAGATGTTAAAGTATAAGTCTCCATGACCAAGATGACTTGAACACCGCAAGTCAAAGGAACATCGCACTTAAGCTGCAGTAAGAACTTCACTGACATATCTATATAGATTACCATATGAAGTTTTACAGCTAGTCACTCCAATGAACTAGTTCCCTTAACTAGCATCCATGTTTATCTTCTGACATCCCAATGTCACCAGCCAGTGAGAATCAGCTGATTAGAGAACAACCCATGCTAGTCTCAACAGAATTGATAGTGTCCGTTTTTATCAATTCATCGACTAGGGATATTTTCAATACTTCCCAATTGCACATGTAGAGATAATCACTAGTTATGATCTCATCACAAATTCTCTTATGCTGTGAATTGTATTGCGGACATTCAGTAGATGAGTTTAAGATCCTAATCAAATACACAAACATGTATACTCAAATAGTGAATTTTCATTTATTAAAATAAATGTTTACAATCATAAGGCGATTGCCTTAGGACACTTCTCTCATATCACTAACAAACTCCCACTTGGCCAAATGCCAATCGCTACGGTATCCAATACCACAGGCTCTAACATAACCCTCAAACTTGCTCTGAGGCAAGGCCTTAGTTAAAGGATCCGCTAAATTCCTTTCAGTGGGAATTTTCTCAATTTGTATATCATTCCTACTTATAATCTCTCTGGTCAGATGATAGCGGCGAAGCACGTGTTTGGATTGCTGATGAGATCTTGGTTCCTTTGCTTGTGCAATAGCTCCATTGTTGTCGCAGTAAACCGGCACTGCTTTATCAATGGTTGGAACCACACCAAGTTCGGAGACGAACTTCTTGATCCAGACTGTTTCCTTTGCTGCTTCCGAAGCTGCGATATATTCCGCTTCCGTGGTAGAATCCGCTACGGTGTCTTGTTTGGAACTCTTCCAACTTATTGCGCCTCCATTTAAAGTAAATACGTATCCAGACAGAGATTTGGAGTCATCCTTATCTGTCTGGAAACTGACATTTGTATACCCACGTATTACCATATCTCCTTCTCCATATATTAGGAACACATCCTTAGTTCTTCTTAAGTACTTAAGGATTGTCTTGACAGCCGCCCAGTGATCCATACCTGGATCAGACTGGTATCTGCTCGTGACGCTCAAAGCATATGATACATCGGGCCTTGTACATAACATAGCATACATGATAGATCCTATCGCGGATGCATAAGGAATCTTATTCATGCAAATCCTCTCGTCTTCTGTGCGCGGACACATAGAATTTGAAAGGTTGATCCCATGCCTGATGGGAAGGTAACCTTTCTTGGATTCCGACATGCTAAACCTTTTTAGCACTCGGTCTATATATGTAGACTGCGAAAGACCAAGCAACCGTTTTGATCTATCTCTATAGATTCTAATCCCAAGGATATAGGTTGCTTCTCCCAGGTCTTTCATGGAGAAAGTTTTGGACAACCAAATTTTAACTGTCTGTAAAATTGATATATCGTTTCCTATAAGTAATATGTCATCGACATATAATACTAGAAATACGACTGCACTCCCACTAACTGTAACGCCCGTTTTTTTTTAAGCGGCGTTACGTTAACATGCTTAGGGCATGTAGACATCATAAGGCAGCGGAATAACTTAACTTATACATGCCCTGTTACCATTCTTAACTTATTGACATGGGAACCTTAGCATATTAACTTTGAACTTAAGCATCCTATCATGTCTCACATAACATCATATCATAAGGTTCCATAAGTCATTATTCAAACACATAAGTAAACATATAGTTCCTGGGCCAAGTCACTACGTCACACATGCGTTCTTGCCCTCCTGCTGCTTCCTTCATTATCCCCTTGAATGATCTGCGGTATAAGGAAATAAGACTATAAGCACACAGGCTTAGTAAGACTCTTTCCTACTCTCAAAACCATCCATCATTCATCATCTCATAATGAGCACATAAAACATTAACATACTTGGTGCTCTACTTAGAACATAACATCTTGCATCACTTATCGTATACATAGCATGACATGAACATAAACATAGTAACATTCTAAGCATGGCATGATACATGGCATAAACATAAACATCATAGACATTCTAAGCATGGCATAATTCATTCATTCTCATGGCACAATTCATAAACATAGTGAACATTCTAAGCATGGCATAATTCATGGCATATCGTAAACATAGTGACCATTCTAAGCATGGCATAATTCATGGCATGAATCATAAACATAGTGAACATTCTAAGCATGGCATAATTCATGGCATATCGTAAACATAGTGAACATTCTAAGCATGACATAATTCATGGCATAAATCATAAACATAGTGAACATTCTAAGCATGGCATGATTCATGGCATAAATCATAAACATAGTGAACATTCTAAGCATGACATAATTCATTCATTCTCATGCATACTTCTTAACATGAAACGTAAGCATAAAATCTTATCAACATAGCATAATGCATAACATGAATGGATGCATGAGTGGAATGCATATACATAAGGATGCTTAACTTTTAAAACATACTTTTCATTGCTTAAACATAATCATCATAACATCATTTGGGGTCCCCGGCTTGTACCACATACATACATCATTGTGCGCATCCCTAGCAAGTCCGAGGTCACGAGCCCCAACCTACTAGGGTAAGGACAGCATAGTCGGTAGTCCCCGAACCGAGGCGTTCTTAAGGTGCCCATCCCTGTTGCACAGCTCCGGTAGTGCCAGAACCGTGGACAGCTACGGTAGTCCAAAACCGGAGCATTCTTAAGGTGCCCATCCCTTGGACCCATACTTCGGTCCGGTACAAGCCCATACATAAAGTAAAATACTTTTCATGCTTCATCATTCATATGACATTCATGGCATCTTTAACATAGCATAACTTGTTACGGCTCGGCCCGTCTACCGGCCCATTTACCGGTCCTCACGACCGTCGTACCGTCGACCATCGACCGTGCCGTCTTAGCATATTTATGCCTTAAAGACATAAGCATCATCTTTCATTCATCATCATTCATAGCATATTCATTCATTCATCATACTTAACATCATCATTATGCCTTAAAGGCATGAACCTTAACTTCATTCTTCACTTTCATTTTTTAGACATGGCATCATTTTCATTCTTAACATGGCATCATTTTCATTCTTAAACATAAACATAACATACTTAACATGGCATCATTTTCATTCTTAAACATGGCATCATCCTCATTCTTAAATATAAACATAACATACTTAACATGACATCATTCATATCATGAACCTAGCATATCATAGCATCATTTTTATCGTGATCATAACCCTATCATTCTTATCATGGCATCATTCATATCCTGAACATATACTTATCATACTTATCATGGAAACACATAAACATATACTTGAAGTTAAAGGCTCAACCCTAACCCTTGGGCCCTTGAGGTTGGCCGAAACATATGGGGTCTCTAGGGTAATCCAAAAATTCCCAGAATTTATACTTAACCTCCACACATCATAAGGGAACATAAATTAACATTATCAAGATTTTTGGCTTAATTATAGACCTTTAAATCATGGTGACCGAAACCCTTAAACTTAGGGTTCTTAGTTTTGTTTCTTTCATGTTGGCCGAAACCCTAGGGTGTCCTAGGGTACTCCAAAAATTCCCAAAAATTATACTTAACCTATACACATCATAAGGGAACATTAAATAATATTATCATGATTTTTAGCATAATTATAGACCTGTAAATCATGGTGGCCGAAACCCTTAAACATGAGGGTCTCAGTTTTCTTTCCTTTCAACATCCAATTCGAAAACCAACCACTATATATCATACTAAAAATCATAAAAATCATAGGGAACTATTATACCACAGGTGAGGGAGTCTTACCTTGGGTTTCTTGATTTTTCGAACCTTGGAAGAGAAGAAAATGGTAAGATCTTTGGACCCTTGAACACCCTTGTCCTTGTTTCCTTGGAAGAGACTTTAGATCTAGGAGATGGAACCTTGGAGGAAGTTTTTCCAAGGGGAAAACCCTCTAGGAGTGGTCGGCTAGAATGAGGGAGGAAGAGAGGAGGAAATGCAATTGAAAGAAGAGAGAATGAAACTCCCAAACCCCCCTATTTATCATCCATTAAAGAGGTAAATGAAGAGTCTCTCCATGACTCTTCATCTTCTTCTTAATCTTAACTTATATCCATTTCATTTCCTCATAGAAATCCCTTGCTAGGTGAGTTGGTTAAGGCTTACATGGTTGTACAAGAGGTCCAAGGTTCAATCCTTGGCTCATGCACCTTTATTTTTATTTTATTTTTATTTCATTTATTTTATTATTTTTATTTCCTAAATTCCAAAAATCCCCCTAAAATCACCCATAATTATGTCAATATTCCTAAATAAAATTCTTTTACATTTATATTAATTTTACCTAATTTATATTAATTTTACCTAATTAATACCCATTTTCGGAGCCCATTTAAAGCTCATTGGTACTTAGTTTTCTCAATTTAAATGAGAAAACATGGATTTTCTAGGCCTAAGTTCTCCTTAATATTTCTAGGTCCCTTGGAAAATTTTTTAAACATGCTTAATATTTTAAGAAAATATTAAGAGAATTTTCCGGGTCGTTACAATCCCCCATACCTCGTGAAAGTTCATCTTCGAACTTAGAATAACTCCGGGTACTTGCGCCTCATCTCGTCCTCGCGCTCCCAGGTAGCTTCTTCGAACCGTTGACTTTGCCATAGGACCTTGACTAAGGGCACTTCCTTACTCCTCAGCTTCTTAATTTCCCTGTCCAAAATCTGGATGGGTCTGCTCTCATAGCTTAGGTCCTCTTGCACTTGCACCGTCTGTGGCTCGATCACTTGGTCCATATTTGGGATACACTTTTTCAGCAGGGACACATGGAATACGTTATGGATAGCTGACATCTCTGGAGGCAGCTCCAGCTCATATGCCACCTTACCGACTCTTTTCAGAATCAGGTACGGCCCCACATAGCGCGGACTTAATTTTCCTTTCTTCCCAAATCTGGTCACTCCCTTCATAGGAGCCACTTTGAGAAATACCCAATCTCCAGCATTAAATTCCAGTGGTCTACGCCGGACATCGGCATAACTCTTCTGCCGGCTCTGAGCAGTCTCTATCCGTTGTCGAATAGTCTGTATAGCCCGGGTGGCGCTATCGATAACCTCCGTTGTGAGCCCCATTTCCTTCTTTTCACCACCCTCGTACCAACAAATCGGAGACCTACATCTCCTCCCATACAAGGCTTCACAAGGTGCCATTCTGATAGTAGCTTGGTAGCTATTATTGTAAGCGAATTCCGCCAAGCATAGATATCGACACCAACTTCCCTTGAAATCCAGGGCACAAGCTCTCAACATATCTTCCAATATCTGATTCACCCGTTCCGTTTGGCCGTCCGTCTCAGGGTGAAAGGCGGTGCTAAATCGCAATTTAGTGCCGAGAGACTTCTGAACGCATTCCCAAAAATGCTAAGTAAAGTGACCATCCCTATCTGAGATGATGGTCTTGGGAACTCCATGAAGCCTAATTACTTCCTTGACATATAATTGAGCCAGTTGCTCAATCGAGTAAGTCATCTTGATCGCTAAGAAGTGAGCAGACTTTGTCAGCCTGTCCACAATCACCCAAATTGCATCATATCCATTTGTAGTCCTGGGAAGCCCCGAAATAAAATCCATAGAGATGTCTTCCCATTTCCACTTCGGAATCGCTAGTGGCTGCAGAACTCCTCCGGGTCGCTGGTGTTCCGCTTTCACTCGCTAGCAAGTCATGCAAGTACTAACATACTGAGCCACATCCCTCTTCATACCGGACCACCAGAACCTCTCTTTCAGATCCTGATACATCTTGGTGGATCCTGGATGCATTGAGTAAGGGGTTTTGTGAGCTTCCGTCAGTATCTTTCTTCGAAGCTCCGGGTCATTAGGGATACATAGACGATCCCTAAGGTATAATACTCCCCCTTTGGCGATATGAAAGCCATCACCCTTTCCTTCTAGACTCTCCTGTTTTATTTTCTGGAGACTCAGATCCCAATTTTGTGTTATGTCTTCACGTAGCGCTATCATTTCCTTTATGTAATTTGACACCATTATGTGATATAATTGGTCACGCATTGTGAAAATCAGGTTCATAAGCATAAGGTTGAACCACATTCTTAACAATTGTATTGCAACTACCTAGACCTTATTGGTTCACAAAAGCCAACAGGACTCAATGAAGTAGATGGGCCGCCATCAGGCCCATCACAAAGTACATCATGGCAGTCACTGCCTCTCCCTCAGTCATCCCTCCCTGACCTACCTCAGGATCTTCCACTGTCTCCATCGGCTCCTCTTCCTCTATCTCGGGAACCTCCTCAGCCACTTTAGGATCTTCCCCAAACATCCAGGGGTCTTCTTCCAACATCTCAAGCATCTCGGGGTCTTCTTCGAACGGCTCGAGATCGTCCTCGCTCATCGGGTCTTCCTCAAACATCTCGAGCATCTCGGGGTCCTCCTCGAATGGCTCGGGGTCCTCCGCGTACATCTCAGGATCCTCTTCGAACGGCTCAGGATCCTCCTCGGGGTCCTCCTCGAATGGCTCCGGGTCCTCCTCGTACCTCTCGGGCTCCCCCTCCGAGTCCCCCAGATCTTCCGGAAACTCATGGCGGAGAAGCTGCCTACACAATTCCGTATACGAGATACATCATCCGTGCTGTCCCCAGATCTGATGCGCGACCTCTCTTGCCCGATTGGGCAATGAACGCAACAGAGCTCCGATCCTATGATCATCCACGACTGGAAACCCTTCCTGCTCCAGTTTCCAGAATAGCCTATCCAAAAACCCCATGTTGCCTTGAATTCCAAGGGTCGGACTATACTCAACCGTCTCTATCCGCTCCATCAATACGCGGCACCTCTCAACGTAGTTCTCATGCGACATCTGGAATTGGAAAAAAAATTGACATAGTTAGTACCCTAAGCCAGTACCAAAACCATTTTTTTTTTCAATTCGCAAACATACACCGAGAAAACACACGCAAATCCATTTCTTCTACCCTAGTGTTTAAAATATATAACTACTTTCCTACCCTTAATTTCTAAGTATTTAATTCCTAAAATAAGATAAAGTATCATTCATCGTTACTTATCTTAAAGTACTTTTTCATCTTCCTATCGTTCTTACTTGCATATCTTAAACTATAAAGCATCCTAAAAGTGCTTACTATCATAAAACATGCATAGGGGTACTTACTTGGAAGCTGCAGGAAGAGGGCTTGATGTGTGTGTAGTGAGATGGTTACTGCTCTGATACCAACCTGTAACGCCCGCTTTTTTTTTTTAAGCGACGTTACGTTAACATGCTTAGGGCATGTAGACATCATAAGGCAGCGGAATAACTTAACTTATACATGCCCTGTTACCATTCTTAACTTATTGACATGGGAACCTTAGCATATTAACTTTGAACTTAAGCATCCTATCATGTCTCACATAACATCATATCATAAGGTTCCATAAGTCATTATTCAAACACATAAGTAAACATATAGTTCCTGGGCCAAGTCACTACGTCACACATGCGTTCTTGCCCTCCTGCTGCTTCCTTCATTATCCCCTTGAATGATCTGCGGTATAAGGAAAAAAGACTATAAGCACACAAGCTTAGTAAGACTCTTTCCTACTCACAAAACCATCCATCATTCATCATCTCATAATGAGCACATAAAACATTAACATACTTGGTGCTCTACTTAGAACATAACATCTTGCATCACTTATCGTATACATAGCATGGCATGAACATAAACATAGTAACATTCTAAGCATGGCATGATACATGGCATAAACATAAACATCATAGACATTCTAAGCATGGCATAATTCATTCATTCTCATGGCACAATTCATAAACATAGTGAACATTCTAAGCATGGCATAATTCATGGCATATCGTAAACATAGTGACCATTCTAAGCATGGCATAATTCATGGCATGAATCATAAACATAGTGAACATTCTAAGCATGGCATAATTCATGGCATATCGTAAACATAGTGAACATTTTAAGCATGGCATAATTCATGGCATAAATCATAAACATAGTGAACATTCTAAGCATGGCATGATTCATGGCATAAATCATAAACATAGTGAACATTCTAAGCATGGCATAATTCATTCATTCTCATGCATACTTCTTAACATGAAACGTAAGCATAAAATCTTATCAACAAAGCATAATGCATAACATGAATGGATGCATGAGTGGAATGCATATACATAAGGATGCTTAACTTTTAAAACATACTTTTCATTGCTTAAACATAATCATCATAAAATCATTTAGGGTCCCCGGCTTGTACCACATACATACATCATTGCGCGCATCCCTAGCAAGTCCGAGGTCGCGAGCCCCAACCTACTAGGGTAAGGACAGCATAGTCGGTAGTCCCCGAACCGAGGCGTTCTTAAGGTGCCCATCCCTGTTGCACAGCTCCGGTAGTGCCAGAACCGTGGACAACTACGGTAGTCCAAAACCGGGGCGTTCTTAAGGTGCCCATCCCTTGGACCCATACTTCGGTCCGGTACAAGCCCATACATAAAGTAAAATACTTTTCATGCTTCATCATTCATATGACATTCATGGCATTTTTAACATAGCATAACTTGTTACGGCTCGGCCCGTCTACCGGCCCATTTACCGGTCCTCACGACCGTCGTACTGTCGACCATCGACCGTGCCATCTTAGCATATTTATGCCTTAAAGACATAAGCATCATCTTTCATTCATCATCATTCATAGCATATTCATTCATTCATCATACTTAACATCATCATTATGCCTTAAAGGCATGAACCTTAACTTCATTCTTCACTTTCATTTTTTAGACATGGCATCATTTTCATTCTTAACATGGCATCATTTTCATTCTTAAACATGGCATCATTTTCATTCTTAAACATAAACATAACATACTTAACATGGCATCATTTTCATTCTTAAACATGGCATCATCCTCATTCTTAAACATAAACATAACATACTTAACATGACATCATTCATATCATGAACCTAACATATCATAGCATCATTTTTATCGTGATCATAACCCTATCATTCTTATCATGGCATCATTCATATCCTGAACATATACTTATCATACTTATCATGGAAACACATAACATATACTTGGAAGTTAAAGGCTCAACCCTAACCCTTGGGCCCTTGAGGTTGGCCGAAACATATGGGGTCTCTAGGGTAATCCAAAATTCCCAGAATTTATACTTAACCTCCACACATATAAGGGAACATAATTAACATTATCAAGATTTTTGGCTTAATTATAGAACCTTTAAATCATGGTGACCGAAACCCTTAAACTTAGGGTTCTTAGTTTTGTTTCTTTCATGTTGGCCGAAACCCTAGGGTGTCCTAGGGTACTCCAAAAATCCCAAAAATTATACTTAACCTCTACACATCATAAGGGAACATTAAATAACATTATCATGATTTTACATAATTATAGACCTGTAAATCATGGTGGCCGAAACCCTTAAACATGAGGGTCTCAGTTTTCTTTCCTTCAACATCCAATTCGAAAACCAACCACTATATATCATACTAAAAATCATAAAAATCATAGGGAACTATTATACCACAGGTGAGGGAGTCTTACCTTGGGTTTTCTTGATTTTTCGAACCTTGGAAGAGAAGAAAA
>JAGFNQ010003208.1:243870-278356 GCA_024364735.1 Boesenbergia rotunda | reverse complement strand
CTCCTGGACAATAACAACCATGACTGGACCTTCAGCATCCCTATTGGGTTCTGAAGGTTCAAAAACTACTATAGGAAATGACAGAGGTCATTTAGCAGATTCTGCAAAGGCATTGAATCTGAAGCCAAATTCTTCTGTTCAACGTAACTCCTTGTAAAGATAACATGCTTGTTTACAAGGTATAAATTGTGTTTCTGCAGTTTCGTTATCTTAATTTGAGTTGCTATCACTCGTCACTATACTGATGTATTTGCTTGTGCATCACATAATTTAGCCTTGTGTAGTTAGTATATGCGAGGTAAGCCGTTGATTATTTACCTACTGAGCAAAACAATTAAGTGGTTAGTAGTTGTTTAAATTAGTTTTCCTTCTTTAAAATTTAGAATATTGCATCAATCTTCTATATCTTTTGATGTGCACAACTGGTTTTTCTCATAAGATTCTAGTTGAGTACATATTGGAGACCTACTTTTTTTGACATTCAGTTTATACCAATCAAAGTTGTTTATTCAGTTTGGCTTTTATGGCTTGTGCATTTTCCTTTCTACTCAGCACAGCTCTTAGTAGTTTCAGTCTCTTCTTTAAAGCTCAAACTTTATACTCGTCTCAGGTACGAAATCGGACTTCTGATTCTCAGTCAGTTGAAGCCACTCAGGGTCATTATATCTCGCAAATAGTAACCTCAACTTCCCACGAGCGACAGGTTGGGCTTCTTAAAAGGCCAAACTATACTAAACCAAGAGTGACTGGACAGAGTGTCTTTGGCTATGACAAGTTTGGAAGGAATGGTAATTATAGCTCATGTAGAAGCACTCAAGATTTAAGTGAGGTAATTCGCGGTCCACGGGCTAATAGAGGCACACAGAAGAGTTCTTTTGGCTCGACAGATAGAAAGTCGAATCCAAGTCAGCTTGTGTGCAGAAATAAATACAATAAGTCAGATTTTCAGACCAAGTATGAAGAGGCCAAATTTTTCATGATAAAGTCATTTAATGAAGATGACATTCACAAAAGCATCAAATATAATGTGTGGGCAAGTACACCACGAGGAAATGAAAAGTTGGATGCTGCATTTTGGAATGCACAGAGATTAATGTCAAATGGTTCAAAGTGTCCAATTTTCCTGTTCTTCTCGGTGAGTAACTAGACAAATGTTTCTTTTTTATACTTTGTTTAGCATTAATTTTTTTCAACTAAAAACAATTTTCCTTCATGCATCTCCTTTAGTCCTTAGACATGCTAATACTGTTTTTATTGTATTGCTGCTGGCTCTCTGATTATTAAAATTGTCGTAATTATTTCTCCATATAGTTCCAATGATTTTATCCACAACAATATTTCCATTGTCTGATTTTTATCTTGATTCTTTTTCTTTATGAATCATATATAAGTTCTCCTGGAATCATCTTTTCCTGATTCTTTTTAATGTTTTCTTTCTACAGGTTAATGCCAGTTGCCAATTTGTAGGGCTGGCTGAGATGCTTGGACCTGTCGATTTTAACAAGAACATGGATTTTTGGCAGCAGGAAAAATGGAAGGGGTTTTTTCCACTCAAATGGCACATTGTAAAGGACATACCGAACCGAAATTTTCAGCATATTACACTTGAAAACAATGAAAACAAGACTGTATCTTTTAGCAAGGACACCCAGGAGGTATTATTTTTTTCCAGTTCTTATACAACATAAAATTAACAATGTCCTAACTTTCAAATCCTTTTGGATATGAGAAACATTTGAATAATAAAACAGCTTAAACTAGAACTGTAAGTAGAAACCTTCTAATACTTGTACAACTATGCGATTGGAATTTTACCATTTCTAAGTTTTGGAACAAGTTATTGCAGTGTTGAGAAGGTTAAAAGAGAATGCGAATTGCATTAAACGAATTGTAATATATGTTTTGGTTGCTAGATAATTCCTCCAGAGGACTTTTTACTTAAGTTGGGAAGGGAAATATGGAATTGTATGTATAAAAGATAATTATTACACTTACCTCATGTGCGACTAAACTCCATACATAAAATTGTTAACTCTAATAATTCTAACACATTTTTTCGAGTCGGAGCACAAAAATTTTGTGATTCTTAACATTCAAAAATTCTTCCATACAAACTCTCTATTTGTTATCGATGTCAAGACATTTCTACATGACCTTTTCTGCACACTTGTTTTAATAGATAGGGCTTCCACAAGGTCTCCAAATGCTGCAAATTTTCAAAGACTACAGTCCGACAACTATGCTGCTTGATGACTTAGATTTCTATGAAAAGAGAGAGAAGTCGCTGCAGGCTACGAGATGGCGACGATCTGCAATGATGAATTCTGATAGACGGCTTTCTGTCGAGATGAATTATGCGGTAACTATTGCATCCTTTGCCTTTCAAGTACTCTTTTGAAGTTAATTTAAAATGTTCGCTGTCTTTTTGCATACAGGAACACTTGGAAGAAGCACTCGATAATCTGAATGTGACTGGGAGGTCTGGAAACAAGTTTGATCACCCGTCGCCATCTAACTACACAAGATTCGGTTCATAACCACACTTCCCTTTGCACTCCTTTGCTCTAACACAAACTGTAACAATTGAAATGTGTTTAGGGTAACATTCCTTTTAATTTTTCATTGCATCATAAGATCTCAAAATCCACTTGCACTTAAGGTGTCGATGAGGCGCCTAGGCGAAGCTCACCCTTAAACATGATATGAAATTTCTTCTATTCATTTATGATATTAGAAAATTCACTTAGTTTTCTTTTAGATCATGCCTTTGCCCATAGCAATTGCATTACCTCAAGTTAAATTTCGTCATGGTCTAAGAATACTAATACTAGAACACTAGCACAAGTATTCAAATTATACTATAAGCATTGTGTTCTTCAATTTATATTATAATTCAAATTGTTTTGTCTCACGATATTAAAGATATCGAGCCATCAAGTTGTCAATTTATGGGAAGCAATCCAAAAACAAACATCTACTTTAGCATAATTTAATGGCCAAGCATGAAAGCTTTAACATAAAGAACTGAGCACTGTAAGAGGTTCAAGACAATTCACTTTACTTGTAGTGAGACAGGGCCAAAGCTGCCAAGCAACTTTCTAGCCAATCGATTCGATTACCAACTTACGATGAGACAAACCCCGATGTCTCGGAGGCAACCAGCATTTCTTTCTCAGCACCTCTTTTATCCCTAGCTACTGTCTCACAAGTAGATCAGACTATTCTCAACCTCTCCTGTCCTTATCATTTTTTTCACTTTTAGGACTTGGAATAATGCAAACAAAAGTAATGCTAAAGTTTTGTGACCACATGGAATGAGACTTGCAGACACTGTAGTAGTTCATATTTCAGAGAGTTTAGCAAGCTGAAGAAACAGCTGCAAAGTGTTTAAGGGATGAAGAGGCTTCATGGAACTAGAACACATCCATGGCATGAATGATGAATCCTCTCTCTTTCTGCATTCTTGCCACAGCAATCTTGGTGCTGATGTTTCTCGTCATGGCCATCTTTGAGCGCGTAGTTGAAGCTCGTCGAGCGGCTTCGATCAGTGTTGCTCAGGGAAATCCAGAAGAGCAATACCAGGTTTGTTTGATCAAAGCTGTGATATGCCCATGTTTGTTGGTGGCTTTGTTCTAACATTGTTCTTTGTTCTAACAGTCAATAAGTAGTGCATTGCTTGTCATATACAGGTGACACCTTCCAGTAGAATTGAGTTTTTTGTGTCGATGCCGGGTGGATTGTTTCCGACCCACCTGGCTAAACCAGCTCCTCTTCCTGGTGCTAGCTAGAGAAGGGACTCATTGCCCTTGCCTTGAACTTTTATATGATGTAATTAAACTTTGCCCCAAGATCATGCGTAGTCACTTTACTTAAGGCTTAATTAGCCTTATTAATGGTGTACAATTAGAGCCCGGCGAATCTACCCTAAATATGTTAAGATAGTCTTTGTTACTTGCATTGCCAAAGAAGAGTTCACACTCTACCCGATTGCTTGGTTTACGATTGAATTCAAGTGATTATACTTAACCCATTCCTGACCCTTACATAAGCCGATCCACCCCTTTGGTCGGGCTGTGTTGTTTAGTTGCATCCATACGAGTTTATCATAGGTCATTGGATCGCTTGCGATATCAAGTCACGCGCTTGTTGGAACACCGGTTCACCCATTTCACAACATTTGGATTGAATTTGAACTTATTGGCACAAACAACCAATCAATTGATTAGCTATCTTGTATGATGGATGCGGTGAAGCGCAACCCCTTTATAAATCAAATACACATCTTAACATGACTTGAAACGATACATATGCACGACTCGAGCCATTGAATACACCAAGCTCCCTGAGCTCACTCCATGCCATCAAACTAACATTCTATGCCATCAAGTCTACCTCATTTCAGGTCATTGAGTCATTGAATACACTAGATTCCTTGGGCTCGTTCTATGTTATTTGACCCCTAGTCATTGAATACACTTGACTCAACTTGATTCCATTGAGTTAATAACAGTCACAAACTTCATGTGCACTAAAAAAAAAAATCCGCTATCTTAACAACTCCCTTGGAGTCGGTCCCACGGATATGGAGAGAGATTCATGCAGGCACATAGATAACAGGTGCATGGTGGAGCCGAAAATGCAATTCTTCATCTCCTGGGGATCGACCCTTGACCATTATGTTAGAAATATCATACACCCACCATCTGTACTACACCCTGAGACATTCACGTGCACTATTTAAGTCTCTACGTACTAAATATATAGATAAAATCAAACTTAAAACTATATATCTGTTCAACACGTCCAAACAACATGATTAAATTCAACAACACTTGTATCATGAGTTCTTAGTGCCAAAAAGTGCACTAGGAGCGTATATAAGTCCTTTTTCAATTGTTTTCTCAAGTACCCAATTCATTGAAAATCTGTCCAATCGACTATTGCTTGAACAAGATCATTCTACTTGCTTAGATACTCTACTCAGTCGAACATGTCAACTGATTAAGAATCGCCTCCACTTGATTGACAACCTAAGTAGAGGTGTAACCAAACCGAGCGAGCTAAACAATAAGAGGCTCGAGCTCAACTCAGTTCATTTCCCCTAAAGCTCGAGCTTAGCTCGAGTTTGATTTGAATTTTAATTCTTAAGTTTGAATTCGATTTGTAATGAGATTAATTAGTTCCGCAAGCGAAAACAAAAAAAAGGGCAATGTGCAGTTGCGCACTGTGCGTCACCTAGGATATAAAACACACACATATAAAAAAATTATTACTATGTCGTATACCCAGTGAGTACCTACCATAATTTTTTTAGAACTTAAAGTTTATTCAAAAAAGAATTAGGGGTGTGCGACATCACACACACACACGAACCGTTGTTTGTTATTATCAATTTTATTTTTTATTTTTGTTATTTTTTGCTTACAAATATGCCATTTAGCATTTTATCTTTAGGGTTTAGAGGTTTAGTTAGAGTATTAAACACAAAAAAAAATTCAATTCAAAAAATATTTGAAGTGTGCAAGGAATGTGCGCAGTAAGGTCCTTAAGGTAACATTTCCCTATATATACATATATATTAATGATAAACTATGGACCGTTCGCTACGAAGAGGTCCACACATTTGAGGCGCTTAGAATGATCAGGTACCCTAATTTTAGGTACTTAGTTTTTTTTAGCTCTGGGTTAAGTCAATTAGATTTTTTCTTTAGGGTTTTGGGTTTAGGATTTAGGGGTTGGGTTATAGTGTTCCAGCTAAAAAAAAATTAAAACTAAATTTTTTTTAAGTGCTCATAGGGTATATATTTAGGGTGTCTAATAATATTTTTTTTAATTTATTTTTAGCTTCGGGATGAAGCTATTTATATTTTACCTTTTACCTTTATATATATATATATATATATATATATATATATATATTGCGGAAGAGAATGACGGGGACGACAAGTTACCACGACACAACCAAGAGTGACGGCGAGAGAGGATGCCTGGGCTTGCGAGATTAACACGAGTGCTAAGAGGATACATCGGAAAGAGTTCCAGCAGAGCCTTCTTCGACGCTCAAGTCAAAAATTCTTCTAGGAGGGAGAAAGAGTAAGGAGAATAAGAGTATCAAAGTTTGCCAGGGAGAGAGAGAACTCCCTTACCTGGGTGCCGAAGCACCTTATATACTTGATGTCCGTCCTTCGAGTGACTATGTCCCCGTAACCGCCTCCCTTACTCCCATGTTTAATGGTATGTGGTTGTTTGATAGTTATCGTCCTCTGAGGGATGCCGGTAATGACCATCATGCATATTAAGTCTATTATTATCATGCATTACAGATCATAAGTACCTGCCGGCTTTCCTATTCTGAGGAGGAGATGCTCGAAACTGTCATCGTAAGTATTGGGTGTGCCATTATCATAGCCAAGGGTAAGCTTCTCCCAATCTATTTTCTCCTTCCTGAGCCACTCTTTAGGCTCCACTCTCCCGAGCTAGTCTTGGGGACTCTCCTTCCTAGGTTGGTCTCGGGGACTCTCCTTCTCGAGTTGGTCTTGGGGACCTTCTCTCGAGTTGGTCTCGGGGACTCTCCTTACTGAGCTAACCTCGGGTATCCCAGTACGGCCAATCATGCCATGCAGCTCTCTTGCACCACGTGTTCACCTTGGGCTACTTGTCCCGATCACAAGTCCCCCCTTTAAGTCTAATCGAAGGAAGTTGGTCTGACTGATTAGACTTGTGGAGCGACAAGAGAGAGAAGTATATGTCGAGTGTACAATTACCATTTCTTATTCCTTAACGACTGTTCGGATCCTAAGAATCTAAACATTTGCCCCCGAACTGAAGCGGTTGCTTGAATCGGTCCCAAGAGTCCGATGCCCTATCATGATGACTATCAATCACCCATTAAGGGCGCATGAGGTGTATTAATGACGGGAGATTTTTTTTTTGCGAGCGAATTGCTGCCACGTGGCGGGATCCCCTCGACGCGCACTTCCTTTGATGTGCTTAGTCAAGTCATATCAACCGGCGGCTATAATGAGTTGCAATGCCTTGAGATTTGTGATTAACTCTCATCCACGCGTCGTGCATCCATCTCTTTGTATTGTCGCCACTCCTCCCTGTTGGATCTTGTACGGTTGCTAGAGGGGGGGGGGGTGAATAGCAATTCTTCGGATCTCTTGTTCCTACGTTGTTAGTTGCGCAAGTGGAATATACAATAAAACAAAAACTAACAATGAAGAACAATGCTAACAGGAAGATTTACTTGGTATCCACCCCTAAGAGTGACTAATCCAAGAATCCGTCGGTGGATCACTCCCTAGATAACCTCCGGCTAGCCCTTGTCGCTCCTTGTGGGCGGAGAAACCTCGCCACATCATCTTGACACGACCTGAGCACCAAGACTACTGTTTGGCCTTTAACCAAGACCAAACTCGTCGAAAACCCCAACCCAAACCGAGTTCTCTTTAAATAGAACTCAGGCTGGAAACCCGCTGGCAGTCGACTGCTCCCAGGGCAGTCGACTGCCCCCACTTAAATTCGACCGTTGACACTCAACGTTCGAATTCTGGGTGCTACCAGTCGACTGCTCCCAGGATAGTCGGCTGGTCCTTTACTAAGCCTAGGGTTACACTCCCCGAGTACATTTCACTCCGCACTTGAACCCTCCCAGCTTAGTTCCTGAGTACAACGACTCACACTAGGACCCTCACAACCTGATCGACTCTTCACCAGCAGCCTTGACTGTTGCCTTCACGCCTTCTTCATCTTCGGCCATTGTCCCTCGGATGCGCACGCAAACCTCTAGCTTGCCTCCATGCCATCCTTCACGTACGCCTCGAAGTCCGCATCCTTCGGCTCAACATCCCTACTATCCACGGTCCCTCGGGTGCACACACAAGCCTCCAGCTTGCCTCCATGCCGCCCTTCACCTGAAGACATCAACCAAGTCAATGTGTACCTGTACACCTGCACACTCATGTACACATATTAGTCCAATAACAAACCCTAACTTAAACCCTTTGCCCAAACATCAAAACACTTGGTCACTCCGGACCACAGATTGCCTCAACAATCTCCCCCTTTTTGATGTTTGGCAATACATTCAAGTTAGGAAAAACAAATAGTAATAGAATGACTTACACTGCCAATGCATATGCAATGCATACATGGATCCTATCCCAAGGCATCCCACACCTAACCCTCTAAGTTAGGAATTTTTCAAAACGGACTTTTTAAAACCTATCCAAGGTTCCCCTTACGCCAAAAGTGGAGCAACCATGCTCCCCCTTAATCTCAGCTCCCCCTAAGCCTAGGGTTACCCGCAAATGCGTGTTTGGTTTCCCAAATTAAACCCAACACTTCTCCCCCTTTGCCTAACATAAAAAAGAATCCAACAATATCCCAATTATTGGTTCTTTTAATCCCTAAAAATCCTAAACACAATGTACTAACCCCCCATACACTTGTTTTACATCACTTGGACACCAAACCAGTTGCTGATACACAAATAAGCCCTAGCTAGTCAACTGCCCCCCAGGGCAGTCGACTGATACTCTGAAAATCAGTTTTCAGGCCACATTCAGAAATGTGCCAGAAATTTCACAAATCTCCAAAAATCCTCAAATTTTGTGGAGAACTTTGTGGTGCCTATACCTACTTGGGAAAAATATATTTAACCATGTATTTATCACCATTCCCAAGTCTGACACAAAATCCAAAAATTTCCTATGAAAATTAAGGCAACTAGGAGACCTCCCCCTTAACCTATGCCTTCTCCCAATTTTCAATTTACCAGGGTCAAGTTCTACCCAACTTGACACCATAACACCAAGGTTAAGTTTCACCCAACTTAACACCATAAATTTCCCATGTCAAGTTAATCCTAACTTAACAACCCAAGTTTTCTATCCTAGAACCCTCTAGAAAATCCTAAAAAATCTGAAAAAATCTAAAAATTTGTACACTTGTTAGGATATACCCTATCCTAGAAAAATATGATTCCATGAAAATATCAAGTGTGCTTGACTTTTGGTACATCCTCTAATTTCCTTAAAAGATGGTCATTTGTGTCAACTTTCAAATCTATCTCTAATTCCATGTGTTTGTCAAAGTTAACCATTATAATTTGACACATGGAATTGTCTTCAATTCTCCCTTGTCTTATGTATCCTAGATACATATGGGCTTATCAATCTTCTCATTCATCAAGTATTTATTATTTAATATCATCCATTGAATTTAAAGCACTCATCAATTCTCCTTGAATTTCCATGATATCCATATAGCTTCATTTCATATAATCACCATTCAATCACGAAGTAAGCCTTTACTCAAGGAATATGACAACATAAATAAGGAATTTGATTCAAAGTCTTATCCTATCATCCAATAACGATTTATGACCATTAACCATATAATGACATAAATTCTCATAAGGCAATATGACTCTTTCCTATGATTTCAATTTTGTAATTTCTGATCATCTAATAGGCCTTTTGTTCTGAAACCTTATGGATCAGTCGACTGCCCCTGTGGTAGTCGACTGCTAAAACGAACAGAGAGTTTCCAGGGTTGAATTCACTCGGATCAGTCGACTGCCCCCCAGGGCAGTCGACTGATACCTGAATTTCAGGTTTTCAACCCAATTTCAGAAATACCTAGATAATTTCATAAATCTTCAAAAAATCTGAAATTTCGTGGGGAGATTTGTGGATCCTATATCTACTTGGGAAAAATATGTTTCCAAATAAATGTACTCTAAATCCCACGATTGACACAAAATTCAAACCTATCTAAATTGTATCATTGAATCCTTATCCAAAAGTCCTAATTTTGGCCTATCCTTGATATATCTTTTCATACTTGACCATAATTCATTTATATCATTGAATTATATGGTTTTCACACATTAAAACCTAATTTTACCCAATATAAGCCTATTTTCATCTTTTTCTCCATAATTTTCCTTTTAATGTGTCAATTCCCTAGGATTAAGACTTACCCAAGTCTTCCAATCCTTTTGGCACATTTCCTAGTCCACCTAGACCTTCCTAGAGAAACTATCTCTTGAGATCCATTTACCATGGACCCCAAAGGTTCCTAGACCTCCCCCTTGAGCTCTTAGCCTTAGCCACCTCCCTAGGTGACTCAATCCATACTAGACCACACCGGTGTGCCACCGGTGATTCTTGGCCTACAAAATTGACCTTCTTAACCTTGGACACCTTGTCCTTGGTTAAGTTATCCTTTTTACCCTTGAATGACACCCCCGTGCTATCCTTGGACTTCTCCTTCTTGCCATAATTGTATACCTCCCCAGCATACTTCTTTTTGTTGGCATTGGAGACTCTAGACCGGTATCCCAAACTCGATCTATCATAGTTGGGTTTTAGACTACCCAACACTATATCTAAGACCTTAGATCCAACCTGGAATCTTTCTAGGATTTTCTTCAATGTATCAAGCCTTGCCCTCAAGGCTTGATTTTCCTTTTCTAGACTTTTAAACCTAGAGTCCATATGTCCACTTTGGACATTCCTAGACCTACCCACTTTTCTAAGCATATGTCTCACCTTCTTGGGATTTATGCCTTGATCCTTAGGTACAAAGGTCCTAGGTTTATCATGATGCATGCTTTTCCTAGGGTTATGATCTACCTTGTTAATCCTACTCCTATCATGGTATTTAAATCCAAAATTATGCACCATCAAGCATTTTTCATGAATTCTAGCATGCATGGATGGATAATTAACATTATTTTTTATCCTACATAGAGGAACTTAAATTTGAATTGCGTTTTAACTTAAAGTTAGGGATTACCTCCCTTACCCTTGTAGTTCCTCCTTGTTGTGAGCTTCTCTTATTCCTTTCCTCATTTTCCCATCTTCTTAGATGCTCCATTTTCTTGATTTCACCTTTCTTTGGACACTTGGTGTGGTAGTGCCCTAGCTCTCCACATGTGAAGCATCTAATTTTCTTCTTTTTAGCTTGGGCTTCTTCATTCCTACACCCCATATTAGATTTAAAAGGAATTGAAATCGGTTTAGATTTTACCTCCTTTTTACCTAGTGGGCACTTGTCCTTGTAGTGCCCCTTTTTATTGCATCCAAAGCATGTGATATGGTCCTTGGTCTTTGCTTTGGTGAAGGTTGAAGCTCTTTCTTGTTCTTGTAAGTATGAGAGTCTCTCCTCCCCCTCAATACTTGAGATTAATACCTCCTCTTCTTCTCTTGAGGAGGTGGATGATCTCTCACTCAATTCTTCTAGTTCACTTGATGATGTTGATACTTCGCCTTCTTTTCCCCTTTCTTGGATCATTGAATCTATTTCTTTTAATTCTTCCACTATTTTAGCTTGTGTATGTTTCTCATGATATTCTTCTATCCTTTTCCACAATTCACATGCATTTTGGTATGCCCCTACACCACTCAAAATATTATTAGGCAAAATGTTAACTAAAGTTGCAATTACCTTTTTGTTTGCCTTGGATTGATTTTGTTGTTCTTGATTTCAATATCTAGGTCTAAGCTTCTTCCCGTGCTTATCCTTTAGAATCTCGAAGGGCTCTTCAAGCGCAATCCTAAGGTCCCACTCCATTCCGAACCATGTCTCTATTCTTGTCCTCTAATATCTGAAATCTTCAAGGTTATAGGGCGGTGGAGTGTAGATGTTGTCCCCAAATTTGTCTTCCATTGTTCTGTTGGAATCCGGATGGCTACAGAGGGGGGGGGGGTGAATATAGCCAATCACTTGAACTTTGGCTCTTATCAAATTTCTGCACTTAAGGTGTTTAGTAGCACAGCGGAAAGAATAGAAAGAAGGTATGCAGAAAACCAAAACCCTAAACTATGAGCAAACACAAGAACGCTAACAAGAGGATTTACAAGGTTCGGAGATAATTTGCCCCTACTTCTTGGCGTGCCCTTAAGGTGGGCGATCCCTTGATCGTCGGCAGATCAAGCCCTGGTGAACACCGGATAGAAAGCAACCTCCTTCTCGGTGGAGAAACCTCTCCGTAGCGTTTCAATCAAGGATATAGATTAAGCACAATAAAACACAAGAAAGATCTTACTTAGCACTTAGCAAAGACAAGAACACAGCAAGCTTTCTCCGAGCTTCACCCAGCGACGATTTCACGCAAGAACCCTTTCTCTGTGTCTTCTCGCTGTTGAACTCAAAGCCTCTTGTTCCTTCCTCCAAGTGCTCAAGCAAGGGACGGTTGCTTCACTGATTTCAGATGCTTGCTTAAGATGATGAAACTTCAGAACACACAAGCAAGGTGTGGAGAACACAAATGCGCAGCAAGAACTCAAGCCAAAAGACGATTCAGCGAACTCTACTCTGCTCTTCTCCTCTACGCCCTTTTATTTTTCTACTGAGCACAGATGACACCATCTCACAGCAGCTTCCAGCTGCTTACCTGCCAATGCCAGCTACCACTGAGCTCTCCCTAGACTCCCTGAGCTTCCCTCAGCCAAGCTCCAGTTAGCAGCTCCAGTCTGCAGCTCCAGCCGTTGCAACCTGAGATGGAAAACGGACAAACCTGCTCCAAGGAAAGACCACCATTGACTCTCCTTGAGTGTTTGAATCCTTCCCTGTCACCTGTAGCTTCATCAGATCATTAGAGCAGTATATCAAATAGAAAATCAAGCATCAGAGATGATACGCAGAGAATTGGATACGTTCAGACGCGATCAGAGCATCTGACAGTGCATTTTGAATTAAAGTGATCGGTCACCGGACCGATCCAGGGCTTGTGGGTTGGTCACTAGATCGATCCACCACTTAGCTGGGACTCCCAGCTCTCGCAGCGACACAAGCCTGATCGGTCACCAGACCGATCAGAGTGAATCCTGATCGGTCACCAGACCGATCAGGTAGCTCCCTGCCCGATTAGGCTCATGCCTGATCGATCCACGTCTGAGTGAACAGTAACTGCGCAAATCAAATCCTAAGTCGTGGATCGGTTACCAGACCGTTCAGGAGCTGATCAGCGGGGGAACTCAACTCATTGTTCGCTCCCTGATCAGCCACCAGACCGATCAGAAGCAAGGCAGTGAGGAAGCTGCCTGCACCCTGATCGGTCACCAGACCGATCAGGAGCCACACAGTAGGTTCCCAACCTTACTGTGCGCTCCCTGATCGGTCACCAAACCGATCAGTCATCGCTGGATCGGTCATCAGACCGATCCACGAAGGAGCAGCGTGCCAACATCCCTGATCGGTCACCAGACCGATCCAGGGACTCAAACCTAGCCCTCCAAGCTAGGGTTTCATCCAACCTAGCCCTCCAAGCTAGGCCTTTTTCACCTAACCCTCCAAGTTGGGAATTTTCACCTAACCCTCCAAGTTAGGACTTTTCACCTAGCCCTCCAAGCTAGGACTTTTCACCCAACTCTTTCGAATTAGGACTTTTCCAAACCTAGCTGTTAGCCTTTGGGAAAAATCGGAGGGGCTTAAAGGTAAGTTTCCTAAACCTAAGGGTTTGCAGCGAATATGCCAAAATCGGAGGGGGGGGGGCAAATTGCAAAAAGACCAGCTACTTATAACTCTTCGGTTTCCCCATTCTCCGTGACCTAGCCGCAGCAAAATCTTTGCGATCCCTCTTCTCCTCTTCGCCTTCCGCCGCAGCCAGCAGAGAGAGAGACCGAACCACTTCATTCTCTTCATCGCAAGCCCTAAGGCGCAGCCAAGCAATCTCAGCGCATCGACTTCCTCTTCTTCTTCGATCTCATGGGTTTCAGCTCATGATCTTCTTCCTCCGGCTTCGGTCTTCGTCGAGCCCTACGGTGGGCGATCGATCAGGGTCACGGAGCGACGAGTCTGCTCCTTTTCTGACCTCGTCGGAGCGAGACCTTGCCGATTTCTTTTTTTTTCCCTCTCGACTACTGGTGAGTTCTCTTCCTTTGATCTCGAATTCAATCCTTGTAATCATGTATGGTCTTGATCTAATCCGTGATTTGGGTTCTCCGGCCAGTGGAGGGTTGCAGCGTGGGTATCCCAGTTCGGTTGGTAGCCAAGATTGAGGGTTGGGCTTTAGTCGTCTCCATTTTTCCTCCGTTCTAGTCTCATCAGATCTAGGGCAAAGGAGAGCTTCTCGTTTTCATTCCAGGTATGAATCCTTGGATTCGGAGTATGCTTGAATGGTTGATGAATTGGAATTTTTGAGTTTTTGTTTGAATTGGATGAATTGATCTGTGTGAGTTGGGTGAAATGATTCTGTGTGATGTTGGATGAATTTAATTCGGTTCTTGCCCTGTTTTGCATTCGGAATTTGGCTAGGGCAGCTTCTGTTCTTGATTTGGGTGGGGGTTGCCGTGTGGTGAAGTGTTGAAGAGGGTGATGAGCTAGGATTAATTGAGACTTGGTTTATTAGGTTTGGTTTAGGTTAGACCTAAGTTGAATCTTGATTGATTTGGGTGGAATTGGATCATGAATTGAGATTAATTATTCTCAAGTAATCCGAATTATTTAGATGGTGTGTTGGTACGGAAGTTAGGGTTTAATTTGGGATTAATTAATGGTAATTAACTCTAATTAATCAAATGAGCGTTTAATTGGGATTAATTGATTAGGATTAATCCTAATTAAATTAGAGGGTATATATGGCTAAGTGATTGTGTATTTGATGCAGGATATTGAGTGTCGCGGCTATCTTCATCGCGGCTATTATTTCTGGACGGGGGGTTCTCGATGCCTGGATTTCTTCATATCGAGGCGGGTACCACTTTTATGGATAGTTAGACATAGTTAGCAGTAGGGATATCTGATATCTGTATCTCTGTGCTTTTGCTTCGGTAGTTGTATCCGTTAGCTTTACTGCTTACTATATCTGTATGGATTGATGATGCACAGTTTACCTTATACCTTACGCTAGGATTTAGGTATTGGTGCATACTGGTTATATGGACTACTGCATATCATGTAGATGACAGCAGGGATAGATAGTGGATGATGCATGAGATAGTGACACGCATCATTATTGCACGTAGCATAGGGGACGACCTTTGACTCCCTGGAGGTTGAGATTGCCGTCGTACTTGCTACTCGTGTAGGGGCATATGTAGGCGACCTTTGACTCCCCTAGTGGTTGAGATGGGCCGTCAGACCTGCCACATGACCTGTCGTGCAGCCCCGTTGGCGGACCCGGGCACTGCAGCAGGTCGCCTACCTATCCGATGATAACAGGGACGTTTAGAGCGTTACTTCACCCGATGGTGGGGTACGTTTATGGTCTCCGACCCTACCCATTCGGTCTCGCGTGCACCGCCTCATAGACCATCTGTTCGTGCAGGGAAGACCAGGTCAGAGCCATACCCACTCGGTTCACGTGTACTTCGACCTATACTGACTAGCGTCAGGGGTGACCCATGTTGCATCATGAGCATGCTCTGCATCTCTACACTTGGTTGTGTTTGCTGCACTTGATTGCTGCACTTGGTTGACATGCATACTACTGGGTTTGGATCAACGCAGGTAGGTATGTAGTTCCTTTACTGCTTATGGTTCTGTTCTACATTTCTTTTTACTGCAGTTATCTTCAGTATTGTGGTAGATAGATAGACGGTGACTTACTGCTATTATTTTCTTCCTGTGCATATCAGTCTGTATTCGCTGAGTTCTTAGGACTCACCCCGTTAGCTCCCTGTTTTTATTTCAGGATGATTGTCTGGAGTGCTCGGCAGCCTGTCCCAGTTCGCGTATTTCTTCGAGATGATTCCGGGATGTCTCTTTTACTTTGTTGGTGGTACATGTTGGTACCCGTTTTCTGTTTCTTTTACTTTACTTTTCCGCTGCTATATTCGTGTTTGATTTTGCCATTTTATACGGCGGTATAGTTGTACTTTTGTGAGCCATGGAGGCCTTGTGCTTTGCGTTTGTCGTAAGTCGTACCGGTACGCAGTTTTATCGTCGTTTTCCGTTTTGCTCATTATACGGTCGTTTGTTCCAGCCCTATAGGCTGCGGTACAGGCCGACTGAGATAGTCGTGGGGGTCTGGTCATCTGACTTGTCCGCCAGGACGAGGGAGTAGCTGTCTGGTCGGTATCGGACAAGCGGCTCCTCGGGGCGTGACACTAGCCCTCCAAGCTAGGACCTGACCCTCCAAGCCAGGACTTTTCACCTAACCCTCCAAGTTGGGACTTTTCACCTAACCCTCCAAGTTAGGACTTTTCACCTAGCCCTCCAAGTTAGGAATTTTCACCCAACCCTTCCGAATTAGGACTTTTCAACACCTAGCCCTCCAAGCTAGGATTTCCACACCTAACCCTCCAGGTTAGGATTTTCCAACACCTAGCCCTCCAAACTAGGATTTTCCATAACATGCCTAATCCCCGATCAGGACTTAACCATAATCATAATCATCAACCTAAACTAAAATCGGTGTCAACACCAAAATAATAATCAGGGTCAGACTGCATCAACAATCTCCCCCTTTTTGTTGTTTGACAACCCGATTTAAGTTTAGGGATTCTCAATCAATTTCTCAACTTTCTGAATCATAGGAGAATCAAGATCCTCCCCCTACAATATAATCATCCTAAACTTAACCAACCAACACTCTCCCCCTTTGTCGAACACCGAAAAGGGTCTAGAGGGGCTGTTAAGTTTAACCATACTCCCCCTCAACCCTAGGGGTATCCCAAAACAACAACGATATGATTGATTTTTGAAACACATATGATCACATATGGCAAAAATAGGGCATGACAAAATAAGCATATGTATCATATGAGCATGACATCATAAGCATGAACATAGCAATATAGAATGAGGCATATAGACAGAGAGTAATCATGTGAACACATATAAGCCAACATCCTAAACATGATATGGCAAAAATATATGCAAAATATCAGATGCATCATGTAGCAAAATCTAGTCATCATCAAGTGCATCAAAACCAAGTAACTAAACAGATGCATACCAATGCATCGAAGTTAACGCAAGTGTGGCACAAGGCCATAAGAGTCAAATCACAGGGCATACAGCCCGAAAGTCAGACAATCAGAAAGACAAATGTCAAGCAGTCATAAAATATGTCAGCCATCAGCGGGGGGGTCAGCCTGCATCGGATCATCCAGCGTGTCATTATCAGCAGCAAAGGACCCAGGTGCAGCACTACTGGAAGGCGCATCCCCAGAAAATGTATGTCGGCGCCACTCATCGTACCAGGTCTGCTACAGTGTGCGAACCCCAGAGATATCAGACTCCACCGCCGTCAGTCTGTGGTCAAAAGATCGAAACCCTGAACGGATCTCCTCCCGATAGAGCTCCCGTATGTGAAGATCATGCTGGATCATCCGATCCAGCTCGGAAATCTGCCATCATAGATCCGGGTCCGGCTCATAGTCATACTCATATGCAGCAACAGCAACGGGAGCCTCCTGAGGTGCAACAGCATCAGCTGGTGCCTGAAAATGTGGTCCTCCCCCAGGTAGCTCACCGAGACCCCTCCTATCCTTCCACACCAAAGCCCCATCGCAATCCCGTATGATAATGCCGGACTTGGCAAATGCCCGCCGACCAAGTCTGCAATCCTGTCGGACCATGGGCACGGTCCTGCCCTTGGTGACATCAACACCTACTGACATAAGCCAGTCGGTGATGATATGACCAAACGGCATATAGACTGTGCAGCGACTAGGCTCTCTATAAGATAGAATGGACTGAAAAATACTTTCCATGATATCAAAGTCCATTCGCGCGGTGCATGCCGTAGAGCATAAGGCAATGATAGGGTCGGATCTCGGTCAAAGGCTTTGAAGTGATTGGAAGAATACAATTTGTGATAATCTTGAATAAGACGTAATCAATGGGGGAAAGACGAAGTGCTGCAAAGGTAGGAAAATCAGGACCCAACTCATCAAGCCCGGCTGGGCGGGGATGGCCAAAGAAATGCTGATAGATGGAGTCAGGGGTAACATCCGCAAAAGAGGCCAGCAGGGGATCGGGAAGCTCGGGATAGATTGAATATAGGTTGGGTGATCGGCGACCACCCAGATACTCCGCTAGAATGTCATAGGAGAAATCAAGGTTCCTCTTGGCTACCCGAGTAGTGAACTCGAAGCCCCCTTGAGGTCCCTGCTGCAGATTGTTGTAAAACTCGGAGACAAGGTCATAATTAATAGTCCTTTCAAGAGAAAGGAGAAAGCCCAGATTGTAAAAAGTGACTATTTCCATGATAGAAGGGCAGTGCTCGGTCAGAAATGGAACGTCAATTGATCGACAGGAGAGTAATTTGAAAGTCCGGGACTGAAAAGCCTGCTCGCAGGCAGCATTGGGAAATCGGGAACTGGAGGAAGGCTGTGGCCTTCGAGAAGGTGCTGATGAGGAAGGAGTTTTGCCTCTCGAGCTACCCTCCACTGCCTCTTTTCCCTTAGATGATTTTCTAAAGGATTGAATAGATCATGGCAATAGTTCAAATGAAGTGAAATGAAGAGAAACCAATAAAGATTGATCATGTGATATACGCATGAATTGATCATATAAACATGGATTAATCAAGGACCCAAGATTTTATCACAGGAGAAATAATCAAGTAAGCGTAAGATAGAATTGATCAAAGGTGGGTCATGGCCAAAACAGGAGGTCACGATACAA
This sequence comes from Boesenbergia rotunda, assembly GCA_024364735.1. NCBI lineage: Eukaryota > Viridiplantae > Streptophyta > Magnoliopsida > Zingiberales > Zingiberaceae > Boesenbergia > Boesenbergia rotunda. The sequence continues at coordinate 259,768 of JAGFNQ010003208.1, read as the reverse complement.
CATAAGAACACCAAAAAACTAGACCATGATTAGCGGAAATACATACACTATGAACTAATCTGCAAGAAAAACTAAACCAAAAACTCACTTTGGTGCCATTGATGGTGATCTGAGATGATCTTGAAAGTTGAAGAGGAGCTCGCGCAGAAGAAAAGTCTCGGCGCAAGACAGAAGCGCAAAAACCTTGAGCAAGTAGAGAACTTGTCGAGAACAAAGAAGAGCTCGTAGAGATCTTCGCAGAAACTCGCACACAAGGGAGAGGGAGACGCAGGAAGAGGACTCACGCTCAGCAGACAGCGTAAGGAAGAGTTTTCGGCGCTAGGGTTCGAGAGAAGAGGTTTTTCGTGAAGTTATTAGGTTGGTGGATCGGTCCACCAACCGATATTTAATGTGATTGAACGGATCACCGTTCGATCTGGAAACGCTCGGACCGATCAGGCTCTGGCCTGATTGGACTGGCCTGGTCCTGATCGGTCGGCTGACCGATCAGGCAGGCTCCTGATAGATCGGCTGATCGATCAGGAGGCGAACAGTAGGGTCGGATGATATTCGGGAAGCCCCCTGATCGGTCTGTGGACCGATCACGTCAGGGTGCCAGATCGGTCCGAGGACCGATCCAGGCTAGCACAAAATGTTTGGTTAGAATTTCGTTAAGTCTTTGTGATCCCTCTGATCGGTCTGTGGACCGATCACCACAGGATGGAGCCAGATCGGTCCGGGGATCGATCAACCCTACTCCTGATCGGTCCGGTGACCGATCAGGGTTCCTGATACTCCCAAATACGATCTGAAACTTTCAGTTTCAGACATTTACACAATTTCTGAGGGAATCTGATGGAAAATATCGATCTTGGAAGTGATCCCTTGACTAAAGTTGATCCCTAAACAAGGATCAAAGGTCCTTATGGTTTAAGCAAACACTTTGTTCCATCCAAGTGGAGTCAAACTCAATCAACAATCATTCAAACAAGTTTTAACCAAGATTGTGCCAAATTCAAGTTTCCAATCAAGTTTCGTTGATTGGAATGTCCAAGTATGATCATAGAGCCAAATACACATATGTTATGCATTGGTTTTCCCCATACTTGGTCACCGAAGTGATTTTTATCTCGTCAACTTAATTTCTCAAGGGATGCATTGACATTTTGAGAAATTGAGTTGATCCTAGCATCTCACCCCATATCTAGCAAACAAAAATATTTTGGTAAACCTTATAGTTTGTGTGAGATGTCCCCAAAGTTACCCAATTGTTTCCCAACAATTTCGAAATAATCATGAAGGGTTTTGAATGTATTTTGAAAACTATGAAGCGCGACACATTCCCAACTCCCTTCTTAAGAAACTAAACTCATTTTCGGGGAGTGGTTTAGTAAAAATGTCAGCGAGGTTTGATTTGGACTCTACATGTGAGAGTACAATATCTCCCCTAGCGACATGATCCCTAATGAAGTGGTGACGCACCTCAATATGTTTGGTCCTAGAATGATGGACTGGATTCTTGGTTAGATTAATTGTGCTAATGTTGTCACACAACACTTGCACACTTTTATAACTCAATCCATAGTCCTTCAAAGTGTGAATCATCCACAATAATTGTGATACACTCTCTCCCATAGCAATATATTCTGCCTCGGTCGTGGAGAGAGCAACACAATGTTGCTTCCGACTTGACCAACTAACTAAGGATGAACCTAGGAATTGGCAACCCCCACTTGTGCTTTTCCGATCCAACTTACATCCAGCGTAGTCGGAATCGGTATAGCCAATTAAATCAAAAGATTCGGTACGGGGGTACCAAAGACCGACTCCAATTGTGCCTTTAAGATATCTCAAAATTCTCTTAATAGCGATTAAGTGAGATTCCTTGGCACAAACTTGATACCTAGCGCACATACTCACAGCGAAAAGAATATCAAGTCGACTAGCTGTGAGGTATACCAAACTACCTATCATGCTCCGATATCGAGTCAAATCAACGGGTTTACCACTCTCATCATTGTCTAATCTTGTGTTTGTAGCCATGGGAGTGGTTACCTCTTTTGAATCACTCATATTGAATTTACGGAGCATTTCTTGTGTGTATTTCGATTGGTGCACATGGATCCCATCTCGGGTTTGTTTGATTTCAAGTCCAAGGAAGAAAGTCAACTCTCCCACTAGACTCATTTCAAATTCACTTTCCATGTATCCAATGAATTCATTTAAATAGCCCTTATTATTTGAGCCACAAATTATGCCATCAATATATACTTGGGCTACAAAAATATTATCACCATCTTTCCGTAGAAATAGTGTAGGATCTATTTGGCCTCTTACAAAGCCTTTTTCGATTAAAAAAGTTGACAACCGCTCGTACCAAGCTCGGGGTGCTTGTTTAAGGCCATAAAGTGCCTTTTTGAGCTTGAACACGTGGTTTGGAAATTCGGTACTCTCAAACCCCGGAGGTTGTTCGACATAGACCTCTTCTCTAATTAAACCATTTAGAAAGGCCGATTTGACATCCATTTGATATAACTTGAAACTCGATGTGTTGCAAATGCAAGCATCAATCGGATGGACTCTAATCGTGCCACGGGAGCATAGGTCTCATCATAATTAAGGCCTTCAACTTGACTATAGCCCTTGGCTACTAAGCGTGCCTTGTTTCTAATGATTTTTCCCTTATGGTTTAATTTATTCTTGAAGACCCATTTGGTTCCAATGATGGTGGTCTTCTTAGGTCTAGGGACTAAGTCCCAAACTTGACTCCTTTCAAATTGACCTAGTTCAACTTGCATTGCAATGATCCAATCGGGATCATTTAATGCTTCATCAATTTTCCTAGGTTCAATTTCGGAAATTAAGGCAACTTCATTAGCCTCATTCCTAAAGAATGATCTAGTTCTAACCCCGTGGTGGATGTCTCCAACAATTTGGTCTTGGGGATGACTAGAGGCTAATCTAGTTTGTCTAGGTGTTGGTGGTGCTTCTTGAATGGGTTCACTAGACACAAGCTCAGCCTCAAGATCCGGCTGATCTATGGGTTGTCTAGACTCACCATCATCGGATTCATCACCATCAACAACATTTGGACTCTCATTCAAACTTAGTCTCCTAAGTTCGAATTGCACTTCATCTTCTGGTTGACCATTGACTTTTGGAATTTCTTCAAAGACAACATCAGAAGACTCTTCAACTAATCTAGATTTCTTGTTATAGACTCGATAGACTTTGCTAACGAGGGAGTACCCGACTAGTATCCCTTCATCAGCCTTTGCCGTGAACTTTCCAAGGTGGTCCTTGGTGTTTAGGATGAACACCTTACAACCAAACACCCTAAGATGTTTAACCGTAGGTGGTTTCCCAAACCAAAGTTCATGGGGAGTCTTTCCTAAGAACCTATGGATGAGGACTCGGTTTTGCACATAGCAAGCTGTATTTACAGCTTCGACCCATAAGTAACTCGGTAGTGAGTACTCATTAAGCATGCTTCGTGCAGCCTCTTGTAAAACACGGTTCTTCCTCTCTACAACACCATTTTGTTGTGGTGTTCTAGGAGTGGAGAACTCATGTCTATAACCTCTATCTTGACAAAATTCTAAAAACCGTTGGTTTTGAAATTCACCTCCATGATCACTTCTAATTGTCTTAATTGTTGATGATTTTTCATTTTCAACCCTTCTACAAAAAGAAATAAAAACGTCTAAGGTTTGGTCCTTATATTTAAGAAAATAAGTCCATGTATATCTACTAAAGTCATCAATGATAACAAAGCAATATCTACTTCCATTCAATGATATGATAGTGCTACAATCAAATAGATCCATGTGAAGTAAATCTAAAGCGGTAGATGTACTTACAACGCTTTTACCTTTATGTGTAGATTTTCTTTGCTTACCCATTTGTCATGCATCACAAAGTTTGTCTTTTTCATACTTGATGCTTGGTAAGCCACGAACTAATCCCTTGTTGGCCAACTTTCGGATGTTCTTCATGTTAACATGTGCTAGCCTCCGGTGCCAAAGGGTGGACTCTTCTTCTTTTTACATGAGACACTTAGCAAAAGCATTAGTAGCACTTTTAAATGACACTTGATAAATATTGTCTACTCTTGTTCCTACTAGTACCGTATCTAAGGTGTCATGTTGTCTAACTAGACATTGACTTGGTTGAAAATCAATTGTGTAACTCGTGTCACACAATTGACTGACACTTAGGAGATTAAATGTCATCCCCTTGACTAGAAGGGCATTTGAGATTCTAAGACATTCAGATATTTGAATGTCTCCTATTCCTATGACCTTAAGACTACCATTGTTACCAAATGAAATGTTACATCTACTTTTCTTGTGAAGGGTAGTAAACAATGATCTATCCCCGGTCATGTGTTTGGAGCACCCACTATCAACGAACCAAGTTGATAGATGCTCCCCCTCAATCATAACCTACACAATTCGAAAAATAGAAGTTTTAGGTACCCAAACCTTGGGACCTAAAGCACCTACTAAACAAGTCTTAGGCACCCATGCCTTGACAACTTTCTTTTGAACCTTGGGTGTCCTAGATTGTCTCATATCAGTCCTAGACATCAAAGACACGAATGAGGGTTCTTTGGGTCGGTAACCAATACCGGCCCTATTGTAGACTGCCCTTTGGGCATTCAAGATCATGTCTAGGGTCTTAGAGCTAGTTGAGAACTTCTCAAGAATATTCTTGAGTCTCTCAACTTCACTCTTCAATGATTTGTTTTCTTCTTCTAGCAATTCATCATGCAAATCATCTACATCCTCAACCTTAGAGGATTTCAAATTTTCAACCTCAAGTTTCAATGATTTAATTTCATCCTCTAACATTTCAACATGCAAATCATCTATGTTATCATCCCTAGATGACTTCAATTGTTCAATTTCTAATTGCAATGATTTAACCCTATTTTTTGACTTCTTCAACATATTGGTTAAACATGCAATAGCTCTATAACATTTTTCTAGTTCGGGAGAGGTTACCTCTTCATCATCCGAGGATGATGAAGCCGCGTTTGAGGAGTTGGAAGATTCATCACTGCTCTCTTATCTCCCAATGCCATGAGTGCCACATGCCTTGTGCTCTTCTCCTCCTCTTCATCGGATGAGCTAGATGATGACTCATCCCAAGTGGCCTTCAAGGCCTTCTTCTTTTTCTTTGATTTCTCCTCTTTCTTTTTGGATTTCTCCTCCTTTTTCTTTAGCTTTGGGCATTCACTCTTGAAGTGCCCTTTCCTACCACACTCAAAACAAGAAACGTTAGTCTTATCAACTTTAACTTCACTAGGGTTACCTTTACCCTTGAAGCGTCGACCCCTTCTCATCATTCTTCTCACAAAATTTGCCATCTCGGAGGAAGAAGACCCGCTGCCATCTTCCTCGGAATCGGACTCGGATTCGGAAGAGGATGAAGATGAAGAGACTTCCTTCTCCTTCTTCTTCTCCTTCTTCTTCTTGTTGGATCGGTCCCCTGCAACTAAGGCAATCCCCTTCTCCTTGGGGCCTTTGTTAGCCATTTCATGCAATTCCATTTCACAAAACAAATCATCTAACTTAACAATTGATAAATCCTTGGAAACTTTGTAGGCATCCACCATGGATGACCACAAAGCATTCCTTGGAAATGCTTTTAGCACATACCTCACAAGGTCGCGATTCTCGACCTTTTCATCAATTGAGTGGAGACCATTCAATACCTCTTTGAATCTGCTGTGGAGCTCACTTACAGTCTCATTCTCCTTCATGGAGAGGTTTTGAAGTTGATTGAGGAATAAGTCTCTCTTGGCAATTCTTGAGTCTCGGGTTCACTCATGGAGTTCGATGAGCTTGTTCCACAAGTCTTTAGCACTTGTGAATGGACCAACCTTGATGAGTTGGTCTTTGTTCATGCCGCATTGTAAAGTGACAACCGCCTTTGCGTCGGCTTCACTCTTTCGAGTTTGTTCAGCTGTCCACCATCACGACTCAAGTTCTTTACCTTCATCATCCTTAGGAGAGGTGAAACCCTCCTTCACAGCGAACCAAGTGTTGATGTCCATCTTAAGATAGTACTACATCTTTGATCTCCAATATTGAAAGTCAGCGCCATCAAAGAAGGGAGGTCGAGTGGTGGAGAAACCTTCTCTCAAAGCCATGGATGATAGCTCTCAGTTGTTAATCCGCAAAAACAGAGCCCCAAGATCTGATACCACTTGTTGGAATCCGGATGACTAGAGAGGGGGGGGGGTGAATATAGCCAATCACTTGAACTTTAGCTCTTATCAAATTTCTGCACTTAAGGTGTTTAGTAGCACAACGGAAAGAATAGAAACAAGGTATGCAGAAAACCAAAATCCTAAACTATGAGCAAACACAAGAACGCTAACAAGAGGATTTACAAGGTTCGAGGATAACTTGCCCCTACTCCTTGGCTTGCCCTTAAGGTGTTAGTAATATGAGAGAAGTGTCCTAAGGCAATCGCCTTATGATTGTAATCATTTAGTTTAATAAATGAATATTCACTATTTGAGTGTACATGTTTGTGTATTTGATTGAGATCTTAAACTCATTCACTGAATGCCCGCAATACAATTCACAACATGAGAGAATTTGTGATGAATTCACAACTAGTGATTATCTCTACATGTGCAATTGTGAAGTATTGAAATTGTCCCTAGTCGATGAATTGATAAATACAGACACTATCAATTCTGTTGAGACTAGCATGGGTTATTTTCTAATCAGCTGATTCTCACTGGCTGGTGACATTGTGATGTCCGGAGATAAACATGAATGCTAGTTAAGGGAACTAGTTCATTGGAGTGACTGGCTGTAAAACTTCATATGGTAATCTACATATATATATGTCAATGAAGTTCTTACTGCAGCTTAAGTGCGATGTTCCTTTGACTTGCGGTGTTCAAGTCATCTTGGTCATGAAGACTTATACTTTGACATCTTAAGCAAGCATCTCCAAGGAGGTGTGGACCCAGGATGATTGGGTATAAGCCGAAGTGCCCGAAGATATTTGAACAGCCTACAAAGGATTCACCACTCCTTGCGAGGAGATGTATACCCAAGGCCTATCGTCAGATTATTACTCGAAGCCTCTGGCCAGAGCATCACATGATCAGAGTATGAATATCTCAGATACATGAGAGTAATTAGAATCCGTTGGACGAGAAAGACATTGCTTGGGCTAGGTGTGACGTAGTCAGCCTAGTGGGGACTGACACACATAGACCATGTCCTGAACCAAGTGGGTATAAGATGGTGAAGGGAATGAGGCACGATTCATTAGAGCTGCTGAAGGGTTTCAGAATAATTTCTGAGGTCAACCGTTGATCTTTCGATTAATTGGGGATCATGATGTACTACTAGGTGCCACTCATGATCGTTCTATAATTGGTTAATTATAGACGACCAACATAAATCGAAAGCCTATTTAGTCACATGCATTACGAGTAATCCGAGGGATTTAAAACGAGTTAAAAATTGGATTTTCCGATCAAGAGAGATAAGTCGAATCTGAATTTTTCAGAGACGCATCGGAAGCATAAAATGGCTAAGTCTTTTGAAAACTTATTGGACGAATTAAATGAGTTTAATTCGTATAGTTTTAGCTTGGATTTGGCCGGCCAAAGAGGGTCCCCACCCTCTTTGTTTGGCCAGCCACAACAAAAGGGGAAAACCGAATTTTTGGTTCAAATTATAAAATAAACGGAGCGTGGTTTGTTTTATAAAATTATGGATAAAGAAATTTATATAAAGAGATTTATTTTTCATGGAAATTAAAATGAACCATGAATTGGTTTATTTTATTTTATAAAATCAATAATAGATTGATTTACCATGATAAAGAAATTTATATAAAGAAATTTCTTTCCATAAGAAAAGGGAGACATGGTTGTTTTTATCATAAATTAAATTATGATAAAAACTTGGCATGATGGAATAATTCATAGAAAAATTTATATGATAAATTTCTTATGAAAATTTATTCCATAAAAAGGAGACTTGGTGATTGAGAGGCTACTATATAATGGAACCAAGGCAAGGCTTGGAGATTAATCTAAGAGATCTAGAAATAAGCCCTCTCTCTCTCTCCTTCTCTCCCTCTCCCTCCTCTAGTGCCGCCGGCCCTAAAAAGGAGGACCCCTTTGTTGCCGTGAGCTTCATCCACCAAGCAGCTGCCGAAGAAGAAGAAGAAGCGGGCGCAACTTCTTCCTTCCTCCCGGAATCTTGATTCCGTTCTTCCTTTGGTGGTTAGTCTTCCCATCTCTCTCTTGATATTCTTGTCGTGCCTTTGGAGAATCTAGTAGTTCTTGTCGGCACGAAACTCGTGGCTTTGCGAAGTCATCCCGAAGAAAACTCGACGTGGACGCGAATAGAGGCGGAGCTTCCAAGGGACGCTTACGGTTGGATCTCGTCCCTTCCTTCGAGTTACGCGAGGTATTAAGTAAATTAGTTTACTTTCTGTAAAATTTTAATATATATGATCATGTCTATACAATATAAGGTTGCATGCTTAGATGTGCGGTTAAATAATTTGGGAAATTATTTATGCTAAATCTTTCGCTGCACGTAATAAATTTTAAAATTACGAACCCGCATCCATGTCAACATGCACCCGGTCCCAACAGTGGTATCAGAGCCGGTTAGTGTTCGACATAATCATATAATTGTTTTGTGGAAAATTTTGTCATGATCTCAATTTTGAAAAATTTTCCAATTATGGAAACTTTCCAATTATAATAAAATTTAGATTTAGGAATCTCAAAGTTTGGAAATCCTCATGAAATTTCACAAACTTTTGAAATATCCTAGTTTCTGAAATTTTATGATAATTGTGAAAACTTCCCATTTTGGAAACTTTCCAATTTTGGAAATTTCCTATTTCAAAAATTTTCCAATTTTAGAAATATGTAAGTTTTCTTTGTACCAGAAACTTACAATTATTCTAAAAACCTATTATGGAAATCTTACAATTTTGGGCACTTTCAATCAAGAAAGTCTAGATAAATTTATGGATCATTAATTGACAATTAAATTCAAATTGGTTTTAAATTATTAACAAAATTTTTTATTTTGGATTGAGCCTCGGGGAGCCATCCAATTTAAAGTTAGTCGTTGTAATTTAATTTTCCATTTTGAATAAAATTATCATGTTTAATTTGGCTAAGCCTCGGGGAGCGGGCCAAATTAGATTTACAACAAATTTCTTTTCTTTGGGTATCTGAGCCTCGGGGAGCCACCCAAAGAAAATAATTTTTTGTAATTAATTAGTCCATAAATAAAATATGTAATCAAATCTTGGAAATTTTGAGGTGATTCTCAAACGATAATTTCCTTATTTGATTTAAGAGGTGATGCTCTTACATATTGCTGTCTCCAAAATTAATTAGGAAAATTGTTTCCTATAGAGTTTTCTTAAATAAGATTTTCATGAAAATAATATGTGGTTGAATTAAGGGAATCTGTCTCTTAATTTAATAAGATTTGATTTAGAGAAATCAAAGTCTTAAACATATTATTTCCGAAATTGATTATGACAATTTAGAAATTGTTTCCCAAAATAATTCCTTGAATAATGTATGAAATTAGAATTAGAAAATCCGGTTCCCAATTCAATTAATGAGACTTGATAAATTAAGTCACATACATACTTTATTAAGGAAATCGTTAGTACATGACATAATTATATGTCATGAATGTGCTTAGAAAGAAAAGGATGAGATCCAAAACCCCTTACAAAATATTAAGGCCAACATCTTCCATTAATATGGTTAGAACCGGTGTTTTGTTTCTCGTTTGGGTTGATGGACACATCCATGCCCGGCTTGAACCTCAACATGTTCAAACCATGGAATTAGTTTATGATTAATATAGTTGGAGTCAGAGGTCAATCCTTAGTTTAGGTTGTTGGACACATCCAAGCCTGACTAAACGGTTGAATGAGCTCCAACCATATTAAAACTATTTCTTGATTAATGGGTCAGCTTTAAGCTTGGAGCATCGATTTGTTGTACCACAGCCAAGGTCGATGTAAAGAGAGGTGCAGTTGGGTGCTATGTATATTGTTGCATACTTGTTAATGAGTTAACAACCCAATGATTTATGCAAACATTCAATTAGTTGATAGCATAAAGTGATAGTTACATATATGTGATATGTAATCGGTATAATTACCTACCTTCATAGCTAAGAATAACTTGATGGCCGCAGCCATGGTTGTTCTTATCTATGGTTGGATATCAACCTATTTGGAGATGTTCCTACGATCTCCCGAATTGATAAAAAGGGTTATTCAATTTGAAAAATAAATAGGATTTAATTAATGTATATTGATGCATTCTTTATCATTCTTCTCACATAAGCTCAATTTATATTTCTAGGATAATCACTTGATCATGTCTTCTCTGAATTTGCGTTCCATTTTGGACACCAATAAGCTGACTGGGTCAAACTTCATGGACTGGCTTCGAAACCTGAGGATAGTCTGTTGATGCAGTCTGGGCCTGATTGTTATTTTGGTATTGACACCGATTTTAGTTTAGGTGGATGATGTTTGATTATGATTAAGTCCTGATCGAGGATCAGGCATGGTATGGAAAATCCTAGTCTGGAGGGCTAGGTGTTGGAAAATCCTAACCTAGAGGGTTAGTGTGAAAAATCCTAGCTTGGAGGGCTAGGTGTTGGAAATGTCCTAATTCGGAAGGGTTGGGTGAAAAGTCCTAGCTTGGAGGGCTAGGTGAAAAGTCCTAACTTGGAGGGTTAGGTGCAAATTCCCATCCTGGGGAATTAGGTGAAAAAGTCCTGGCTTGGAGGGTCAGGTGCCTAGCTTGGAAGGCTAGGTTGGATGATGTTCTAACTCGGAAGGGTTGGGTGAAAAGTCCTAGCTTGGAGGGCTAGGTGAAAAGTCCTAGCTTGGAGGGCTAGGTGAAAAGTCCTAACTTGGAGGGTTAGGTGCAAATTCCCAACTTGGAGAGTTAGATGGAAAAATCCTTAGCTTGGAGGGCTAAGGTGAATGAATTCCTAGATTGGAGAGCTAGGTTTGAGTCCCTGGATCGGTCTGGTGACCGATCAGGGACATTGGCACGCTGCTCCTTCGTGGATCGGTATGGTGACCGATTCAGCGATGTCTGATCGGACTGGTGACCGATCAGGGAGCGCATAGTGAGGTTGGGAACCTACTGTGTGGCTCCTGATCGGACCAGTGACCGATCAGGGAACAGGCTGCTTCCTCACTGCCTTGCTCCTGATCGGTCTGGTGACCGATCAGGGAGCTGGAAGTGAGTGAGTTCCCTTGCTGATCAAGTCCTGAATGGTCCGGTGACCGATCAGGAACTTTGGATCTGATTAAAAAATCACTGTTCATCTGTCCTGATCGGTCTGAGTGACCGATCAGGCTTCACTCTGATCGGTCTGGTGACCGATCAGGCTTCACTCTGATCGGTCGGGTGACCGATCAGGCGTGTATAGCCGCGAGAGCTGGGAATCCCAGCGAAGCAGTGGATCGGTCTGGTGACCGACCCACAAGCCCTGGATCGGTCCGGTGACCGATCACTTTAATTCAAATTGCGCTGTCAGACGCTCTGTTCGCGTCTGACCATATCCGATTTGCTGCCACTTACATCTGATATTTGATTTACTGTGTGATACACTACTCTAACACTCTGATTAAGCTGCAGGTGACAGGGGAGGATTCAAACACTCAAGGAGAGGTCAATGGAGGCTTTCCTTGGAGCAGGTTTGTCTGATTCTCCATTTCAGGTTGCAATGGCCGAGCTGCAGACTGGAGCTGAGACTGGGGCTTGGCTGAGGGGATCTCAGGAAGACCAGAGAGGGCTCAGTGGTAGCTGTCGTTGGCAGTGTGGTAGCTGGAGGCTACGGAGGATGTTGTCACCTGGTGCTGTGTGGAGAATCAAAAGCGCGGAAGCTAGCTTCGGTGAAGCAGAGTTCGAATACAGACTTCTTGCTGCGCCTTGAGTTCTCCATTACAAGCTTGCTACGTTCTTGAAGTTTCATCACCTTGAGCAAGCTACTGATTTCGAGAAGCAATCATCCATTACATGAGAGCTTGAAGGAGAGAACAAGAGGCTTGGAGTCCGACAGTGGGAAGACACGAAGAAGGGTTCTTGCGTGAGATCGCCACAGGGTGGAGCTCAGGGAAGCTTGCTGTGTTCTTGTCCTTGCTAAGTGTTTGAGTAAGATCCTTCTTGTTGTTTCTTTGTGCTTAAACTTTATCTGTGATTGAAATACTGTGGAGAGGTTTCTCCACCGAGAAGGAGGTTGCTTCCTATCCGGTGATAACCGGGGCTTGATCTGCCGACGATCAAGGGATCGCCCACCTTAAGGGCACGCCAAGGAGTAGGGGCAAGTTATCTCCGAACCTTGTAAACCCTCCTTGTTAGCGATCTTGCTAATTGTGGTTGTTTGTTTTCGGTTTTTGTTTTGGTTTTCTGCACTGCTCTATTGCTTTATTTCTTCCGCTGTGCTACTGATAAGATTGAGTGCAGAAATCTTGATAAGTGCCAAAGATAAAGGAGATTGGCTATATTCACCCCCTCTCTAGCCATCCGTTTCCAACAAGTGGTATCAGAGCTTGGGGCTCTGTTTACGGCTTAACATCTGAGAGTTAACAACCAGATGGCTTTGAGAGAAGGCTTCTCCACCACCCGACCTCCATTCTTTGATGGCTTCGATTTCCAGTATTGGAGATCAAAGATGGAATATTATTTGAAGATGGATATCCACACTTGGTTCGCGGTAAAGGAGGGCTTTACCCCTCCTAAGGATGACGAAGGCAAAGAACTCGAGTCTTCACGGTGGACTGCCGAACAAACATGGAAGAGTGAAGCCGACGCGAAGGCGGTTGTCACTCTACAATGTGGCATGAACAAAGATCAACTCATCAAAGTTGGTCCTTTCACAAGTGCAAAGGACTTGTGGAACAAACTCATCGAGCTTCACGAGGGCACCCGGGACTCAAGAATTGCCAAGAGGGATTTGTTCCTCAATCAACTCCAAAATCTCTCCATGAAGGAGAATGAGTCGGTAAGTGAGCACCGTAGCCGGTTCAAGGAAGTCCTCAATGGGCTTCATTCAATTGATGAAAAGGTCGAGAATCGCGACCTTGTGAGGTATGTTTTGAAAGCATTTCCAAGGAATGCTTTGTGGTCATCCATGGTGGATGCCTACAAAGTATCCAAGGATTTATCTATTGTAAAGTTAGATGATTTGTTTTGTGAGATGGAATTGCATGAAATGGCTAACAAAGGCCCCAAGGAGAAGGGGATTGCCTTAGTTGCAGGGGACCGAACCAACAAGAAGAAGAAGGAGAAGGAAGTCTCTTCATCTTCATCCTCTTCCGAATCCGAGTCCTATTCCGAAGAAGATGGCAGTGACTCCTCTTCATCCGAAATAGTGAACTTCGTGCGAAGGATGATGCGAAGGGATCGACGTTTCAAGAGTAGAGGTAACACTAGTGAAGTTAAGCTTGATAAGACTAATGCATCTTGCTTTGAGTGTGGTAGAAAAGGGCATTTCAAGAATGAATGTCCAAAGCTTAAGAAGAAGGAGGAGAAATTCAAAAGGAAAGAAGAAAAATCCAAGAAGAAGAAGAAGGCCTTGAAGGTATTGATTGTACTTCCAATGCACTAGATTTACTTCATATGGACCTATTTGATTGTAGTACTATCATATCATTGAATGGAAGTAGGTATTGCTTTGTGATTATTGATGATTTCACTAGATATACATGGACTTCCTTTTTAAAATATAAGGACCAAACCTTAGATATTTTCATTTCTTTTTTAGAAGAGTTGAAAATGAAAAATCATCAACCATTAAGACAATTAGAAGTGATCATGGAGGTGAATTTCAAAACCAAAGGTTTTTAGAATTCTGTCAAGATAGAGATTATAAGCATGAGTTCTCTACTCCTAGAACACCACAACAAAATGGTGTTGTAGAGAGGAAGAACCGTGTACTTCAAGAGGCTGCACGAAGCATGCTAAATGAGTACTCACTCCCAAGTTACTTGTGGGCCGAAGCTGTAAATACAGCTTGCTATGTGCAAAACAGAGTCCTCATTCATCGGTTTCTAGGAAAGACTCCCCATGAACTTTGGTTTGGGAAACCACCTACGGTTAAACACCTTAGGGTGTTTGGTTGTAAGGTGTTCATTCTAAACACCAAGGACCACCTTGGAAAGTTCACGGCAAAGGCTGATGAAGGGATACTAGTCGGGTACTCCCTCGTTAGCAAAGCCTACCGAGTCTACAACAAGAAATCTAGATTAGTTGAAGAGTGTTCTGATGTGGTCTTTGAAGAAGTTCCAAAATCAAGTGACCAATCAGAAAAAGTAGAAGAAGTACAGCTCGAACTTAGGAGACTAAGTTTGAATGAAACTCCAAGTGTTGTTGATGGTGATGAGTCTGATGACGGTGAACCTAGACAACCCATGGATCAGCCGAATCCTGAGGCTGAATTTGTGTCTAGTGAACCCGTTCAAGAAGCACCACCAACTCCTAGGCAAACTAGATTAGCCTCTAGTCATCCCCAAGACCAAATTGTTGGAGACATCCATCAGGGGGTTAGAACTAGATCATTCTTCCGGAATGAGGCTAATGAGGTTGCCCTAATTTCCGAAATTGAACCTAGGAAAATTGATGAAGCATTAAATGATCCCGATTGGATCATTGCAATGCAAGATGAACTAGGTCAATTTGAGAGAAGTCAAGTTTGGGACTTAGTCCCTAGACCCAAGAAGACCTCCATTATTGGAACCAAATGGGTCTTCAAGAACAAATTGAACCATAAGGGAGAAATCATTAGAAACAAGGCACGCTTGGTAGCCAAGGGCTACAGTCAAGTTGAAGGCCTTGATTATGATGAGACTTATGCTCCCGTGGCACGATTAGAGTCCATCCGATTGATGCTTGCATTTGCAGCACATCGTGGCTTCAAGCTATACCAAATGGACGTTAAATCGGTCTTCCTAAATGGTTTGATTAGAGAAGAGGTCTACGTCGAACAACCTCCGGGGTTTGAGAGTACCGAATTTCCAAACCATGTGTTCAAGCTCAAAAAGGCACTTTATGGCCTTAAACAAGCACCCCGAGCTTGGTATGAGCGGTTGTCGACATTTCTAACTGAGAAGGGCTTCGTTAGAGGCCAAATAGACCCTACACTATTTCTACGAAGAGATGGTGACAATATTTTTGTAGCCCAAGTATATGTCGATGACATAATTTGTGGCTCAAATAATAAGAGCTATTTGAATGAATTTATTGGACACATGGAGAGTGAGTTTGAAATGAGTCTAGTGGGAGAGTTGACCTTCTTCCTTGGACTTGAAATCAAGCAAACTCGTGATGGGATCCATGTGCACCAATCGAAAAACACACAAGAAATGCTTCGAAAATTCAATATGAGTGATTCAAAAGAGGTAACCACTCCTATGGCTACAAACACAAGATTAGACAATGATGAAAGTGGTAAACCTGTTGATTTGACTCAATATCGAAGCATGATAGGTAGTTTGCTATACCTCACAGCTAGTCGACCAGATATACTATTTGTTGTGGGTATGTGCGCTAGGTATCAAGTTTGTGCCAAGGAATCTCACCTAATCGCTGTTAAGCGAATTTTGAGATATCTCGAAGGCACAATTGGAGTCGGTCTATGGTACCCCCGAACCGAGTCATTTGATTTAATTGGCTATACGGATTCCGACTACGCTGGATGTAAGTTGGACCGAAAGAGCACAAGTGGGGGTTGCCAATTCTTAGGTTCGTCCTTAGTAAGTTGGTCAAGTCGGAAGCAACATTGTGTTGCTCTCTCCACGACCGAGGCAGAATATATCGCCATGGGAGAGAGTGTATCACAATTGTTGTGGATGATACATACTTTAG
>JAGFNQ010003208.1:84783-241359 GCA_024364735.1 Boesenbergia rotunda | reverse complement strand
AGATGGTTTGCATGATGAATTGCTAGAAGTAGAAAACCAATTATTAAAGAGTGAAGTTGAGAGACTCAAGAATATTCTTGAAAAGTTCTCAACTAGCTCTAAGACCCTAGACATGATATTGAATGCCCAAAGGGCAGTCTACAATAAGGCCGGTATTGGTTACCGACTCAAAGAACCCTCATTCGTGTCTTTGATGTCTAGGACTGATATGAGACAATCTAGGACACCCAAGATTCAAAAGAAAGTTGTCAAGGCATGGGTGCCTAAGTCTTGTTTAGTTGATGATTTAGGTCCCAAGGTTTGGGTACCTAAAACTTCTATTTTTCGAATTGTGTAAGTTATGATTGAGGGGGAGCATTTATTAACTTGGTTCGTTGATAGTGGATGCTCCAAACACATGACCGGGGATAGATCATTGTTTACCACACTTCACAAGAAAAGTAGAGGTAATGTTTCATTTAATAACAATGGTAGTCTTAAGGTCATAGGAATAGGAGACATTTAAATATCCGAATGTCTTAGAATTTCAAATGTCCTTCTAGTCAAGGGGATGAAATTTAATCTCCTAAGTGTCAGTCAATTGTGTGACACGGGTTACACAATTGATTTTCAACCAAGTCAATGTCTAGTTAGACAACATGACACTTTGGACACGGTACTAGTAGGAACAAGAGTAGACAATATTTATCAAGTTTCATTTAAAAGTGCTACTAATGTTTCTGCTAAGTGTTTCATGTCAAAAGAAGAGGAGTCCACCCTTTGGCACCGGAGACTTGCACATGTGAACATGAAGAACATCCAGAAGTTGGCCAACAAGGGATTAGTCCGAGGCTTACCAAGCATCAAGTATGAATAGGGCAAACTGTGTGATGCATGTCAAATGGGTAAGCAAACAAAATCTGCACATAAAGGTAAAAGCGCTGTAAGTACATCTACCGCTCTAGATTTACTTCGCATGGATCTATTTGATTGTAGTACCATCATATCGTTGAATGGAAGTAGATATTGCTTTGTTATCATTGATGACTTTACTAGATATACATGAACTTATTTTCTAAAATATAAGGACCAAACCTTAGATGTTTTCATTTCTTTTTGTAGAAGGGTTGAAAATGAAAAATCATCAACGATTAAGACAATTAGAAGTGATCATGGAGGTGAATTTCAAAATCAACGATTTTTAGAATTCTGTCAAGATAGAGGGTACATGCATGAGTTCTCCACTCCTAGAACACCACAACAAAATGGTGTTGTAGAGAGGAAGAACCGTGTTTTACAAGAGGCTGCATGAAACATGCTCAATGAGTACTCACTCCCGAGTTACCTATGGGCTAAAGCTGTAAATACAGCTTGCTATGTGCAAAACCGAGTCCTCATCCATAGGTTCTTAGGAAAGACTCCCCATGAACTTTGGTTTGGGAAACCACCTACGGTTAAACATCTTAGGGTGTTTGGTTGTAAAGTGTTCATCCTAAACACCAAGGACTATCTTGGAATGTTCACGGCAAAGGCTGATGAAGGGATACTAGTCGGGTATTCCCTAGTTAGCAAAACCTATCGAGTCTACAACAAGAAATCTAAATTAGTTAAAGAGTCTTCTGATGTTGTCTTTAAAGAAATTCCAAAAGTCAATGGTCAACCAGAAGATGAAGTCCAATTCGAACTTAGAAGACTAAGTTTGAATGAGAGTCCAGATGGTGTTGATTGTGATGAATCCGATGACGGTGAGCCTAGACAACTCCTTGATCAGTCGGATCTTGAGGCTGAGCTTGTGTCTAGTGAACCCATTCAAGAAGCAACACCAACACCTAGGCAAACTAGATTAGCCTCTAGTCATCCCCAAGACCAAATTGTTGGAGACATCCACCACGGGGTTAGAACTAGATCAATCTTCCGGAATGAGGATAATGAAGTTGCCTTAATTTCCGAAATTGAACCTAGGAAAATTGATGAAACATTAAATGATCCCGATTGGATCATTGCAATGCAAGATGAACTAGGTCAATTCGAAAGGAGTCAAGTTTGAGACTTAGTCCCTAGACCTAAGAAGACCACCATCATTGGAACCAAATGAGTCTTCAAAAACAAATTGAACCATAAGGGAGAAATCATTAGAAACAAGGCACGCCTAGTAGCCAAGGGCTATAGTCAAGTTGAAGGCCTTGATTATGATGAGACCTATGCTCCCGTGGCACGATTAGAGTCCATCCGATTGATGCTTGCATTTGCAGCACATCGAGGTTTCAAGTTATATCAAATGGATGTCAAATCGGCCTTTTTAAATGGTTTAATTAGAGAAGAGGTCTATGTTGAACAACCTCCGGGGTTTGAGAGTACCGAATTCCCAAACCACGTGTTCAAGCTCAAAAAGGCACTCTATGGCCTCAAACAAGCACCCCAAGCTTGGTACGAGCGGTTGTCAACATTCCTAATTGAAAAGGGCTTCGTTAGAGGCCAAATAGACTCTACACTTTTCTACGAAGAGATGGTGACAATATATTTGTAGCCCAAGTATATGTCGATGACATAATTTGTGGCTCAAATAACAAGGGCTATTTAAATGAATTCATTGGACACATGGAAAGTGAATTTGAAATGAGTATAGTGGGAGAGTTGACTTTCTTCTTTGGACTTGAAATCAAACAAACCCGAGATGGGATCCATGTGCATCAATCGAAATACATACAAGAAATGCTCCGTAAATTCAATATGAGTGATTCAAAAGAGGTAACCACTCCCATGACTACAAACACAATATTAGACAATGATGAGAGTGGTAAATGTTGGTGCAGACAGCACCAAGTCGAACCTGTGTTTTGATAAATGGCAAAGGGTTCAAAAGTTAAGCCTTATTTGTTATCTAACATGCTGCTTGAATGTGCAGATTGAAGTCCGAGCAAAGGAATGCTTGGCACCTAGCGAAGGAATGCTAGGCACTGAAACCCTAAGTCCTGGCGAAGGACAGCTGGGCACCTAGCGAAGGGCTGTTAGGATACGAAGACCTAGCGAAGGATTGCTAGGCACCGGGCGAAGGACAGCCTGGGATCCAAGACCTAGCGAAGGACTGCTAGGCACCTGGCGAAGGACTGCCAGGATCCGAAGACCTGGCGAAGGACTGCTAGGCATCGGGCGAAGGACAGCTTGGTATCCAAGCCCTAGCGAAGGACTGCTAGGCACCAGGCGAAGGACTGCCTGAAACTGAAGACCTGGCGAAGGATTGTTGGGCAAAAGTCCAACTGGAGGAGCCGGTTGGTAACAGGTAAATTCTCTCGAGAGGAGTAGGTGAGGACGCGTTCCCCGTCGAGGGAACAGTAGGCGTCGGTTCGACCTAGGGCTCCATTTTGGAGACCCAAAGTCAGAACCAAGACAGCTAAGGCTGTAGAAACCTAATACTTTATTATTTTATATTGTTTTGGACTAACCCTGGATGCAAGACCAAAGGAACGTGTGTCTACAGCTCAGAATGCCCAATGGAAAGAGGCAAGTAGCTGAGCAGGGCGCCCCTAGTGTCCAGGGCACCCCCAAGGTGAATACAAAACAAGAAAGAGCAAAGTACACTTCGAAAACTCACTGGGCAGGGTGCCCCCGTGCTCCAGGGCGCCCCCGTGCTCCAGGGCGCCCCACACCCAAGCCATCGAAGCAGATAACCCTGATCCTACTGAGAAGCTCGCTGAAAAGGTCAACCAGGGCGCCCCCAGCGTCCAGGGTGCCCCAGAGTAAATCCTCAGCCCTATTCGAGTGGGATAAGGGCTGACCGAGATAATTCCGGATCAGTTGACACGTGGGGAGTGACCCCGACGTTCAGGGCGCCCCGGAGTGTTGATGCAGTCTGGCCCTGATTGTTGTTTTGGTGTTGACACCGATTTTAGTTTAGGTAGATGATTATTGATGATGATTAAGTCCTGATCGATGATCAGGCATGGTATGGAAAATCCTAGCTTGGAGGGCTAGGTGTTGGAAAATCCTGATCTGGGAGGTTAGGTGTTGAAAGTCCTAGCTTGGAGGGCTAGGTGTGTGAAAAGTCCTAATTCGGAAGAGGTGGGTGAAAAGTCCTAGCTTGGAGGGCTAGGTGAAAAGTCCTAACTTGGAGGGTTAGGTGCAAATTCCCATCTTGGAGAATTAGGTGAAAAAGTCCTGGCTTGGAGGGTCAGGTCCTAGCTTGGAGGGCTAGGTTTGGAAAAGTCCTAATTCGGAAGGATTGGGTGAAAAGTCCTAGCTTGGAGGGCTAGGTGAAAAGTCCTAACTTGGAGGGTTAGGTGCAAATTCCCAACTTGGAGAGTTAGGTGAAAAATCCTTAGCTTGGAGGGCTAAGGTGGATGAAAACTTAGCTTGGAGGGCTAGGTTTGAGTCCCTGGATCGGTCTGGTGACCGATCAGGGAATCTAGCACGCTGCTCCATCGTGGATCGGTCAGGTGACCGATCCAGCAATGACTGATCGGTCTGGTGACCGATCAGGGAGCACACAGTGAGGTTGGGAACCTACTGTATTGCTTCTGATCGATCCAGTGACCGATCAGGGAGTGCGTGTTTCACCTACTGCTTGGCTCCTGATCGGTCTGGTGACCGATCAGGGAGCAAACAGTGAGGTTGAGTTCCCCTGCTGATCTGCACCTGATCGGTCTGGTGACCGATCAGGATCACTGTGCAGATCGTTCTGGAGAACGATCCAACTTCGCGGGTTTCTCACTAAGATCGATCAGGACGGTGCCTGATCGGTCTGGTGATGATCTGATCGGACTGGTGACCGATTAGGAGACCCCCTGATCGGTCAGCTGATCGATCAGAAGGCTTAGGCTGAGAAACTCAGAAATTGCCCGATATAAGGGTGGATCGGTCCGGTGAACGATCCACGACCTGGGATCGGTCTGCTGATCGGTCCAGGAGAATCTTAAAGAAATCGCGATTTCTGATTGAGCGTTGGGGATCGATCAGGACGGAGCCTGATCGGTCTGGACCCAGCCTGATCGGTCTGGTGACCGATCAGGAGGCTCTCTGATCGGTCAGGTGACCGATCACTTTAATTCAAATTGCATTGTCAGACGCTCTGATCGCGTCTGAACGTATCCGATTTGCTGCCACTTACATCTGATATTTGATTTATTGTGTGATACGCTGCTCTAACACTCTGATTAAGCTGCAGGTGACAGGGGAGGATTCAAACACTCAAGGAGAGGTCAATGGAGGCTTTCCTTGGAGCAGGTTTGTCCGATTCTCCATTTCAAGTTGCAACGGTCGAGCTGCAGACTGGAGCCGAGACTGGGGCTTGGCTGAGGGGATCTCAGGAAGACTAGAGAGGGATCAGTGGTAGCTGGCGTTGGCAGTGTGGTAGCTGGAGGCTACGGAGGATGTTGTCACCTGGTGTTGTGTGGAGAATCAAAAGCGCGGAAGTTGGCTTCGTGGAAGCAAGTGTTCGCATTCAGTCTTCTTGCTGCGCCTTGAGTTCTCCATTACAAGCTTGCTGCGTTCTTGAAGTTTCATCACTTTGAGCAAGCTACTGATTTTGAGAAGCAATCATCCATTACTTGAGTGCTTGAAGGAGAGAACAAGAAGCTTGGAGTCCGACAGTGGGAAGACACGAAGAAGGGTTCTTGCGTGAGATCGCCACTGGGTGGAGCTCAGGGAAGCTTGCTGTGTTCTTGTCCTTGCTAAGTGTTTGAGTAAGATCTTTCTTGTTGTTTCTTTGTGCTTAAACTGAAATCCTTGATTGAAACGCTGTGGAGAGGTTTCTCCACCGAGAAGGAGGTTGTTTCTTATCCGGTGATAACCGGGGCTTGATCTGCCGACGATTAAGGGATCGCCCACCTTAAGGGCACACCAAGGAGTAGGGGCAGGTTATCCCCGAACCTTATAAATCCTCCTTGTTAGCGATCTTGCTAATCTTGCTAGTTAGTTTTTCTGTTTTAGTTTCTGCACATTCTGTTTTTCATACTTCCGCTGTGCTACTAACAACTCCAAGTGCAGAAACTCGCTAAGTTCTTGAAGTCAAAGTGATTGGCTATATTCACCCCCTCCTCTCTAGCCATCCCATTTCCAACACGGAGTGCTATAAATAGCACCCAACACCAAGGCTTCTCAACAATCAATTCTTTAAACGCATTCACGCTCTTCTACGCTCGCGCTCTGCTCCGGAAACCTCCCGACTCGAGATACAAGCGCCGACGACGTCCCTCTGCTCCGAAAATACAATCTACACAGGACGTCGGTAACGAAGAGCTGTTCTTTAAGTTTACTGTACTACTCTTGTAACATCCTTCTGTAAACTATTTTGCGTATATAGAATTGCCCGTAGTAAACGGTCAACGACTGTGGGCCTTGGAGTAGGAGCCGACCGCGACTCCGAACCAAGTAAAAACTTGGTGTTCGCGTGTGTTTAACTTTATTTATTTCCGCTGCTAATTCTCTTTCACAAATCCGAACGTTTTACGATATTCACCCCCTCTATCGTTTCTCTCAATCCAACAAGTGGTATCAGAGCGGGGAAGCTCAAATTTGGTGCAACCACCAGTTTGAGTTTTTTTTCGGATTTTCGTAAAATTATTTCTTATTTTTTTCTTATCATTAATCGAGACCGGTGCAACACCCCTCGATATTTAATTTTCTTTATCCCGCACTACTAATCCAAGACCGAGTCTTGGGACAAAGTTTTTCTTTCTCTTCTCTCTTTTTCAGATAAAATCCTTAATGACTATGCAAGAGGGATTCAACACAGCCAGACCTCCACTTTTCAGTGGAGAAGACTTTTCCTACTGGAAAAGTCGAATGGAGGTCCACCTGAAAACTCAGGTGGACATGTGGATAATCATCCAGTCTGGACTGGAGATTCCAAAGAATGCCGAAGGAGTACCACAGCCATACACTGAGTGGGATACCGCTTTGAAAAGAAGAATTGAATCGGATGCTAAAGCAACCCAGACCCTCCAATGCGGGCTAACAAAAGAGGAGCTGAACTGGGTGGGTCCATTCAACAGTGCCAGGGAGCTGTGGGGCAAACTGATCGAACTGCACGAAGGTACTTCAGATACTCGAATCAGTAAGAGAGATCTCCTCCTGAACAAGCTGTACACGATCAAGATGAATGACAACGAAACAGCAGCACAGCTCCATGCCAGAATTCAGGAATTAATGAACGGACTACACACAATCGGTCACATGGTAGAAAATCGTGACCTAATAAGGTACGCTCTTAACGCTTTCCCAAGAAACACCTTGTGGCCATCTATGGTAGATGCTTACAAAGTTTCTAGGGATCTTTCCAAAATTAAGTTAGACGAACTTTTTTCTGAACTTGAATTGCATGAGCAGACTAACTGCAATCTGGCCGAGAAAGGCATTGCTTTTCTTGCAGGTAAAGCTGGAAAGACAACCAAGAAAAAGCCTCAACCTGCACCCGAGTCTGACTCAGACTCAGACTCAGAACACAACGAGGGAAATCGACCGAAGCTGGTTCGGCTAGCCCGAGTCTACTACAAAGAATTGAAGAACCAGACCAACAGAAGAAAAGCCAGCCGAAGAAAGGAAGAACCAGCTGAACCCTCAACTGAAAAGAACAAACCCAATCTAACTTGCTACGAGTGCAAGAAGAAGGGTCACTACAAGACTGAATGCCCCAACCTGAAGGAAACAAAGAAGACAAGAAAGAAGAAGGCACTTCAGGCAACGTGGGACGAGTCCTCCTCCTCCGAAGAAGAAGAGGTCCCACAGTCGAACCTGCTCGCACTAACCGCTTCAGAAGAAATAGAGACAGAGTCAGAGTCGGAGCCGGACGACGGCAAACTCACATTCTCGGAGGACGGCGAAATAACTGTAAGTGGTTTTACAAGAATTCAATTAAATGAGTTAATTTCGTATCTTTCTCGAGATTTGGCGAAAGCTAAACTCCGAGTCGAATCTCTCCGACAGGAAGTAAAACTCCTGAAAGAGAGAGCTGATTCTAGACCTTTAACTGAGAAAGTTCAAGAAGGAACATCTATTCAAGTCGAAAAACTTGAAAAAGAGAATTCCTCCTTGAAAACTCAAGTTAACGACCTTAGATCAGCTTTAGAACGATTCACTTCTGGTTCCAAGGGTCTTGACATGATTCTTGGAAAACAGAAGTCAGTTCTAAATCGATCTGGACTAGGCTATAGAACCAAATCTAGACAAAGATCCTACTATGCTGTACTGAACCAGTCCAGACCTAAAGTTCAAGCATGGGTACCCAAACTGTGCCTGAACAAACAAACTGGATCAAATCAGTATTGGATCCCCAAGGACAAGATTCACATCTTGCCTAACCATTATCGTGGCTTTAGTCCAGGGGGAGCCAAATTAAAAACTATATTTATTATTAGATAAAATTCAATTTTTATTTTTAAATGGCATGCTTGCTTGTTTACTTAATTTCTGCAATTTACCATGCTTAGACTTAGGACTGATTAGTTTAAGGATTGAACCAACTTAACTAAAATTTGAACAAAATAGTATTGGGTGGAGATGAGATGATAGTAGTTAGGGAAGCCAATTCTAATAAGGTCAAGTATTCTCTACTTGGTCTCTTTAGACTGGTGAAACTAGCCGAAGCTACTGATCCAAGACTCAAACTAGTTTGACCAGAATTTCTCAAAGAATAATTTTGAAAATGAAATTTCATTGAAAGGCTTTGTCAAGGAAAGGATTGATGATCCAATAAGGCTACGACCAAAGAAGGCCTAGTGCCTCGCCAAGACCTGGAAGCCAATCTTTGAAATTCAAATTCAATTTAGTCTCTGTCAAATTCGAATCTAACACAAACCTTCAGTTAATTGTAGATTTAAACATTCTTTTCAAAATAAATTTAATTGTTTTCAAAATTAATTTAAGTCTTTCAAAATAAACCATAATTTTTTTATAATATTATTACCTACCAAGACCTGTCTCACAAAACCTGTAAGGCTAACGTGATTGATAACCCTAGATTGGATGGGACGGCAAACTTAATCAAAATTCAGTTAATAACTGCATTTTTTTACAAACATTTAGTTTAGGACGACACTGACTTAACGCTAGTCAAACCATGGTCAAAATAGTCAAACCATGGTCAAAGTATGATCAAAATAGTCAAACCATGGTCAAATTAGTCAAACCATAGTTAAACCTATCGAATCTGGTCAAACCTGGTCAAACAGGTCTATTCCGGGCGCCTATGAACCCTCGGGCGCCCCCTTGTCCTTCATGTACCCTTCAAGCGGAAAAGTTGCAAAAGATATTGACCAGGGCGCCCGGGTCCTCACGGGCGCCCCCATATGAGTGGTCAAAAGCTGAAAGCTGCCAAAAGGCAGCTGCAGCTCTGCCCGGGGCGCCCTCACACACCAGGGCGCCCGGACGTGCCCTATAAAAGGCCTTCAAGCCTCACTCACTTCACACACCAAAACTCCTCTCCTCTTCAACTCCCTACCTTCCAAGAAACCTTGCAACATTCTCAAGCTCTCATCCTCGACAATGCCTCCCCGAGCTGCCCGGTATAATTTTTTTTACGCATTCAAAAATTATTTTTCTTAAATTCCTTCCTTTAAATGCATATTTCTTATCTTAGAAGACGTCGAGCAAACCAGGCAGAACCCGGTACCGAACCTAGTCCTGATCCTAGGTTCCCAACTTTAGAACTGTGTAATAAGTTTGCTCGAACGACATACAAGCCTATAAAAACAAGCTACTTAAATAGGCAATTCTTCACCCAATCTTGTCCCTTGGCAATGAACGCTATAAACTTTTACCAACTCGACAACCTCGTATTCTGCACTCATCCAATTAACACATCCTTATGTGCAGAATTCTATAATAACATAATTAGACAGGATGGTCTTATGTTCATTACCATTGTCCAAGGGATTCCCCTGACAATCACACCTACACTACTCAACCGCTTTCTTGGACTACGACCCTTACAGTCCACCTTTTGTTGTTACCCTCCTAGGGAGTCTCCCTTTGATGCTCCCTATTCTCACATTACTCTGGATACCCTACACTCCTATCTCTATACACATGCTAGAAACCCCCTGGCCAGACGATTTCAGTCTGTTGACCTTCAAGTCCAGGACTACGCTCTATATAGAGTTATAGTTCGATGCATTCTGCCGTTATCCACTAGAGACGTCGCTACTATGCGACCATTTCACACCTTCCTCCTATACGCACTGACGCATTAGCTTGATATCGACATTGGACTACACATGTTCCATGTGATCCTACATGCATCCAGTGTTACCACGCAGGGGCGGGTACGCACTCCCTATTGCCACATCATCACTTCCATTTTACACTACCACGGTCGTAACATCACCGAGGGAGAAACGGCCGCACTGACTGATTACGACGAGATAGGTTATAGGAACTTCTCCCTAGCTGGTATAGAGGTCTCGAGTACCGGGGTTCTGTCGTGGAGACGCCAGCAAGCCGGACCACCGATCGACTCTGACGAGGATGTTGAAGTCGATGTCGGAGATCTGGCAGCCGAGGTTCGTGAGCACATAGACGAGCCCCCACCACCGACACTCTACGAGAGAGTGATACAGCTCGAGTCACAGATCCAGAGCCTCCGAGAAGAAGTAGAGGCAAATCATGTTGAAGGAATGGAGACAAATCAGGGCTATTACACTGAGTATATGAGTGCCCGCAGAGCCGATAGAGAGACTAGCGACGCACGATATGACGAGATGATGACGCTATTTCGATCCTGGCACACGGGCTCTTCTGACCGTCCTGGTCCCTCCTCCTAGATTTGAATAGCATTGTACTAGTGACTATTTGACTGCCCCTACTCAGTAGGGTTGACTCATGTTTGACTGGTATGACTGTGCTGGTTCTCTCTTTTACCAGCCAACTTATTGAGTTAGACTATTTGCTTCTCATGATTATCTCAGTTAGGACTATGCTTGGTAGAATGGGTTTACTCTATTTTTTTGGGTTCTTTTGATTTAAAAACAGTTTCAAAACACTTAACTAGTTTTTTTAAATCAACCTTTAAAAAGAATTTTAAAACTGCTTTACTTGATTTCAAAATCAACTTTTACTTAGTTTGAAATTTTTTAAAATTCTTTGACTTAGTTTTATTTTAAAACTACCCTCTTCAAAACTAGGGCTTTTTCGCAAATGGACTTAGCCTAGGCCCTAACCCTAGAACTGCATGTACCTATAGATTTAGAAGCCAGCATCTCACAAGCACATTAGAGTACTATTGATTGATAACCTAGAATGGGTTGAGATGCTTAGGTCTTTGCCTTAATTCAAGATACTTTAAGTCAGTGCATCTGCAGTAATTGGGGCACTAAATACAACTTAAACAATAATCAAGTTAAGCGTCAAGTTTAGAAAATCTAACTTGAACAGAACACTTAACTCGACTAACCCTAGCAAAAACTACTGTTAATAATAGTTAGTAAGTAGCTAATTGGGTTAGACAGGTCCCTACAGAAATGATTTAAATTGGTTTGATTCAGTTTATCTTGCATTGGTTTAGTACAGCACATTTTTATTATTATGCAAGTTATCTATTATTTTGGCTATATTATTTTTTTTTGATATATGGCAAAGGGGGAGAGATAAGAAAGGAGTGAAGCTTTAAAGCTTTACAAATTTTTTTTCAAACTTTTATCCTTTCTTTAAAAAGTTACTTACTCTATTGTTCTCTTTCAAAGTACTTAACCTGTTTTTTCCAAAACTGTTTTCAAAAGTACGTCCTTTCTTCAAAAAGTTACTTACTCTATTGTTCTCTTTCAAAGTACTTAACCTATTTTTTTTAAAACTGTTTTCAAAAGTACTTAGTCTAAATTGTTTTCAAAAGTACTTAGTCTAAATTGTTTTCAAAATAAAGCATTCTCCAAGTACTTAAACCTAAGCTATCACTAAGTACTCACTTCTAAACTTTCCTAGAAGAGTTTCAAAATACTAAAGAGATTGAAAACTTTTAAAAGTACTTTCAAAAACTCAAAAGAGATATTTTAGAAACGATTTTCACTAAGTTGTCCTTCTAAAATTTCTAAGTACAATTTTTTTTGGAAAATTTATTTTTGAAAAATCTTCCAAGTTTTGAAAAATTAATTCCATCATGTTGACTTAGAAATTTTTCAAAACCCCACGAAACCATGAAAAACCTAGGGGGAGATTCCTTCCAGGGGGAGGGAACTAAATTAGTTTATCATCTACTCTGATTAACTTAACTTTTTAAACCGGGTTGCTATAAATTAAAAAGGGGGAGATTGTTGGTGCAGACAGCACCAAGTCGAACCTGTGTTTTGATAAATGGCAAAGGGTTCAAAAGTTAAGTCTTATTTGTTATCTAACATGCTGCTTGAGTGTGCAGATCGAAGTCCGAGCAAAGGAATGCTTGGCACAGAGCGAAGGAATGCTAGGCACTAAAACCCTAAATCCTGGCGAAGGACAGCTGGGCACCTAGCGAAGGGCTGCTAGAATACGAAGACCTAGCGAAGATTGCTAGGCATCGGGCGAAGGACAGCCTGGGATCCAAGACCTAGCGAAGGACTGCTAGGCACCTGGCGAAGGACTGCCAGGATCCGAAGACCTGGCGAAGGACTGCTAGGCACCGGGCAAAGGACATCCTGGTATCCAAGCCCTAGCGAAGGACTGCTAGGCACCAGGCGAAGGACTGCCTGAAACTAAAGACCTGGCGAAGGACTGCCTGAAACTGAAGACCTGGCGAAGGACTGCTGGGCAAAAGTCCAACCGGAGGAGCCGGTTGGCAACATGTAAATTCTCCCGAGAGGAATAGGTGAGGACGCGTTCCCCGTCGAGGGAACAGTAGGCGTCGGTTCGACCTAGGGCTCCATTTTGGAGACCCAAAGTCAGAACCAAGACAGCTAAGGCTGTAGAAACCTAATACTTTATTGTTTTATATTGTTTTGGACTAACCCTGGATGTAGGACCAAAGGAACGTGTGTCTGCAGCTCAGAATGCCCAAAGGAAAGAGGCAAGTAGCTGAGCAGGGCACCCCTAGTGTCCAGGGCGCCCCCAAGGTGAATACAAAACAAGAAAGAGCAAATTACGCTTCGGAAACTCACTGGGCAGGGCGCCCCCGTGCTCCAGGGCGCCTCCGTGCACCAGGGCGCCCCCGTGCTCCAGGGCGCCCCCAGTGCCCAGGGCGCCCCACACCCAAGCCACCGAAGCAGATAACCCTGATCCAGCCGAGAAGCTCGCTGAAAAGGTCAACCAGGGTGCCCCCATAGTCAATCCTCAGCCCTATTCGAGTGGGATAAGGGTTGACCGAGATAATTCCGGATCGGTTGACACGTGGTGGGGCGCCCCTGACGTTCAGGGCGCCCCGGTGTGCTATAAATAGCACCCAACACCAAGGCTTCTCAACAATCAATTCTTCAAACACATTCACGCTCTTCTACGCCCCCGCTTTGCTCCGGAAACCTCCCGACTCGAGATACAAGCGCCGACGACGTCCCTCTGCTCCGAAAATACAATCTACACAGGACGTCGGTAACGAAGAGCTGTTCTTTAAGTTTACTGTACTACTCTTGTAACATCCTTCTGTAAATTGTTTTGTGCATATAGAATTGCCCGCAGTAAACGGTCAACGACCGTGGGCCTTGGAGTAGGAGCCGACCGCGACTCCGAACCAAGTAAAATCTTGGTGTTCGCGTGTGCTTAACTTTATTTATTTCCGCTGCTAATTCTCTTTCACAAATCTGAACGTTTTACGATATTCACCCCCCCTCTATCGTTTCTCTCGATCCAACAGTAAACCCGTTGATTTGACTCAATATAGGAGTATGATAGGTAGTTTGCTATACCTCACAGCTAGTCGACCTGATATTCTTTTCGCTGTGGGTATGTGCGCTAGGTATCAAGTTTGTGCCAAGGAATCTCACTTAATCGCTGTCAAGAGAATTTTGAGATACCTTAAAGGCACAATAGGAGACGATCTTTGGTACCCCCGTACCGAATCTTTTGATTTAATTGGCTATACCGATTCCGACTATGCTGGATGTAAGTTGGATCGGAAAAGCACAAGTGGGGGTTGCCAATTTCTAGGATCATCTTTAGTTAGTTGGTCAAGTCGGAAGCAACATTGTGTTGCTCTCTCCATGACTGAGGCGGAATATATCACCATGGGAGAGAGCGTTTCACAATTGTTGTGGATGATTCACACTTTGGAGGACTATGGATTGAGTTACAAAAGTGTGCAAGTGTTGTGTGACAACATTAGCACAATTAACCTAACCAAGAATCCAGTCCATTATTCTAGGACCAAACATATTGAAGTACGTCACCACTTCATTAGGGATCATGTTGCTAGGGGAGATATTGTACTCTCACATGTAGAGTCCAAGTTAAACCTCGCTGACATTTTCACTAAACCACTCCCCGAAAATGAGTTTAACTTCCTAAGAAGGGAGTTGGGAATGTGTCGGGCTTCATAGTTTTCAAAATGCATCCAAAACCCTTCATGATAAGTTCTAATTGTTGGGAAACAATTGGGTAACCTTGGGGCCATCTCACACAAACTATAAGGTTTACCAAAATATTTTTGTTTGCTAGAAATGGGGTGAGATGCTAGGATCAACTAAATATCTCAAAATGTCAATGCATCTCTTGAGAAATTAAGTTGACGAGATAAAAATCACTTCGGTGACCAAGTATGAAGAAAACCAATGCATAACATATGTGTATTTGGCTCCATGATCATACTTGGACATTCCAATCAAGGAAACTTGAATTTGGCACAAAACTTGTTTGAAATTGAGTGAATGATTGTTGATTGAGTTTGACTCCACTTGGGTGGAGCAAAGTGATTGTTGAGCCTATAAGGACTTTTGATCCTTGTTTGGGGATCAATTTTAGTCATGAGATCATGTCCAAGTTCGATAAACTTCATCAAATCTCATTGGAAAGATTCTGAAAATCTAAAACTGCAAGTTTCAGATCGTATCAAGGAGTATCAGGAATCCTGATCTGTCACCGGACCGATCAGGCATAGGGCTGATCGGTCCCCGGACCGATCTGGCTCCTTCCTGTGGTGATCGGTCCATAGATCGATCAGAGGGGTAGCAGGGACTTAATAAAATCCTGACCAAACACTCTGTGTTTGCCTGGATCGGTCCCCGGACCGATCTGGCACATTGTAGTGATCGGTCCCAAGACCGATCAGGAGGGCTTCTCGAAAATCATCTAACCCTACTGTTCGCTTCCTGATCGATCAGCCGATCGATTAGGAGCCTGCCTGATCGGTTACCCGACCGATCAGGACCAGGCCAGTCCGATCAGGCCAGAGCCTGATCGATCTGGACGTTCTCAGATCGAACGGTGATCCGTTCAATCGCATTAAAGTCTGGTTGGTGGACCGATCCACCAACCAAATAACTTCGGGAAAAACTTCTCATTGTCGAACCCTAGCGCCGAACCTCACTACCTTGCATCTCTTCACTTCGTGCGCGAGCCTTCCTCATCTCCTTCTTCCTCTTGTGAGTGCGCACATGCGGTTCTGAGAAAGGTTCTGCTTCCTGTGAGTTTCTCTCTCGCTGAAGGGCCTTGCGATCATCTCTTGCGTCGAGAGCTTCTCCTGCGCAAGCCTTTTCCCCTCCAGACTTCAAGAACTTCACCAATGGCACCAAAGTGAGTTTTTGGCTTAGTTTTTCTTGCAAATCGGTTCTTAGTATATGTATTTGCGCTAATCATGGTCTATTTTGTTTGATTCTCTTGTTGTGTCGTGACCTCTCATTTTGGTCGTGACCCATCTATGTTATATCTTACCCATGATCATGTCTACCTTGTGTCTCTGATTAAACTGTGTTCTTTTAATCATTGTGTATTGATCACGATCTCTAATTGGGTCTTTGATTAATCCATGCTTATACGATCAATTCATGCGTGTATCACATGACCAATCCTTATTGGTGTCTCTTCATTTCACTTCATTTAAACTGTTGTCATGATCAATTATCCAATCTTTAGAAGATCATCAAAGGGTAAAGAACCCGCAGAGGGCAGTTCAAAGGGGAAGGCCCCTTCCTCATCTGCACCCTCCAGAAGGCCTCAGCCTTCATCGAGCTCTCGCTTTCCTAATGCTGCCTGTGAACAGGCATTTCAAACCCGTACCTTCAAGTTACTTTCCTGCCGATCCATTGATGTCCCTTTTCTGACTGAACATTGTCCGTCGGTCATGGAGATAGTCATGTTTTACAACCTTGGCTTTCTCCTCTCTCTGGAAAGAACTATCAATTACGACCTAGTCTCAGAATTTTACAACAATCTGCAGCAGGGTCCTCAGGGGGGCTTTGAGTTCACCACTCGAGTTGCCAAGAGGAACCTTGATTTCTCTTACGAGATTTTAGCAGAGTATCTGGGTGGTCGACGATCACCAAACCTGTATTCGATCTACCCTGAGCTCCCTGATCCTTTACTGGCCCCTTTTGCAGATGTTACCCCGGACTTCATCTATCAGTATTTCTTTGGCCATCCCCACCCGGCTGGTCTCGATGAGTTGGGTCTTGATTTTTCTACCTTTGCAGCGCTTCGTCTCTCTCCCACTGATTACGTCCTGTTCAAGATTATCACAAATTGTATCTTGCCCATCACCTCCAAGCCTTTAACTGAGATTCGTCCCTACCATTGCCTTATGCTCTACGGCATGCACCATCGAATGGACTTCGATATCATGGAGAGCATCTTTCAGTCCATTCTATCTTATAGAGAGCTGAGTCGCCACACAGTCTATATGTCATTTGGTCATCTCATCACCGACTGGCTTATGTTAGTAGGTGTTGATGTCACCAAGGGCAGGACAGTGCCCATGGTCCGACAGGATTGCAGACTTGGCCGGCGGGCATTTGCCAAGTTCGGCATCATCTTACGGGACCGCGATGGGGCCTTGGTTTGGAAGGATGGGAGAGGACTCGGTGAGCTACCTGGGGGAGGACCACATTTTCAGGCACCGCCCAATGCTCCTGCACCTCATGAGGCTCCTGCTGCTGCTGATTACTACGATGAGCCCAAGCCGGATCTGCGCTGGCAGATTTTAGAGCTGGAGCAGACCTTCCAGCATGACTTTCAGTTGCGAGAGATTTACCGCGAGGAGGTCCACTCACAGTTCCGATCTATTGATCGCAGACTTACATCAGTAGAGTCGACTGTCTCCGAGGTTAGCACGCTGCAGCAGACCTGGTACGGTGAGTGGCGCCGACATACATTTCCTGGGGAGGTGCCTTCTGGTAGTGCTGCACCTGGGTCCGTGGATGTTGATGATGCGCTGGATGATCCGATGCAGGCTGACCCCCCCCCCCCCCCCCCCCGCTGATGACTGATATATTCTGTGGTTGTTTGTGATTTTTCTTTCTGATCTCTTGGATTGTATAACTCTCAGGCTGTATGCCTGGTGATTTGACTTCTCTGGCCTTGTGCCATTTTTGTCTAACTTCGGTGCATTGATATGCATCTGTTTGGTAGTTTGGTTGGATGCACTGATATTTTGCTTGCCTTATCATGCTTAGGATGTTGGCTTATATGTGTTCACTTGATTACTATCTGTCTATATACCTCATTCTATATTATTATGCATGCTTATGATATTGTTTATGCTGTCTTGCCCATATGATACATATGTTTGTGTTACCATGCCCTACTCTTATCATATGTGTTCATATGTTTATCAAAAATCAATCAAATCTTTATTGTTTTGGGATACCCCTAGGGTTGAGGGGGAGTATGGTTAAACTTAATAGCCCCTCTAGACCCTTTTCGGTGTTCGACAAAGGGGGAGAGTGTTGGTTGGTTAAGTTTAGGATGATTATATTGTAGGGGGAGGATCTTGATTCCCCTATGGTTCTGAAAGTTGAGAAATTGATTGAGAATCCCTAAACATAAAATCGGATTGTCAAACAACAAAAAAGGGGAGATTGTTGATGCAGTCTGACCCTGATTGTTGTTTTGGTGTTGACATCGATTTTAGTTTAGGTTGATGATTATGATGATTATGATTAAGTCCTGATCGAGGATTAGGCATGGTATAGAAAATCCTAGCTTGGAGGGCTAGGTGTTGGAAAATCCTAACCTGGAGGGTTAGGTGTGGAAAATCCTAGCTTGGAGGGCTAGGTATTGAAAAGTCCTAATTCGAAAGGGTTGGATGAAAAGTCCTAGCTTGGAGGGCTAGGTGAAAAGTCCTAACTTGGAGGGTTAGGTGAAAAGTCTCAACTTGGAGAATTAGGTGAAAAGTCCTGGCTTGGAGGGTCAGGTGCCTAGCTTGGAGGGTTAGGTTGGATGAAGTTCTAACTCGGAAGGGTTAGGTAAAAAGTCCTAGCTTGGAGGGCTAGGTGAAAAGTCCTAGCTTAGAGGGCTAGGTGAAAAGTCCTAACTTGGAGGGTTAGGTGCAAATTCCCAATTTGGAGAGTTAGATGGAAAAACTCTAGCTTGGAGGGCTAGGTTGGAGCCCCTGGATCGGTCTGGGGACCGATCAGGGAGTTGGCACGGTGCTCCTTCGTGGATCGGTCTGGTGACCGATCCAGCGATGACTGATCGGTCTGATGACCGATCAGAGAGTATGCGTTTCACCCATTGCTTGGCTCCTGATAGGTCTGGTGACCGATCAGGGAGCGGACAGTAAGGTTGAGTTCCCTTACTGATCTGCTCCTGATCGGTCTGGTGACCGATCAGGATCACTGTGCGGATCGTTCTAGAGAACGATCCAGCGTCGCGGGTTCCTCTCTATGATCGATCAGGACAGAGCCTGATCTGTCTGGTCATGACCTGATCGGTCTTGTGACCGATCAGGAGGCTTCCTGATCGGTCTGGTGACCGATCAGGAGGTCTGGACTGCGAAGCTCAGAAATCGCCCGATAAAGAGGTGGATCGGTCAGGTGATCGATCCACAACCTGGGATCGGTCTGGTGATCGATCCAGGAGAGTCCCAAAGAAATCGTGATTTCTAATTGAGCGTTGGGGACCGATCAGGACGAAGCCTGATCGGTCTGGACCCAGCCTGATTGGTCTGGTGACCGATCAGGAGGCTCTCTGATCGGTCCGGTGACTGATCACTTTAATTCAAAATGCACTGTCAGACGCTCTGATCGTGTCTGAACGTATCCGATTCTCTGCGCTTAACATCTGATAAATGATTTTCTGCTTGATATGCTGTGCTAAAACTCTGATTAAGCTGTAGGTGATAGGGAAGGATTCAAACACTCAAGGAGAGTCAATGGTGGTCTTTCCTTGGAGCAGGTTTGTTTGTTTTCCATCTCAGGTTGCAACGGGCACTGGTGCTGTCTGGAGCTGCTGTCTGGGGCTGGTCTGAGGGAGGCTCAGGGAGTCCAGAGGAGCTCAGAGGTAGCTGGTGGTTGCAGGTGAGCAGCTGGAGGCTGCAGGGAGATGGTGTCACCTGATACTCAGTAGAGGAACAAAAGGAGTGGAGAAGAGCTGGCTCAGTAGGGTTCGGAGGAAAAGAGTTCTGCTGCTTGAGTTCTTGCTGTGCCTTTGTGTTCTCCACAACTTGCTTGCGTGTTCTGAAGTTCCATCACTTTGAGCAAGCTACTGCATTCTTGAGGCAACCATCTTTTGCTTGAGCACTTGGAGGAAGGAACAAGAAGCTTCGAGTCTAACAGCGAGAAGACACGGGCAAAGGGTTCTTGCGTGAGATCGTCGCTGGGTGGAGCTCAGAGGGAGCTTGCTGTGTTCTTGTCTTTGCTAGGTGCTGAGTAAGATACTTCTCGTGTTTCTTTGTGGTTAATTTATATTCTTGATTGAAACGCTGTGGAGAGGTTTCTCCACCGAGAAGGAGGTTGCTTTCTATCCGGTGTTCACCGGGGCTTGATCTGCCGACGATCAAGGGATCGCCCACCTTACGGGCACGCCAAGGAGTAGGGGCAAGTTATCCCCGAACCTTGTAAACCCTCCTTGTTAGCGAGCTTGTTTGACCGTTCGAGTTTATTTTTGTTTTCTGCATTTCTGCACTTGTTTACTTTCATTGTTTCCGCTGCGTTGCTACTGACGATTTGAGTGCAGAAATCTAATAAGTCTTTAAAGTCCAAGTGTTTGGCTATATTCACCCCCCTCTCTAGCCATCCGGTTCCAACACAACCTTCAGCTCCCGAATTATATTCCCCAATACCCTCAGATGTTAGGCCATAGTAATATTCGGGTGCTTTTTACAACTGTCAAACTTACTTGTCAGTTGACGAAGCTTGCTCAAGCTAACTTCACTGCATTTCCCTCTAAGGGCTACTTAGACGACATGAGCAGATGGTGATGACTTATACTCAAATACCAGGTCGTCTACTATTGAACTAATCAATATGCCCTTAGTAGTGGAGTCCTTTTTCTTCCATGCCCTATAGGCATCAAGATCAAGTTATGCTATGCTATTGAACCATTAACATGTTCTTCCATGAACTGATTCATAGTCTCAAGAACTTCTTGTTCCTCAAGAACATATTGTATCTTAAGATGTCATATTTTATAGTTATCCCCATATAATTTCTCTCTATTCAGTTTAGCTATGATGTTCTTAGTTGCCATGATCTATCATAAATAAACACATTATTTATTAACTAAGTGTAATTTATATGCATGTAACTTATGATTGACTCGTTGTAAATTAGAATTGGTTTACAAAATCAAGTGGTAACTACGTTTCCACTCATCATTCGTATAATCCAATCTAATCAACATTGATCAATTATATTATATACATCCCATCAAATGAACTAATCATTTGTATAATGAACTAATCATATAATGAACTAATCACTTGTATGAATGAACTAATTATTAAATGAACTAATCATTTATAAGAATGAACTAATCATTTGTAAAATGAATAAATCATTTATAAGAATGAACTAATCATTTATAAGAATGAACAAATCATTAAATGAACTAATCATTTGTAAAATGAATAAATCATTAAATGAACTAATCATTTATAATAATTGTTAACATATAACATGACCTTTTTTTCATAAAATAGTACTGTTTGTACAAAACAACAGTCTATACCACATGACTTTCATAAACTAAATAGGTCAATATTGTTTGTACATAACGACAATAACAATAACAAAACTTTAACAAATTAAATAAGTTAATGTCATCAAACACTAGTGCAGTTGTTAACATAGTCCATTTTATGTTAGACTTTGCTCTATCTCCTCAATCGCCTCCCTCAGCTCATTCTGTCACACATTGAGACAGGTCATCGTGTATATCATCTTTGACATGTGGAATTGAAAAATATTATTGTCAGTACAAAACTGGCAATCCAGTAACAAAACTAGTTCATTTCAATTCACATATATATGCATAGAATACACAGAATCATAAGCAAATAAGAAAAACAAATCTTCTTTATTTGAGGAACTCCAATTGACTAACACACTGGACCGATCGATTTGGAAATTAGATCTCAAGTATTAGCATATTTCTTTGTCCTTATTAGAACTAATCTAATTGGATATCTTATTGTTATTGTTTAATTTTAACCCCATTCACGTTTAAGTCAAACTTATTTATCAAACCAATTAGACTGGTTATATTTTAGACCAAATTGGTCTGGTTAAACCAACCAATGGTTTGAACTAGACTCAACCTAGTTGGACCAAACTGATCTAGTTAAACCAACAAATGGTTTGAACCAAAATCCGATATGATTGGACCAAACTAATCTGATTAAACCAAATAATGGTAACCAAGTCTAATTAGATAGATTAATTCAAATTAATTGAATCAAATCTAAAAGAAATTGTCGTTACACCTCAGTGGTATAACCTTTGCCTTCTTCACGAAGGTCTCCTGTTCGATCCTTCATGATGGTTTTTCTCACAAAAATCGAAACAACCATGACACATAGTCGCGAGTTCCCGACGACTACGTTGGATTCTCGCCTGGCAAGAGAAGAACATGACGGAGACAAACTCCGGCCGCGACATCGAACAATGGCTAAGAAGTGATCGATATACAGAAGTAAAGTCATGCTTTTACAATCTAACGTGCTCTGATACCAATGGTTTTATATTTCTAAAGCATGAACGACAGAAACAAATTCTGTAAATCTAAACACTTACAGTGATCTGCACTTGGAGAAGAAACGGGAAGACTTTGCCATCCGAAGAACGATCACGAACGAATCGAAAAGCTCTTCATAAGTTCACAAATCAAATCCCTCTTCTGTAATTAGACGAACCAATCTTGAATGTTCTTCTCAATAACCCCTTCTTCGTCAAGTGCACTTGGACGAACCTTGCACAATGACCTTATACACACGAGACGAACTCTTTCTCTTTGACCTCGCACAGACCTCGCACATAGTTTGTCTCGTACGATTAGGGGTGAGCAAAAATTCGAAAAAACCGAATTAACCGAACCGAACCGACCGAATTTTGGAATTCGGTTCGGTTAATTCGGTTTTCGATTTTTTTCTCGAAATTCGGTTCGATTTTCGATTAATTCGGTTCGATTTTCGGTTTTCAATTTTGTAATTCGGTTAAACCGAATAAACCGAATAGACCGAATAAGAATATTAATTTAATTATTTTT
Source organism: Boesenbergia rotunda (assembly GCA_024364735.1). Classification (NCBI taxonomy): domain Eukaryota; kingdom Viridiplantae; phylum Streptophyta; class Magnoliopsida; order Zingiberales; family Zingiberaceae; genus Boesenbergia; species Boesenbergia rotunda. The sequence goes on along the minus strand of JAGFNQ010003208.1, from coordinate 218,859 downwards.
ATTTAAAAATGTAATTAAATTAAATAAAATCTTGATTTTTTAATTAAAATCGAATAAAATTTTAAAAGTTCGGTTAAATCGGTTAATTCGGTTAAAAACCGAATTAACCGATATTTTTCGGTTCGGTTTTTTCGATTTTTATTAAGAAATTCGGTCGGTTCGATTTTGTTGAAAAATTTCGATTTATTCGATTTTCGATCTATTCGGTTCGGTTCGGTTTTAACCGAATACTCACCCCTACGTACGATCTCCATTGGCTTGGACGCACACACATAACATGTCCTCTCTCTTGTCAACCTCTCCCCTTTGCCTTGGAAGCCATATATATATGGGTAAAAGGTCTCTTCATATTCTCCATTAATGGAGGAATATGAATGAGTTGGAAGATGAAGAGGAAGGGGTGCCTCTTCATCTTCTATAACTCCAACAACACGAGCCACTCTGTTCACCTGGATTCCGAGGACCCCGGTCCCGGTCCAATCCTGACGTGGCACCAGGCTGACTGACCGAGCTACACGTGAACTAGGCCGGGATCAACGACCATCTACAATCACGACCGTGCCTGGGATAATCATGCAAGTAAACACATTAACCAAGTCGCAGTTCAGACAGTTTAATGTTTTTTGGGTGATTTTTCAGTGGATTTTCTGGGTTGGTCCCCTCGCCGGAGCTGTGCTTGCTGCAATCTACCACCAGGTTGTGGTCAGAGCCATCCCATTCAAGAGAGAGGATCCTGAGCATCAAGACAATTCTCTGTTTTTCTGCTTTGTTCATGCCATCTATGAAGCTTGTTTTACGTCACATTTCTACCGAGTGAGATACTGAGAAAACTTTAAAATTCGAAACAAAAAAACTGAAAAGAAAAGGAAACAAAAAAAAACAAAACCTCCAAACTTGACCTGAAAATCTCATGTTAGCAGTTCTTTTATCAATGAACAAGAATATGAGGCAATTCTTTTAGCAATGCCAAATGCAATAAAAGGTTTTCTCTAGCAATGCTTTTGGCGGCTTATCATTAGAATGCACAAAGGCATTGTTTGGTTTCATGAAACATTGATGATCTGATTCTCTCTGTCCAATCCCTGTAGGCATGACAAATCAAATATGTCCGAACCATCTGCAAACAAATGTTTTTAAAGATATTAATTAGTGACAACATTCATAGCTATAGAATCTGAATTGAATGAGCCATGGAATCAAACATCAATTCAGACAAACTAATTTTGGTCACGTCCAAATTAATCAATCTAATGGCATTTTATCACACAAGAAAATATCACTTCATTTGCATTTTGCTGCGGTTCCAAAATATTTGTCGTCTTTTCAACACTTTCACAAGTATAGTTAAAAAAATGGCCGTAGTAGTTTTACCCCTCACTTTCAAAGTTTTGTTAATTCATCCCAGCAGCTGTTACTAGTAATTGTAGAGTGAATCGACAATACTTATAAATGTGTAGGAAGTAAAACAACAATATTAAAACTGCAAGACCATATAACTATGGCAAGATCACAACCAACAAGTAGTCCAGTCCAAGTTTTATAACTATGACAAGATCACAACCAGTTGGTTGATCCTTGAAAACTGGACTGGTGGGGGCGAACCAACACCACTGGGAGATTGCTGGTTTCACTGGTTGAATGTGATTTCTACACTAATTCTACCGAAACAGTTTTGCTGCTGATTCCTGGATGCATTAATCCAGTATAATCTGGTTTTGAAAACTGAGACCCCAAAACTAGATAGACTTTGTTGATCTTTCACAGAAAGAAAAGGAAGCGTAAACTTAGCAAACTCACCAGAAGAAGATGAACGAGGTGGTAGCTCTCTGGTTGTTTTGATACGGATGTTTTCTGGTAAAATACAGCAGCCAAACGAGCCTAGACTTCTCAATCCCCACGTCAGTTACTATGTCAAAATTTTGAAACTAGAGAATACATTGATCCGATCAAAATACTCACCAATGTTAGCTAGTCTATTCACCCATCCTGGAATTGGCTTCCCTATCAGCTGCATGCTTACTTCGTCTGTAAAATGGTTGCAGTTCTTGTCCATTAAATGGTAGGTATCGCCATAGTACTTCTTTGAAAGATCTTCGATAAATAAGTGAAATTCTGAACGAGACATATTCGTGGTGCCAAGCCACACAGATTGTCTGAAGATGAATCCAGGACAGCTTTTTGGCTCCACTTCAAATACCCCGCTCATTGAAAAATCATGTGCTCCAAATCCATATTCCATGCCATGAACTTCACAGGAACAAAAGTGTAGAATTGTCAAACTGTGAGCTATCAAATTAGAAGAATCAAGTACACAATGCAGAAGCATGTTGTTCTATGATGGATAAGTAGATCATTTTCATTCAGAATGATTGGGAAATGAGCAACATTACATGTTGTACTTAAATTGTACAACAACAACAACAACCAACCTTATCCCACTAGGTGAGGTCGGCTATATGATCCTTCTATTATCCCCTATTATATCATCATCTATATTTAAATAAATTTTATCTTGTTTTATTGTTATCAACCAAGTCTTTTTTGGTCTTCCTCTACCTCATTTGATGTGTATATTTGTCATAGTTTCACATCGCCTAATTAGGGCATTTATTGGTCGTCTAAGTACATGCTCATACCTTCTTAAACGTGTCTCTCGAAGTTTTTCATCAATATATGCAACTTCGACTTTCTCTCCAATGCTCTCCTTTCTTATTTTGTCCATCCTCGTATGTCCACACATCCACCTTAACATCCTCATCTTTGTAACTTTCATCTTCTGCTTATGTGCCTGAGTCATAGCTCAACATTCAACACCATATAACATAGCATGTTTAACTTTCATTTTGTAGAACTTTCCTTTAAGTTTTAGAGGTAACTATTACATAAAACACCCGACGCTAACTTCCATTTCAACCATCCTGCTTATATTCTACATAAGACATCTCTCTCAATCTCTCTATCATTTTGCAAAAATAATCCTAAATATTTAAAGTTCTCAGTTTCAAACAACTCGTCATATCTTATCTTAACAATTATCTTATTATGTCTAATATTGCTAAACTTAAATTTCATATATACTGTCTTTACTCTATTGAGCAAAAACCTTTCACTTCTAGTATTTTCTGCCAAGATTCTAGTTTAGTATTTACTCCTTCACGTGCTCATCTATCAAGACAATATCATCTACAAACAATATACACCATGGTACTGAATATTGAATGTGTCAGTAAGTTCATCCATGATTAGTGTAAAAAAATAGGGTCTTAGAGTTGATCTTTGATGTAACCCTATCCTTATTGGAAATGTTTCCGTTAATCTGCTTGAAATCTTCACCCTAATTATTACATCTTCATACATATCCTTAATTAGTTCAATATATATTACGCTAACACCTCTATTTTCTAGAATTCTCCATATAATTTCTCTTGGAACCCTATCATATGTTTTTCCAAGTCAATGAATATCATGTGTAGATCTTGCTTTTGCTCCTGATACTTTTCAATTAATTGTCTAAGAAGATGTATAACTTCTATTGTTGACCTTTCAGGTATTAACCCAAATTTATTTTCTAATACTCTTGCCCAAAGTTTCATGATATGACTCATTAATTTAATACCCATATTGTTTGCATAATTTTGTATGCCTTATTTATTTTTATATAAAGAAACTAGAGTACTTACGCTCCATTGATTAGATATTTTTTTTAATATCATATTAAATAATTTTATAAGTCATGTTTCCCTAAGCATTTCCATACCTCTATTAGGATATCATCTGGTCCCACGATTTTTCTATTTTGCATCCCTTTCAAAGCTTATTCTAATTCTGAAGTTTAAATTCTACGATAAAATTTAAATTTCTATACTTATTTGACCTACTTAAATTGCCTAAGTTAAGTTAGTCACCTAAAACTTTATTAAAAAATTGATGAAAATATATCTTTCACAACTTTTTTATTTTTTCATCATTTACTAGTACTCTATTGCATTCATCTTTAATACATCTTATTTGGCTAAAATCTCTTGTTTTTTTCCTCTCATTTTAGTTATTCATAAATGTCTCTTGCCCCTTCTTTTATATCCAAGTTTCGATATAATCGTTAAAAGTTTCATTTTTTGCTTCATTTATTGTTTTCTTAGCTTCTTTCATGACTATTGTATACTTTTTTAAGTTTTCCCGTTCTTACAAATATATAATTTCTTATAGGCTATTCGTTTTTCTTTCACTTTCTCCTGTACTTTCTCATTCCACCACCAAGATTCCTTATTTAGTCGAGCATGCTCCTTTGATTCACCAAGTACACTCTTAGCTACTATTTTAATTTTGATGCATCTTATCCCATGTTGTATTAGAGTCACCGTATATTTCACCTAAGTCTTGTACTCCTATCTTCTCCTTAAATATGCTTTGCTTCCCATCCTTTAACTTCCACCATTTAATTTTAGTCGTGTATATTTTTTTCTATTAATACTATGATTAAGGTGTATATTTAATACTACTAACCTATGTTGGGTAGTTAAGCTTTCACCAGGAATGACCTTACAATCTTTACAAATCTTTCTATCTCTCTTTTTAACCATAAAAAAGTCAAGTTATGATTTATTATTCTCACTTTTGAATGTGACAAGTGTTCTTATTTCTTAAAAAACGTATTAGTTAATAAAAGGTCATATGCTATCGCAAAATCTAATATAGTTTTCTCTTATTCATTTCTTATTCCAAACCCATAACCCCTATGTACCCTCTCATATTCATCATTTTTCACTTTGATATGCTTATTTAGATTGCTCCTATTAAATTCATTTTATTTGGCGGAATGTTTTGTAAAACCTAATCTAAATCATCCCGAAATCATTATTTAGTTTCTTCACCTAATCCTACTCGAGGTGCATATACGCTAATTATGTTCACAACTTCTTTCGCCACTACTATCTTGAGAGCTATAATTCTATTTTTTTTCTAACTACTCTAACAACTTCATCTTTTAAAAAACTATCCAGAAAATACCCATTCCATTTCTTGTTTTATTCTTTCCTGTGTACTATAACTTAAAACCCGAGTTCTCTATCATTTTTGCCTTCTCGCCTACCTATTTTGTCGCTTGTACGCACAAAATACTAATTGTTCTCTTAATCATCATATTTAGTACTTCTTTTGCTTTACAGTGAGAGTTCCTATGTTCAATGTTTCAAATCTTAGACTAATAGTCTTCTTATAATATTTGTTCTTATCCCACCTATGGTGTGAGAACTCTTGCTTATTTAACACTACACCCAAATTCTCATAGAGATATAGCGGCCTTTGCCAATACATTATAGTTGAACCTTGCAATGCGAACTCTTGCATATTTAGTACTACACCCGAGTTCTGAAAATGTAACAGTCCTTGCCAAGATATTACAGTCGAACCCTGCAACGCGTTCCTTCCGGGGAACAACCTAGCATTGCAAAATAGTTTAATGGATCCACTTATTGAGCTTTTACCATAATTTTATATTGGCTGGCAACCTAACGTAGCCCTCTCCTTTATCCAGACTTGGGACCAGCCATGACTAGGTCATCATGGGTGATACTTAAATTGTAACGCCTAAATTTAATCCCATCATGAGTTATGGCTAATAAAAAAGTTTTATATGGATAAGGGAGCTCCTATTAACTTGGATTTGAACATTTTGAATCAATGGTCGATCCTAACAAGTCAATGAGTTATAAAATTTTTGAAAACTATGAAACTGATAACACAAATTTAGAAGCTTATAAAATTGATAGCAAACAAGTGCAAAATATTATTTTTTTTTTACAACGTAGAAGTTAGATAAGATATGCATCTAGTTTCAACAGTGATAGGAAAAGCAAAAGCAGATTAGTATTGTTCTATGAAGAAGTTGAACCCAAAAGAAGTGAAAGTTTGTGATGGAATCGCTTTAAACTGTGTCACAAGGAACAACTGGTAAATCAATTGCAACTTCTTCGAATTCATGACAAAATGCAATTTGTACAAGAAAAGCGAAAATCATTCAATCCTTACGAAGGTTACGAGACAGATAGTCAAAAATTAAACATAGAGCCCTTGAAGTCGAACCTTCAATCCCAGAATGGAAGATACCGATCCCCAAATAATATAGGTACTTATTTACCGGCAAGATATCGTAGATGTTCAAGTAGAGATGGGTCTTGCCGCTTCCGTTTCCGATCCCATCTCCGTCCTCATCGATCAACGTCCTAGGAAAAGAGGACTTGGCGACGATGGAGGGCATATTAGACGGGATCGGAGAACGAAGCGCGGAAGAGCCCGATCTCCCTAGTGTCGCATACGCATTGCCAGTACTTCCTGATTCAGAGATGGGCGAAGCCGGGAGATCGGACCGGCGAGAAGGGCCAGCGCGGTGGAGGCTTCTCGCCACCCGCTTCTCCGCCGATGGGAGGAAGAAGAGCGAAAGGAGTGACCGAAGCTTTTGTTCAATTTTGACCGTGACCCGAAATCCCTCTGCCGATGCCAATAAATCGCCACGGTCAGACCTGAATGTAAATTTGGGGTCTTGACAATAACGTAAGTGGAATTGACTGTTCCATGGCCCAAATAACCCACCATGATTGGGCCCAAGGCCCAATATTACCCAAACGCATATTTATGGTCGAAACAGTGAGCGAGCTTCACAGTTTCACATCCGACTCAAACATGGCGACTACGGCGATGGCGGCGGCGATCGCTGCGACACCGTCGTCAACAAAGACTTCCTTCTATGCCCGCAACCACCACGCTTCCTTCCTCTCGTCTTGCCGCCCCCGTTCTCCTTCCACCACCGCCTCTCCTCTTCTCCCCTAACCCTCCCTTCCCTTTCGGCCCCAAAATATAGCCCCATCCACCGCCACTGCGCCACCTCTGCCTCCTCTAAGGCCGATGCTTCTACTGCTACTTTCCACGGCCCATGCTACGTCCTCGGAGATAACATCGACACCGACCAGATAATCCCGGCGGAGTACCTCACCCTCGTCCCCTCCAAGCCCGACGAATACGAGAAGCTCGGATCCTACGCTTTTGTCGGCCTCCCATCCGCCGCTTATTCAACTCCTTTTATTGCCTCCGGCGCCACGAAAACCGGCTTCCCCATCATCATCGCCGGGGCGAACTTTGGCTGCGGCTCCTCTCGTGAACACGCCCCCGTCGCCCTCGGCGCTGCAGGCTCCCGGGCCGTCATTGCCGAGTCCTATGCAGGATCTTCTTCCGTAACTCGGTGGCCACCGGAGAGATCTACCCGGTAGAATGTGAAAGGGTCGGATTGTGGAAGGAGTGCACCACAGGGGATATCGTGACGGTAGAGCTTGGGGAGAATCGGCTGATCAACCATACCACCGGAAAGGAGTACAAGTTGAAGCCGATTGGGGATGCTGGACCGGTTATTGAGGCAGGAGGGATCTTTGCTTACGCGAGGAAGACTGGTATGATTGCTGCGCCATCTAATTGAAGGTAAGAACTTTAATATCGTTGAAAACTCAAATCTTGGTGCTGGAGGTCTGCGTGAATTCAGCTTATAGATGGTAATTATTATCGATCAAAGTATATAGAAAAACATGCTTTGTTTTGATGCAATAAAATCAATTCGTTTTCACTTCTGACCTAAAGAAAAAAAGCAATCCTTTGACCTTATGCTTGCTCTATGTATGTTCCTTCAAATGCTAAAATGTAATTTTTTGTTAGTTGATTGTGTAATTGATCATGTCTGCCTGTCCAATTCCAATTTGTTTTTTATTGGGGGAGGGGGTTGATTGACAGAGCTGTTGAAGATAAAGTTCAATAAAACACGGGATAACATCTGTTGCCAATAGGATGTTTGAACAAAATCAATTAAAATGATAAGCTAAATCTATTGTAAGTGAATACCTTAAGTTAAAACTACTAAACTTATATAATGCCTAGGCAAAAAGTGCTCTCAAGATGTTATACTTGTAAACAACGCAAAATGACATGCATTTCCAGGTGGGGTGGATCTATTTGTTTCTCTTACTGATTGTACTCTCACTGTAGAGAATATGATATGGCAGGTATGAAGGACCAAAATCTTTCTTCTAGTGGACCTTTGTAAGTGAAGATTCATATGAGATTATGGCTTGAACTTTAGGTCACACGAGAAAACTAGGAAAGTTTCCTTTCTAAGTGAAGATTCATATGAGATTATTGCCTGAACTTTGGCACAACTAGGAAAGTTTCCGTTCTAATATTTAATGGACCTGTCATCCCAAAATAAATCCAGACTAAAAGAAAAAAAAATACTTGTCCTTACTGCAAAATCTATAATGTCAATATATGTAAAGCATTGCAGTGGACCATAGACCACTTTAGTTGAAAGAAATGTGGGATTGTTGCTGTTTAAAGTGCTTATTTTTTAGCTGTGTAAAATAATAAAAGAATTCTGGAGCAGATTTTACTGATTCGTAAGTCATTATGGAGCCTTCTCCTCCTCCTTCACTTTAATTAAAAGACCTAGATTTGGTGCTAGGTACAGAGCTACTAAAGGAAACAACATAAAGGAAAATTAGAGGAATTGTAGATTTGGTGCTAGGTACAGAGCTACTAAAGAAACAGAATAAGCATCACTGTTTTTTATGTTTGCGTGAGAAAGGATCTGATAAGAATGAAAAATATTTCTCCCTTGTTCCTTTTTTGTGTTTTGTCCTGGCTGATATTGGTACTATGTTTAGCATCTGAACCTTCTTAAAGTAGATGCAATTTGAAGAGTTCTTCACTTGATATTCTTGCTCTTGTTCTTTGTTTTATTGATGAAACACTCTCATGTCATATATTTTCTATTTCCCGTTATATAGAAGAGTAGGGTGGGTCAAACTTGTTGTGTTTGATTAACATAGAACTTATAAACGTGTCCAACACCTTTGTGCTTTGGTTATGTGCTCCTAATGGACTGATGCCTGAGTTTGAGACCCTATCAAAGCCCTTGACTCCTGGATTACCTAGATGTAGAATCCAACTGCTTTGCTTTTCCTCAGTGCAAGGGGCATGAGGCATTTGACTAGAATATGCATGCAAACTCGCCCAACTTGGTCTGGTTTCTCAAAATTGCATTGACAAGCAAGTTTTGTTGACTCAGATGCATATTGATATTTGTACCTCAAATCTTGTCTTTTTTTTCTAATATATGTTTTTTCCCCTTGTTTGTTGGTTTCAAAACGCTAAGAGTGAACCTAACAGTTTACTCAAATTTATACTAGAAATTTTATAGGGTGTTTGGTTTGCTCCATTTTCTATTTTTATTTTTCAGAAAACAGTAGGGGGTGTTTGGTAGGTTTGTTTTTCATTTTCATTTTCTATAGAAAATGCGATTTTCTGAAAAACGTGTTTGGTTTGCTTTTTCCAACCTTGTTTTCCAGAAAAAGATATAGCGTTTTCTGAAAAACTAGAGAATGAAAGAAAGTCATTTTCCATAAATGAGAAAATGCGGTTTTTCGGAAATTGAAAATAGAAAATGGAGCAAACCAAACGCTCCCGTATTTTCTCATTTTCTGGAAAATGACTTTCTTCCATTCTCTAGTTTTTCAGAAAACGCTATATCTTTTTTTAGAAAACAAGGTTGGAAAATGCAAACCAAATACGTTTTTCAGAAAATCGTATTTTTTACAGAAAATAAAAATGAAAAACAAGTCTACCAAACACCCCCTTAGTTTCTGATGGTATTCATCCCTGCTTGGTTATGGTTTTTTCTTGGCTGGGTTAATCCTTGCCTAAAGTATCACACTAGCTAATCTGACTAATCTAGAAAAAGAGTTCTTTAGAAATGAGTGGATCTTGCAATTCTTGTTTCCTTATCAGACGTATGATTTATTGTCAGGTAAAGCCAATTTGGTACCTTTTATCGTAACAAATCCCGAGGTCAAAAATTTTAACCTCTCCCTGCCTTCTTTGGTCTGTACTCTTAGGCAGCTGACGATATCCTGCACTTAAAACATATTAATCTGTCAGCTATGTTATCTTTGACCTTCTCTAAATATGCTTATTCTAACGACATGACCTTACGCGGAGTAGAAGATTCATCTTTTCATCCCTCTACTGTGATGTCAGTCTAATCAATTTTCTGGTTCATAGTTATTTTTCATGAGATGAACTTCTTGCCAGAAATTCAAGAAAACTGGTTTCACCTCTACTGGTAGTGCTCCATATTGTAGCTGACAGATGTCAAATTCATACCAAACAGATTACTTTGAAGATTTGATCCAATCTACTAGTGTTGCTATTACATAAAGGCCTCCACTTTAGGTTCATTTTACTTTACAATTCTTGCATATTATGAATTCTGTTTACTTGTATGATTTCACCCAGCCCTTCAAACATTTGCAGGTTAGGTTGCAAAATTTGCTTCTTACTGCAAGAAATGAACTGCTTACTTGTCAGTGTTTTGTTGCAGACTTAAAGCACCATGATAATGCGATCTCCTCTGTTAAATTTGCAGTTGCAGAGCTGCTCTCTTGAGGTGTCCTTAAACCAGTCATGTGCTTGTGTCTCTACCTTGCTTTATAATTTACATGTGTGGTCCATTAGCGTCGAGAGATCTATGAAACAGTGTGCAATAATAAGGTATACTCCTTGTAGCACTTTACTAGAGCTTTGTTTACCGTAGTTGCCTTGATCTGTTCATCATGACGCTAGTAGCATCCCTCTACGAAACAATGCATGGTTTTTCTGCCTTTATTCCTTGTGAAATTTAATCTATTTAAATTTTATTACTCTGTCTGAAATTCAAGCCTGTGAGATAAAAATAAATAGATAAATATCAAAAGAACGCGCTTTCTGCATTTAATCATGACATTCTATTTTAATGCTACATGACCCTCTTATATATAAAAGAAATGATAGGGACAGTGAAAATAAAAAAGTGAAAGGTAGAGTAAATGAGGTGGCAGCTCGCGTCAGCGCTCCACGTTAGCAAACCATTCGCTCATAACCCGCCCCGCCCAGTTGTTTCGTTGAAAAAAAAACCCTAAACGCGTGATAACACACCCTCCGTTGAAAGAAACCCTCCTCGCCCGTGCTGAAAGCACGTGAGCTGCCACCCTTCGCCGAAAGGAACCCCCTCGTGGGCTCCACATGTCGAGCCATCTTCCTCCTCGCGAGCTCCGATCTCGCGTCGAAAGGAGAGCTCCGATCTGCGTCGCTACCTCCTCGCGAGCTCCTATCTGCGTCGCTACCTCCTCGCAAGCTTCGATCTCGTGCCGAAAGGAGAGCTCCGATTTGCGTTGCTACCTCCTTGCGAGCTCCGATCTCGCGCCGAAAGGAGAGCTCCGATCTGCGTCGCCACCTCCTCGCGAGCTCCCATCTCGCGCCGAAAGGAGAGCTCCGATTTGTGTCGCCACCTCCTCGCGAGCTCCCATCTCGCGCCGAAAGGAGAGCTCCGATCTGCGTCGCCACCTCCTCGCGAGCTCCCTTCTCGCGCCGAAAGGAGAGCTCCGATCTGTTTCGCCACCTACTCGCGAGCTCCCATCTCGCGCCGAAAGGAGAGCTCCGATCTGCGTCGCCACCTCCTCGCGAGCTCCCTTCTCGCGCCGAAAGGAGAGCTCCGATCTGTTTCGCCACCTACTCGCGAGCTCCCATCTCGCGCCGAAAGGAGAGCTCCGATCTGCGTCGCCACCTCCTCGCGAGCTCCCTTCTCGCGCCGAAAGGAGAGCTCCGATCTGTTTCGCCACCTACTCGCGAGCTCCCATCCCGCTCCTGGAAAAGGACTCCTCGCGACCTGAGCATCTCCGAGCATCTTCTCTGAGCCTAGCATCTCCAAGATTCCAAACATCTCCCAGCATCTCCGAGCATCCACAGCCTCCGTGCATCCATTTTGTAGTTCTCTATTCATCCACAGCCTCCGAGCATCTCATCGCCTCTCCAACATCCATAGCTGCATCTCCTCTCCGAGCCTTCTCTGTAAGATTTTTGCGGATTTTCAAATTTTCAATTCCATTTTCATGTTCATTTATTCCTTTGCAAGTCCTTTCGGCGGAGGGTGGCAGTTCGCGTGCTTTCGGCCCGGGCGAGGGGGGTTCCTTTCGGCGGAGGGTGTGTTATCGAACGTTTAGGGTTTTTTTGAGCGAAACAGCTAGGCGGGGCGGGTTATGAGCGAATGGTTTGCTGACGTGGAGCGCTGGCGCGAGCTGCGACCTCATTCATTTTGCCTTTTACTCTTTCATTTTCACTCTCCCTATCATTTCTCTATATATAATTATTCAATTATTTTTTATTATATTATTTTCATTATTATTTATTATCTATATTTTTCACATAAATCATGAATCGGATTCTATTATAGTAATTAAGAATTCGTCATTGATATATTATTGTAACGGTTATTATTTCATATTTCATATCAATTACATCTTAACTATTATTACATTTGAACTGTTATAATTGATTATATGATTATATAATCAAGGTTTTAGGGAGTGAAATATAACTTAAAGTTATTTAGTTCAATTTAAATAATAAAATAAAATTTTATTTATTTGGAGATAATAGTCTATAACATAATATCATATTTTATCGTATTAATTTTTAATTAAATTTAAATATGATGAGATTATATGCTTATCTAAATTTAAAATATGACGAGATTATATGTTTATCTATATTTAAAATAAGAAAAGTAAGAAGATATTATATACATGTTCGTATTCTCAATATAAAAAGTTATATATGATTATATTTATTTTAATTATTAAAAATTAAAAATTCAAAAAATATATAATAATAATAAATAATAAATAAAATTTGATTATTTTTTATTTTTTTAGAATTTGTTTAGATAGTTTTAAATTAAATTTATATAATTTTTTCTATTTATTTTATTAAAATTTTAATTAAAATACTAAATTAAAAAAATATTCGTCGACGACACCGACGTCGGCGTCGATCGTCGGTGTCCGTGTAAGCAGTTGGTGGTTGTCGATCGATTGTCAACGTCGATCGTCGGCGGTTGTCGGCCAGCTGTCGGTGCCGATCACGACCACCGGCCATCGGCGTCGGTCGCCGACCACGAATAATGTCTCCAGAATTTAATAAATCGTGATGATTATTTTTGTTTTAAATATAAATATTGGAGGACAATTTTGGAAAGATAGATTTCATAACCACGGAATTAAAAAAAATCTTACTGTCCTTAGGTTTTTCGATTTCGGGTTGCATGCCTCTTTTGCTGACATGTCGAGCATATATCATTACTTGAGAATCGCTGATTATCTATACCAAATAAGATTTTCGTTGATAATCTTGGATGGATAACTAAGATTCTCAAGGATAATCCTCAACTAAATGTACCCTAATAATTACGATTTTGTAGTTATATAGTTATAGAATTTACGAAATCATAACCGTTATAATATGAATATTGGATAAATTTTGAGATCATAATTATTGATTCACATGAAATTATGAGATTAACAATTCAAATTCAATCCTGAGATATATAATATATCAAATAAAAATTATTCAGACATTTATTTTTATTATGAGCTGTATATATAATATATCAAATAAAAATTTATTCAGACATTTATCTTTATTATGAGATGTAATTTATAATGGTTCAATTTTAAATTAAAAAATATTGTTTAAAATTTTTTGAGATTAAATTTTAATTTTTTTATTAAGCATAGTTGTCATAATTATAAATTATAATTATGATTTCGTAATTAATTCAGGATTTAAATGTAAAATATTAATGAGATAATAATAAGAATAGAATCGGGAGATATCTACCATTTTATAAGAATTAGGATGCATTTTATTTTTAAAAAAAATTAAAATGGGTCATTTGATGACTGAAAAAAGTGGGGCTTTTAATTTTGTTTTAAAAAAATGAATGTTCAAAAACAATGCAATGAGTTCAGATGAGCAATGATAGAGAACGTGAAATTTTAGCGTGAAACTCAACGTGAATGACGTGGCACTTTTTATATACACGTCCGATTGTCGCTCGGACAGTGGCGGCGGCCTCCGGCCGCCGCTCCGAACAAAACTATAACCTGGGGGGACGGGTGAACCCGTCGAGGATCAGTGCAATTGGATTTCATGTTGGATTCACGTTGAGTTTTTCATGTTCCCAATCATTTTCCGAGTTCAGATCATCATCACCTAGCTTACTCGCACCGGGGCTGACGCTGGCGGTGATAGTGGTGGGGCTGGCTGTGGCCACGCTGCTGTTGGTCATCATCTTCGACCCGGTTCTGGTGCCGAAGGCGATCATTACGGTCGGGTTCCTAACCTCCGATGTGCTCGGGCTGGCGCTTTTGGTGCTGTCGTGGGCATGCAGGTACTTGATTAAGAAGAAACTGTCGGGGCGGACCAACTGGAGGAGGCGGGGCATCAATCTCACCCAGGTGGTGAGGGAGTTCAAGGACCAAATCATCGCGTGACACCTTTTTTGTTTATTAAAACTGATCCCGTCGAAGAGCGAGGTGGGCCCTCAATTTGATGACGAGACTAACTTGTTTATGAAAGAGAATGGGTGATACTAAAAACTACTCCATATAGCGTCTTTCTTGCGAAAAAGATGACCGTCAGCAATCTATCGAGAGAATTTCCTAGTAAGACCCTCCGACGATCAAGTCAGATCCGATGGAGAAGATGAAGTCAAGAAAGAGATGATTGTAGCTAAAAAATGTATTATGTATATCTGTAGGTGAAGAAAGGAAGACTTTATATAGTCGGGTAGCCGACAACCTCTGTCCCATTTTTTGTCTCATGTGGGGACAGGATTAGGGATCATTGTCAGCTCGCCGACCAACGCCGTCTCACCCTAACATATGTAGAGGACGCCGTGGTACGGGTTACCAGACTTGTTAGGAAGTCACTGTGTCAGCGAAATATCCGCGATTCAGACACGAGTGGTGTCAGGCTCGAGCCGACCTGTGTTGACTCTGGTACTACCCTTATTAGTGTGGTGTTAAGGGGTAGGTATTATTGCGGATAGCGATAACTTTCGAGCCGGAGCGCACCAAAAGGGTGTGCCGATCGGTTACATCAAACGAAACTCCGCTATGGAGCTAATGACATACCGATCGGAACATATGTGATGCACCGAGTCATGAGATGCTTGGACTTAGCTCGACTGACTTATCCTTTGGAAAACCAAAGTATACATAAGGATAGTGCCGATCTGCTGACGTTAGGTCGAGCACTCAGGGTTTCCCGATAGGGCTGGTTCAAACTGTACCCGCCCAGTCATCCAATCGGGCGATCGGTCCCGAGTGGAACTCGAGCCAATGACAATCCGCAACATTTCATGCCCTGCCACGTTGGGATGTCGGAGCCCCCCTGCAATGACCTATCTTCATGAGACGCTATGCTGTCCGACCGGATTACACATAAACTAGGTCGGATCATAAGCATCCTCTTCGAGTCTAGTCGAAAGAGGCGTCAAGTCCGACTGACTAGATCATTTGTTTAGAGTAAGCTAAGCTAAATCTCATGGGCCGACCGACTAACCAGTTGCCCACACCAACTGCCCGACTGACACACGGCATGACCAACATCGTTATCTCGTCAAGTCTTTCACGTCTTATCCTTCCAATGTTCAACGAATTGTTTCGTATCCTCCCATTAATTGTTGGGGGTCACCTGCCCCTCAGCTATTGGCTTTCCCGAGTAACGAAGTGTCCACTGTCTGCCACTGTGAACGCACACCATGCACGCGGCGTGTTTTCTCGAGGTTCATTTATGGCGCAAATAAATAACCCTGATCTATTCCCGCCTTTTTACCGGATCCTCATCGGATGACTGACATCCACCCCTTGACACTATATATACCGTCTCTCCCCTTTTCACCATCCCAGTTTTTACTTCATTCCTCTCCTGTTTTAGTGCTCTGCTAGGGTTTCGGCAATCCTCTCCAGCAACAGTAGTCCTGCAACCCCACACCCTCTTCGACGACCTTTCGTTTTCTCTTGTTAGTCCCTCTTTCGTTGTATCCCATCAATTCATGGTCTCTTCTTCTTCGACACCTGACCCGTGGTACACCACTGCGGTGTTCGAGCTTCGTTCCTGAGACCTTGACCGCCTTCGATCGGAATACCAAATCCCCTCCGACCACCGACTAATTCTTCCTGGGCCGATTGACCGACTCGAGAGCCCGCCCCTAAGTTATCTAACCCTTTCCCAATACCACCTTCAAGCCGACCTCCGTTTTCTCCTCCACCCTTTCATCTTGGAGGTGTACCGGTACTTCCAACTCCCCCTTCCCAACTAGCCCCGAACGTCATTCGCATCATTTGTGGGCCGATCATCATTTTCACCTTGTATCACATTCCTCTTTGCCCTGAAATCTTTCATTTCTTCTACTACCCTAAAAAATAAGAACCGGACGATTTTTTTCTTCCAAGCCCGAGCCAAGACTTCTTTTCTGGCGAAGCTTCCGACCTCTAACAAAGGTTGGAAGGATCGCTTCTTCTACATCAACACCACCCCGACCTTGAGCTAGCCCACTGTCTTCATAGAGGACCTACCTTCTTCACCCTCTCTCCCAAAAGCCTACCGTTCCTCACCCACCTATCAGTTAGCCATTTCCAAGCTCGGCGGTCGACACTTCCATGGGTTGAACCTCCTTCAAGAGGAGATCCTCTACACTTTTGGCCTAAGCCAAATCCCAGCTCCTTGACCCGCCTCGCTCGATAAGCTCCCCTATCCTGCTTTTGAATATGTATAGCTAACTAAGCCTTTAGTATTTTTGCAGCCACAATGATGTTCACAGCCGCCCTGGAGGATGGATTCGGGATGGACGACACGGAGCTGGAGTCCCTAGTCACCACACAACTGGAGTAGCCCGCCGTGGATCCCCTCACGTTCGCTCCCGTGCCCGAACCATCCCTCGACCACCCTGCAGATGCGCGGAGCCCCGACGCAGAGCCAATGGAGGAGGACGACCAACCTCTCGCATTGAGGTGTCGTCGGGCCCGAGTCCCCAGCCCCGCACATGTTCCGCTAGCCGATGTCCAAGTCGGGCCTACCTCCACCCCTAGGCCAAAGAAGGAGAGAAGAGGGCTTTGGCAGGACCCTCGGCACACATGGAGGTGTTCGCTCGAACGGCTGCCTCGGTCGGTTCTTCTCACCCCGACCCGTCCTAAAGCGTGCCTGACCTTCCGCTTCCGCTAGACTCGAGCTCATCGCCTACAGAGGTTCCAACCATTCCTCCCCTACTTCACGTCCTGGTCCCCTCCCTCGCAGACCCTCGCCTAGAGCTGCCAACCGGGAGCCTGCCAGATCAGACCCAGGAGTTACAGCTCTATGGGCCGGTGGCAGACCATTACTTGCAGGGGGTCCGGAAGTCCTATTACAGGGCCCCGACAGCAAGGCTAACGCCTTCTTTTTGGAGGTCGCCCAGGTTTTTTTTTGATTCAGTCATGAAACTTATTTAACTCACCATTTTACTAACCATTTTGTGTGCAGTTCTGGGGCTCATGCCACAATCTATCAATGGTTGTGGTGACGCACGCTCAAGCTCGAGTGGCTGCTGAGCGACAGGTCGAGGAGTTGGAGACTCGGCTCCACCACACTCGGCTGGTCTCCAATGAGGAGACGCTAAATGATCTTCGGGCATAGATCATCGCGTTGTAAGACCAACTGACAATCACGGAGGAGCAACTGGAGGTGGCCAAGACCCAGGTAGACTCCTCCGACTCAGGCGTGGCCCATGCCCAGAGCCGGATCTCCACTCTGAAGTATGCCGAGCGAAAGGCCTGGGTCTTCCACGCTCGGGCTCAGTTGGAGGCGAACAAGAAGAAGGCTGAGCTCCTCCAGCTATCGCAGTCCCACGAGTCATTGCAAGCATAGTTGTCTGCTAAAGAGAAGGACCTGGTGGCCCAAGCTGAGATGGCGAACTCCTTGGCTACCTAGCTGGCCAGTCGGGATCAAGAGCTGAATACCCAAGCAGAGGAGCTCACTCGGCTTCGCGCTCAACAGTCTGAGTGGGAGGTTGCTCGGGCAGAGCTTGAAGACCTCTAGGCCTATAGGGCGGGCGAGGCGGCACGACTGAACGCCCACCGAGTAGAGTATATCAACACGGCGACGTTTAGTAAGCAACTCGCTGCTAGGGTGAACCCCCTGCTTAAGCTGCAGCTGACCAGCACATTTGATCAGCTTAAGGAGGGAGGGCACTTTCCTTCTGAACTCTCGGTTAGCACAGTGAAACTCTCTGGCCTGACTCAGTAGCTACTGGAGGAAGCTCACCGACCATTCTGTTAGATCGATGTCGGTTGCTAGAGGGGGTGAATAACAATTTCTTGGTTTGTTCTTTCTACAAGTGTTAGTGCGCAAGCGGAAATAATAACAATAAACACAAACAAACGCTAACAAATCTATTTACATGGTTCGGAGATGAAAACTCCTACTCCACCACAGTCCATGAGATGGACGATCCCTCGATCCTTCGGCGGATTACTCCCCGGATGCCCTCCGGCTAGCTCGCGTAGCTCCTTGTGGGTGGAGAAACCTCGCCACAACCTTGAGTACACCTCTGAGCACCTAAGACTACTAACAAGCCTTAACCAAGCTTGTTTCGTCAAGAGTTCTCAACTCAACCCGAGTTCTCTTAAATAGAACTCAACACTGAAACCCTCACCACCAGTCGACTGATCATTTACCAGTCGACTGGTCTCACTCAACTAGCCAGCCAATGGCTCTCTCAACGGCTAGTTTTTGAGCTTACCAGTCGACTGCTCCCAGAGCAGTCGACTGGTCTCGGGTCAGAAACCTTCTGTGAGTTTCTATGTTTGCTGGCAGTCGACTGCCCAGCTTACAAACACAATCCTACTCACTCCGAAGACCCTCCTCCACGTGTGCCTTCTGGTACACTCCCTTGGCTTGCTCCTTGAAGTCTTCTTCCACCGGCTATCGTCCCTCTCATGCTCACACAAGCCGCCCCTTGGCTTGCTTCCATGCCACCCTTCATGTGTGCCCTTGAAGTCCACTTCCCGGCTTGCCCTTGGAGTCTTCCTCCCTCAGCTTTCGTCCCTTCATGACTTAGCTGATTCTTCACCAGCAGCCTTGACTGTTGCCTTCACGCCCTCTTCGTCTTCGGCTCCCGTCCCTCGGATGCACACAAACATCCAGCTTGCCTCCATACTATCCTTCACGTATGCCTCGAAGTCCGCGTCCCTCGGCTCATCATCCCTGCTATACCAAGGTCCCTCGGGTGCACACAAGCCTCCAGCTTATCTCCATGCCACCCTTCACCGTACCAAAGCCGTCCAGCTATGTCAATATGTGTAACCTGCACATCCTGCATACTCAAATACACATATTAAATCACAAGGGTAAACCTAACTTAAACCCTTTGCCCAAACATCAAAACACATGGTCACTCCGGACCATATATTGCCTCAACAATCTCTCCCTTTTTGATATTTGGCAATACATTTAAGTTAGGGAAAAACAAATAGCAATAAATAGCAATAACAATGCTAAACAAATATTTGGACTTACGTTGCCAAGTCTCCATCTTGGACTTACACCACCGATACATATGCAATGCAAACATGGATCCTATCCCAAGGCATCCCACACCTAATCTTCCCAAGACTTAGGATTTTTACCAATACGGGCTTTTTAAAGCTTCTCCAAAGTTCCCCCTACATTGGACTTACAAAGGTTTTTAAAGAACCTCGTCAAGGTTCCCCTTATGCCAAGAATAGAGCAACAATGCTCCCCCTTTACCTAGTCTCCCCCTAGACCTAGGATTTCTGCAAAGGCGTGTTTGGTTTCCTAAATTAAACCCAACACTTCTCCCCCTTTGCATAACATCAAAAAGACTCTAACAATATCCCAATTATTGGATCTTTTAATCCCTAATGATCCTAAACACAGTGTAGTAGCCCCCCATACACTTGTTTTACATCATTTAGACACCAATCAGCTGCTGGATACCAAATCCAGCCCAGACCAGTCGACTGCCCCCAGGGCAGTCGACTGATACTCTGAAAATCAGAATTTCAATTTTTCTGGCCAAATTCAGAAATGCCCCAGAAATTTCACAAATCTTCAAAAATTCCCAAATTTTATGAAGGGGTTTGTGGTACTCATACCTATTTGGGAAAAATACACCAAAAATGTATCTATCATCATTCCCAAGTTTGACACAACACCCAAAACTAGCTAAAATGTTCACTCAAACCTTGACCAAAAGTCTTAGTTTTGGTTTCCCCTTGATGTCTCTGCCCATACCAACTCACAATGCATCCCTAGCATTGATTTATATGACATTTTCACATTAAAAATTAATTCTCATGCTATATGACCTCAATGTCATATTTCCATGCATGAAACACAAAATCTATGTGCCAAAACCCAAGAATTGAGACTCAAGTCCATCTCCAATTCTTTTGGCACATCCCGTGGCCCATCTAGACCTCTAGGAGCAACCCTCCCAAGATCCATTCACCATATATCCTAAAGGCTCCTAGAGCTCTCCCTTGAGCTCTTAGCATTAGCCACCTCCCTAGGTGACTCAACAAACACTAGACCATACCGGTGTTCCCCCGGTGACTCTTAGCCTACAAACTTTACCATCTTAACCCTAGACATCTTGTCTTTGGTTAAGTTCTTCTCTTTCCCTTTAAATGACACACCTTTGCCATATTTGGACTTCTCCTTCTTGCTATAATCATATGCTACCCTAGCATATTTCTTTCCCTTGGCATTGGAGACCTTAGATTGGTATCCAAATCCCGATCTACCATTGTTGGGTTTTAGACCACCCAATATCATATCTAAACCCTTAGATCCAATAGTGAATCTCTATAGGGTTTTCTCTAACCTATCAAGCTTTTCCCTTAAAGCTTGATTTTCCCTTTCTAGGTTCTCAAACCTAGTATCCACATGTCCACCTTGGACATTCCTAGACCTACCCATCTTCCTAGGTATATGTCTCCCTTTTGGGATTTTTTCCTTGATCCTTAGGTCTAGAGGTCTTGAATTTTTCATGATGCATGACCTTCCTAGGGTTTTGATCTACCTTCTTAACCCTATTCCTATCGTTATACCTAAATCCATGATTATGCACAAGCAAATATTTTTCATTAATTCTAGCATACATGGATGAATAATTGACACTATTTTATGCATGGAGGAACTTAAATTTAAATTATATTTTACCTTAAGGTTAGGAATTACTTCCCTTACCCTTGGAGCTCTCCCTTGATGTGAGCTTCTTTTCTTCTCATTCTTCTCCCATCTTCTTAAGTGCTCCATTTTCTTGAGCTCTCCACTCTTTGGGCACTTCGTGTGGTAGTGTCCTGGCTCACCACACGTGAAGCATCTAATTTTCTTTCTCTTCTCTTGGACTCCTCCATTCCTACAACCCATGTTAGATTTAAGAGAAATTGAAATGAGTTTAGGATTTACCTCCTTTTTCTTACCATTTGGACACTTGTCCTTGTAGTGCCCCTTTTCATTGCATCCAAAGCAAATGATGTGCTCTTTCGATTTGATTTCGGTGAAGGTTGGAGCTTCTTCTTGCTCTTGCATGGATGAGGGTCTCTCCACTTGGCACCTCCTCTTCTTCTCTTAAGGAGGTGGATGATCTTTCACTTTCTTCTTGGACCATTTGACTTATCTCTTTGGGTTCTTCCATTAGTTGAGCTCGGGTAGGGTTCTTATGAAATTCTTCCACTTTGTTCCACAACTCATATGCACTTTTATATTCCCCTACATCACTCAAAATACTATTAGGCAAAATACTAATCAATATACTAATTACCTTTCATTTGCCCTGGAATGAGCTTGTTGATCCTTAGTCCAATATCTAAGCCGGAGCTTTTTTCTGTGCTTGTCTTTTGGAATTTCGAATGGCTCCTCTAGCACCATCATGCATTCCCACTCCATTCCAAGCCAAGTCTTCATTCGCATCCTCCAATAGTCGAAATTTTCATGATCGTAGGGAGGTGGAGTGTAGATGTCATCCCCCAACTTATCTTCCATCATTTTTCTCCTCTAACTAGTGCTCCTTTGGCGGTTAGTCCAACAAGAGCGGTCTTGCTCCGATACCACTTGTTAGATCGATGTCGGTTGCTAGAAGGGGGGGAGAATAGCAATTTCTTGGTTTGTTCTTTCTACAAGTGTTAGTGCGCAAGCGAAAATAATAACAATAAACACAAACAAACGCTAACAAACCTATTTACGTGGTTCGGAGATGAAAACTCCTACTCCACGACAGCCCATGAGGTGAATGATCCCTCGATCCTTCGGCGGATCACTCCCCGAATGCCCCCGGCTAGCTCGTGTAGCTCTTTGTGGGTGGAGAAACCTCGCCACAACCTTGAGTACACCTCTGAGCACTAAGACTACTAACAAGCCTTAACCAAGCATGTTTCGTCAAGAGTTCTTAGCTCAACCCGAGTTCTCTTAAATAGAACTCAACACTGAAACTCTCGCCACCAGTCGATTGATCATTTACCAGTCGACTGGTCCCACTCAACTAGCCAGCCAATGGCTCTCTCAACGACTAGTTTTTGAGCTTACCAGTCGATTGCCCCAGTGCAGTCGACTGTTCTTGGGTCAGAAACCTTCTGTGAGTTTCTGTGCTTGCTGGCAGTCAACTGTTATATTCCCAATCGACTGCCCAGCTTACAAACACACTCCTACTCACTCCGAAGACCCTCCTCCACGTGTGCCTTCAGGTACACTCCCTTGGCTTGCCCCTTGAAGTCTTCTTCCACCGACTATCGTCCCTCGGATGCGCACACAAGCCGTCCCTTGGCTTGCCTCCATGCCACCCTTCACGTGTGCCCTTGAAGTCCACTTCCCGACTTGCCATTGGAGTCTTCCTCCCTCGGCTTTCGTCCCTTCATGACTTAGCTGACTCTTCACCAGCAGTCTTGATTGTTGCCTTCGCACCCTCTTCGTCTTTGGCTCCCGTCCCTCGGATGCACACAAGCCTCCAGCTTACCTCCATGCTATCCTTCACGCATGCCTCAAAGTTCGCGCCCCTCGGCTTATCATCCTTGCTATACCAAGGCCCCTCGGGTGCACACAAGCCTCCAACTTGTGTCCATGCCACCCTTCACCGTACCGAAGCCGTCTAGCTAAGTCAATATGTATAACCTGCACATCCTGCACACTCAAATACACATATAAAATCACAAGGGTAAACCTAACTTAAACTCTTTGCCCAAACATCAAAACACATTGTCACTCCGGACCATAGATTGCCTCAACACATTCGACTGAGGGTCCGGGGATTTTTTGCTTAATCTGTTTTTTTTGTAGAGGATACTTCCTCACATTTGTAATGACCTTACCAGCTTAATATATTTCATGCTTTGTTCCCAATATATGCGTATTTTGCATACTTTGCGTTGTTCCCCTTTCTCGGAGAATCACTGTATGCCTTAGTTGCGCTCGGGTTACTTTCGGTCGACTTAACCCTAGCGAGGTCTGCCTGGGGACCTTGCTCTCACCCCTGGTAAAGGGCATATGGTGCCATAGCGCGTCATAAGTTAGGCAAAGGCATGGGGCCACCTGCTTGTTACTTGCTAACTGAGTGGGAATCTGAATACTTAGTCGGTCCGATACCAAGGAACGTGGGCCACCACACGTTCGATCGGGTACATTGAGTCTAGTGGTGGCGTGGGAGCATGCCGACTCATAACTCGCTGGCGAATCTAGAGTCTGGACACTTAATCGATCAAATCCTAGGGAGCGTGGGCCGCCACGCGTTCGATCGGGGGCATTGAGCCAAGTGGTGGCATGGGGGGCATGCCCACTTATAACTCGCTGGCAAGCGAGAGTCTGGACACTTGGTCGATCCAATCCCAGGGAGCGTGGGTCGCCATGTGTCCGATCGGGGACATCGAGCCAAGTGGTGGCGTGGGGTCATGCCCACTTATAACTCGCTAGCGAAGCGAGAGTCTGGACACTTAGTCGATCCGATCCTTGGGAGCATGGGTCGCCATGTGCCCGATCGGGGACACCGAGCCAAGTGGTGGCGTGGGGGCATGCCCACTTATAACTCGTTGGAAAAGCGAGAGTCTGGACACTTGGTCGATCCGATCCCAGGGAGCGTGGGCCGCCACACGCCCAATCGGGGACACCGAGCCAAGTGGTGGCATGGGGGAATGCCCACTTATAACTCGCTGGTGAAGCGAGAGTCAGGACACTTAGTCGATCCGGTCCTAGGAGCGTGGGCTGCCACACGTCCGATCGGGGACATCGAACCAAGTGGTGGCGTGGGGGCATGACCACTTATAACTTGCTGGTGAAGCGAGAGTCTAAACACTTTCTCGATCCGATCCTAGGGAGCGTGGGTCGCCACACGTCTGATCGGGGACACCGAGCCAAGTGTTAGCGTGGGGGTATGCCTACTAATAAATCGCTGCCGAAGCAAGAGTCTGGACACTTAGTCGATCTGATCCTAGTGAGTGTGGGCCGCCACGCGTCCGATCGGGGGGCACCGAGCTAAGTGGGGGTGTGGGGGTATGCCCACTTATAACTCGCAGGTGAAGCGAGAGTCTGGACACTTGGTCGATCCGATTATAGGGAGCGTGGGCCACCACGCGTCAGATCAGGGACACCGAGCCAAGTGGTGGCGTGGGGGCATGCACACTTATTACTCGCTGGCGAAGCGAGAATCTGGACACTTGGTCGATCTGATCCTAGGGTGCGTGGGCCTCCACACATCTGATAAGGAACGTCGAGCCAAGTGTTGGTGTGGGGCCATGCCCACTTATAACTTGTTGGCGAAGCGAGAGTCTGGACACTTGGTCGATCCAATCCTAGGGAGCATGGGCCGCCATGCTTCCGATCAGGGACACCGAGCCAAGTGGTGGCGTAGGGGCATGCCCACTTATAACTCGCTGCGAAGTGAGAGTCCCGAATGCTTGCACATGACACGGGGACCCTGGCAATTCATTAACAAAACAAAGTTGGGTAATACAACAGGTTTACACAACCTCACTCTGGCTCTCTGTATGGCTGGAGATGAATGACGCTCCAGGGTTGGCCCAATTTCATTCCTTGTTCGTTTTCCAAATAGTATGTCCTGGAGGTCAACTTCTGAACCACCTTGAAAGGTCCTCCCCATAGGGGCTCCAGCTTACTAATATCGCCGACCGACTTTATTCTTTTCCAGACGAGATCCCCGACCTGGAATGTTCTAGCTAGTGCCTTTCGGTCATACATTTGCTTCATTCTCTAGCGATAGGCTAACATCCTTGCGGCAGCTCTTTTCCGGATCTCCTCAACCAGATCCAGCTCCAAACGCCTCCTTTCCGCGTTTTCTTCATCATACGTCTTCCTCCGGTCGGATTCACACACCACTTCCATTGACACCACTGCCTCGCTTCCATAAACCAACTGGAAAGGTGTGTGCCCTGTTCCTTCCCTTGGTGTGGTCCACTGGACCCACAGGAGGGTAACTCGTCCACCCATGATCTAGCTTTGTCTTTAACCCCTCAGGATTTCCCGATTGGCGACCTCTGCTTGCCCGTTACTCTGCGAGTAGGCAACGGAGGTGAAAGACTGTTGAATGCCATGAGCCGAGCACCACTCCCTAATTCTCCTGCCTTGGAACTGTCGTCCATTATCTGAGACCAACTTGTGAGGGATTCCATATCGGCATAGTATGTTCTGTCACAGGAACTTGATCACTGCCTGCTCGATGATGCACGCCAGTGCATTTGCTTCTATGCATTTGGAAAAGTAGTCCACCGTCACTAATAAAATCTCTTTTGGGTAGGAGTTATAGGAAAAGGTCCCACTATGTTCATTCCCCACTGATCGAAGAGGCAAGAGACCACCGATGCTTTCATCATCTCGACCGGTCGATGGAGAAGGTTGTGGTGCTTCTGGCATGAAAGGCACGTAGAGACCAATCAATCAACATTCTTCTGTAAGGTCGACCAATAATAATCCGAGAGCAGTGCCTTCCGAGCCACAGTCCTTCTTTCAGCATGACTACCGCAGATTTCCATATGTATCTCCCTGAGCATGTAGTCAGCATTCTCGTTGCCCAGACATTTGAACAGCAATCGAGCAAAGGCCCTTATATACAACGCATCCCCGACCAAGGAATATTGAACCGCTCGCTTTCTTAAGAGCCTAGCCTCCTCCCGGTCAGACAAGAGCATCTCGATCATATACTAGGCGATTAAAGGTGTTCTCCAATACGTCCCGAGCTCCAACTCTGCTTGTTGCTCTATGTGCATCACCAACATTGTCTGACTCATCGGTTGAGGAAGCACCCAGGAGCCTACCGCACTAGCCAATTTTTCTAGTTCGTCTGCCCGAAGGTTGTTTTCTTTGGGGATCTTTTGCAACTAGACCTCCTGGAATCCGGCCTTCAACTTCTCGTATGCCTCGACATATGCTTGCAGTCGACCACTGTTGACTTCGAAATGACCTACGAGCTGTTGATTGGCCAGCTGCGAGTCCGAGTACAACACTACCCGAGTGGCACCCACGTGCTTAGCGGCTTGCAGTCCAGCAATGAGAGTCTCATACTCTGCTTCATTATTAGTGGCTCGGTATTCCAGCCGCACAAACAAATGTAGCTGCTCTTCATTAGGGAAGACCATCAAAATACTAATACCACTCCTCTACCGGGCCGACAACCCATCTACATAAACCTGCCAAGCCCCCTCGGTTTCCTCTGACCGCAACTCACTGAGAAAATCAGCTAAGGCCTAAGCCTTAATGGTCGGGCAGACTTGATACTGTATGTCATATTCACTCAGATCCGTTGCCCATTTGATCAACCACCCTGAAGCTTCCAAATTTGACACTACCTGACCCAAACTACCGTTGGTCAAGATATGATCGGATGCGCTAAGAAATAAGGTCTGAGCCGCTTGGCGGCTAATAACAAAACGTAAGCCAACTTTTCGAGCGTTGTGTAACGGCACTCGACACCTTTTAATAAATGAGCAAAAAAGTACACTGGCTGCTGTTCGGCTTCTCTTTACCTTACCATAACCATATTAACTGCCTCAACCGAGGCTGCCAAGTAGACATATAGAGGCTCCCCCAGCTCTGGCTTGGCCAAGATAGGCAACTCTGCCAGATAGGTTTTTAACTCTTCAAAAGCTTTGTCACAATCAACATCCCACTGGAATTTGGTGGCCCGACGAAGCGTTTTGAAGAAAGGTAAGTCCCGCTCGGCGAACTCGGGAGATGAACCGAGATAAGGCCGTAATCCTCCCGGTGAGTCTCTGTGCCTACCTCAGATTTCGCGGTGGTGGCATGTCAAGCAGCACTCGGACCTTGCTCGGGTTGGCCTCAATACCTCTTTCGATCACAATGTATTTGAGGAATTTCCCGCTCCACGCTCCGAAAAGGCACTTGGCCAGGTTCAATTTCAGCCCATATCTGCGTAAGGTGCTGCAGGTTTCCTCCACATCCTGCACCAATTTGGCCACTCGAGCAGTCTTTGTTGAGGCAATCTGTGGTCCGGAGTGACCAAGTATTTTGATGTTTGGGCAAAGGGTTTAAGTTAAGTTTACCCTTGTGTTCTTATATGTGTATGTTGAGTGTGCAGGTTGTATAGGTTACACATATGGACTTGACTGGACGGCCTCAGTACGGTGAAGGGTGGCATGGAGACAAGCTGGAGGCTTGTGTGCACCCGAGGGACCTTGGAGAGCAGGGACGATGAGCTGAGGGGCGCGGACTTTGAGGCATGCGTGAAGGATGACATGGAGGCAAGCTGGAGGCTTGCGTGCATTCCGAGGGACGAGAGCCGAAGATGAAGAGGGCGCGAAGGCAACAGTCGAGGCTGCAGATGAAGAGTCAGTCGAGTCGTGAGGGTATGAGTGTTGTGTGATTGTACTCGGGAAATCCTAGGGTTCGAGTGCGGAGTGGAATGTACTCGGGAAGGGTAACCTTAGGTATGTGAGTAGACCAGTCGACTGGCCTGAGGGCAGTCGACTGATGAAACTCACAGAAGGGTCTCAGCCTGGGATCAGTCGACTGCCCTGGGGGCAGTCAACTGGTAGGTGGCTGGTGAGTTGGCTGAGAATTCGAACGTTAGGGTGCAACGGTCGAATTTCAGTGGGACCAGTCGACTGCCCTGGGGGCAGTCGACTAGTAGCGAGGGTTTCAGCCCGAGTCCTATTTAAAGAGGACTTCGTGGTGGTTGAATTCTTGATGAAACAAGCTTGGTTAAGGCTTGCTAGTAGTCTCTTGAGTCCAGATCGTGTCAAGGTGCAGTGGCGAGGTTTCTCCACCCACAAGGAGCGACAAGGACTAGCCGGAGGTTATCCGGGGAGTGATCCATCGATGATTCTTGGATTAGTTACCCGTCCAGGGTGGATACTAAGTAAATCTGGTTTGTTAGCGTTGTTTGTTTTCTTTATTATTGTTTCCGTTGTGCAACTAACAACGCAGGTACAAGAAAGATCCGAGATTCGCTATTCACCCCCCCTCTAGCGGACCCAAACGATCCATCAGTTGGTATCAGAGCGAATGACCGCTCTTGATCGGACTAACCGCCAAGGGAGCACACGCTAGAGGAAGAAGAACGATGGAAGACAAACTTGGGGAAGATATAAACTCACCACCACCATACAAGCATGAAGATTTTGATTATTGGAAAGCTAGAATGAATATGTGGCTCGACATGGATTGGAGTGCGTAATGGTGCTAGAAGAGCCATTCGAGACACCTAAGGACAAGCATGGGAAGAGGCTCCGGCCTAGGTATTGGACCAAGGAGCAACAAGAGCAAGCAAGGGCTAATGAAAAGGTAATCAACCTTTTGGTTAATATTTTGCCTACTAACATTCTGAGTGATGTAGGAAATTATAAGAATGCCTATGAGTTATAGACTAAATTGGAAAAAGTACATAAGAACCTGACACAAGCCCGACTAGTAGAAGAGCCTAAAGGAATAAGCTCAAGTGTCCAAGAAGACCAAAGAGAACTATCAAGAGAAGTGGAGGAGTTGAGTAAAAAAGGGTTCACATCATTCGAAGAAGAAGAAGTATCAACATCAAGGGTTAAGGGGGAGAGACCTTCATCCCACAAGAGAAGAAAAGACTTCCACCTCCACTAAAGATAAATCAAAAGAGCATATTACATGTTTTGGTTGCAACAAAAAGGGACACTACAAGGACAAGTTCCCAATTGGTATGAAAAAGGAGGTACTCTCTACACTCATTTCAATTCCATTTAAATCTAACATGAAGTGTAGGATTGGAGAAGCCCACGAGAAAAGGAAGAAAATCCGATGCTTTACATGTGGAGAGATGGGGCACTTTCACACCAAGTGTCCTAGAAAAATTGAGCTAAAGAAAATGGAGCACTTGAGGAGATGGGAGAAAGAAGAAAGAAGGAAGCAAAGATCACATCAAGGGGGAACTTCAAGGGTAAGGGAGGTAATTCCTACCCTAGATTAAGATGTAACTCAATTTCAAGTTCCTCATTGCATTTTAAAAAAGTTAATTACTCATCCATGCATGCTAGTTTTAATGAAAAAAGTTCGGCTTTTTACCAAAAGGCATACCCAAAAATTGGTATTTACCAAAAGGCGTACCATGGTTTTATTTTCACCAAAGGGCGCACTCATTTTAGTGAACTTCCTCTTATACTCCTCCTGCTATGTACTGTCTTTCTCTTTCTCTCTCAGTAACAAATTCTGAAACGTCTACACGTACTTTTTCAGACTTTTAATTTAAAATAATATATTATGGAATTGGCGCTAAACTAAAAAACGTAAGGTAAAAATCGAAAAAATATTTCAGTTAAAAAATATCTCATCCAACGTGATTTAAAATTATACATAAATGATTTTTATATTCGATTAATAGAAATTACTATATTAAAAAATATTAAATAAATATATTAATATAAAAAAAATTTGAAAAAAAACAAAGCATGCGTGGGCCTGAAATCTTTTGATCCAGGCCCGATGAGGACTCAAATTTTTTTTTCTATTTTAAAAATATATTAATATATAAAAAAACCTATCAAACACTTAATTTCAGATTCAAACGCAGGGCCTGAAGTCATCCCAGGAGGGTCTGAAGTCAAATAACTTCAGATCATATAAATAATTAATTTAATAAATAATAATTAAATATAAAAAATATTTTTAAAACTAAAAAATTTTCAGTGCCCTTGGGCCTGAAGTCATCCGACTTCAGGCCCTCCATCATTAAATATAAAAAAATATAAAATTTTTTTTATAAAAAGGTATAATATATAATTACATATTATTTATAATTTTTATAAAAAGGTATAATATATAATTACATAATAATAAAATGTTATTATAAATAAAGCCAGATATGGGAGGTCCATTAATGAGTTTTGGTCAAAACTCACTGATATTTCTAAACTTCTCCTATTTCATTGGTGATATCTAATATATAGATGTTTGGACACCTAAAAGTCCTGGCGAAGGACTGCTAGGAAACAAAGTCCTGGTGAAGGACTGCTGGGCACCAGGCGAAGGACTGCTTGGAACCAAAGACCTAGCGAAGGACTGTTAGGCACCAGGCGAAGGACTGCTTGGAACCAAAGACCTGGCGAAGGACTGCTAGGCACCAAGCGAAGGCCTGCTTGGTACTGAAGACCTGGCGAAGGACAGCTAGGCACCTGGCAAAGGACTGCTGGGCAAAAGTCCAACCGGAGGAGCCGATTGGCATCAGGTAAATTCTCCTGAGAGGAGTATGTGAGGACGCGTTCCCCGTTGAGAGAACAATAGGCGTTGGTTCGACCTAGGGTTCCATTATGGAGACCCAAAGTCAGAACCAAGACAGCTAAGGCTGTAAAACTTACTTATATATTTGCTACATCTTGTTTCGTACTAACCTTGGATGCAGGACCGAAGGAATGAGTGTCTGCAGCTCATAAAGCCTCAAAGGAGTGAGGTAGCAGTTGGGTTGGGCGCCCGGAAGGACCCGGGCGCCCTAAGTACAAGGCAAAGGGGAGTTCAGCACAAGCAAGCTTCGGAAGCTCACTGGGCGGGGCGCCCCCAGCGTCCCGGGCGCCCCGGATGCCCAGGGCGCCCCGCGCTCAAGCCAATGAAGTAGATAAAGTTTATCCAGCCGAGAAGCCCGCTGAAAGGGTCAACCAGGGCGCCCCCAGCGTCCCGGGCGCCCCAACAGTCAACCCTCAGCCCTATTCGAGTGGGATAAGGGCTGACCGAGATTTGCTCGGATCGGGTGACACATGGGGGGGGGGGGGGGGCGCCCCCAATGTTCAAGGCGCCCCGGGATGCTATAAAAAGCCCCTCGACCCAAGGCTTCAAGTATCAAGTTTTCCAACGCAAATACGCTCTTCAACTCACGCGTTCTGCTCCAGAAATCCTTCATCTCAAGATTCTAGCGCCGGCAATGACCCTACGCACCGAAGAACGATCTACACCGAACGTCGGTAACGAAGAGCCAATTTTTAATTGTATTCTTACTGCACTTATAACTGTACAACTGTTTGTAAGATTTTACGCGATTATAGTATTGCCCGTAGTAAACGGTCAAGGGTTATGAGCCTTGGAGTAGGAGCCGACCGCGACTCCGAACCAAGTAAAACTGATTGTGTCTTTGTGTTTTGTTTATTCCGCTGCGCAGTTGCTCTTAATTTTATCCGAAAAATGAGTAACGATATTCACCCCCCCTCTATCGGTTTCTCTCGATCCAACAAGTGATATCAGAGCGGGGAAGCTCAAATTTGGTGCAACCACTAATTTGAGATTTATTTTCGGATTTACGAAATTTTTCATTTCATTTCTTTTCTTTTTGTTAATCGAGATTGGTGCAACACCACTCGCCTTTTTCAATTTTGAATTCTCATTTTTTCACCATAAGTTAGAACTGTTAAAACGATCAATATTTGAAAATTTGTCATAAATTTTTTTATTATTATTTTAATAGTTTTTCTCGAAATTCGTGCTACCCTAATTCGAGCAAATTTTTTTTAAACATTTGACTTCTTACTTTTTCATCATTAATCTGGAGTGATAAAATCAACATTTTTAAAAATTTGTCATAACTTTTTTATTATTATTTCACCTCGAAATTCGTGCAATATCTTTGTTGGGCTATATCTTTTCTCTCCCGCACTACTAATCCAAGACCAAGTCTTGGTACATTTCTGTTATTTCTCTTGTGTGCAAGATTTAAACTAAATGACCAACCAAGAGTGGAACAGTACCCGTCCACCGCTATTCTCCGGCGAGAACTTCAATTATTGGAGAAGTAAAATGGAGTTCTATCTGAAGGCCCATATGGACATATGGATGATCATTCAAACAGGGTTCTCCCTCCCTATAGAAGATGGACTATCAATTGCGTGGGACAAACTGGATGAACCAACTCTGAGGAAGATCGAGACAGATGCAAGGGCTACTGCAATCATACAATGTGGGCTAACCAATGAAGAATTGAAGTGGGTCGGATCCTTCAACTTTGCCAAAGAGATGTGGGAAAAGCTAATCAATCTACACAAAGAGTCAGCACCCGACTTCAAAGTTGACTCCGGATCAGAAGATGAGATAGAATCTATACTTGACTGCGAATTCGAGCCAGAGTCAGAAGACAAAGTGACTGAGACAAAAATGGTAACCAATTTTGAATTTGTTCCAGAATTACAATTATATAATTAGATTGATACTATAATGGTCGAGGAAGGTATAATTTCAAGTGCAGGGAAAACTCCAAAGAAGACGCTTCAACTTGTACCCGAGTCCAACTCAGACTCTGAATCAGAAGACAATGAGGGAGATCGACTCAAACTGGTCCGATTAACTTGTGATCATTACAAGAATACTGGACAAACGATCGGGAAAGGTAAGTTTTCAATATTTGAAAATGTAATACTTATCTCAAATAACATGATTGATTCATACAAATTAGTTAAGGTTAATATGTTAGAAAACATAATTCACAACATTGTTGATTTTAAGAAACCAAAGTTTTATTTCGATTATGATGTAACAGATCATTTTTTTCTTGTTTGCTTTAATTGTATGTTGCTTTTTATTTTTTTTGAATAGAATTAGGATTGGTTAGATTAAGGACTAAAATGGTTTAACTGAAATTTGAACAACATAGTATTGGGTGGAGGTGAGATGTTAGTACGTTAGGGAAACCTTTATGGTGGAACTAGCCGAAGATACCGATCCAAGACCCAAACTAGTTAGACCAGAATTTTTCAAAAAGTAATTTTGAAAATGAAATTTCACTAAAAGGCTTTGTCAAGGAAAGGGTTGATGATCCAATAAGGCTACGACCAAAGAAGGCCTAGTGCCTCACCAAGACCTGGAAGTTAATTTTTGAAATTCAAATTCAAGTTACTTCTTGTCAAATTCAAATCTAACATAAATTTCAATTGATCGTAGATTCAAACACTCTTTTTCAAAATAAATTCAAAACCAATTGCTTTTCAAAATTAATTTAACTTTTTCAAAATTAATCATGATTTTTCAAAATAACTTCTTATTTCTACTAAAATTTGTCTCATAAAACCCATAAGGTTAACATGCTTGATCACGTAGAACTGGTTGAGACATCTAGGACCTAAAAGCATAATTCACTGTCCTTTTAAATAAAAAGGTGTGCAAAAGTTATTCAAAATTATCTCTATTTTGCAAATTAATTTAGTTTACTGTACCCTATTTTTTTTTTAAAATAGTGAATTTCATGTTAAATATCACAATAGACACATTTTAGATAGAATCTAAGGCTTGTTTGATTTAGTTATTAATCGGTCAAACTTAGTAAACTGAGTTAACCTTGGTTAACATAGTCAAACCCTAGTCAAACTGGTCAACACTGAAGTTCCTTAAGGAACTTAGATAAAAGACAGACTGTGTTGGATACAGGAGGAGTTCTTCTTAATCTTTTTCGAAAAATTCAGATTTTTCAAAAACCTTATGCTTTAAAACTTATTCAAAAACCCTCGATATTACTATCTCGTTGAAAAATTATCATCATGATTTTCGAAAACTGTGCTATCATTTCAAGTTATGTTTTCAAAAATTTATCTTGAAAGTTATCATACTCAGAAGATTGTTCAAAATTATTCTTTTGATTTTAATAAACCCTAAAGACGCAGAGGAAGGTCCACATCATGATCTACAAGGACTCCTAGGATGTGTTAAATTTAGGGGGAGTTTGAGTCAAAAGAAGAATTTCTGAAATTTTTTTGGTAATTATTAATTTTGAAGTTATTAGATAATTCTTATAATTTAAATCAAACCTTAAAACTCAGAGGAAGATCGCTTGTAGTCAACAAGCTTCCAAGGACTGGGTCATGTTTAGGGGAGATCAAATTAAAAGAATTATTGAATATTTTCAAAATTATATATTTTCATGCGCTACACGTTTAAAATCATTTTGAAAACTTAAATAATTTTTCTTTCAAAAACTATTATTTTATTTTTTCAAAATTCTTGTGGCTTATGAAATTATTTTTGAAATAATATTTACTTGAGTTTTGAGAATTTCCAGGATACTTAGGAAAATGTCCTTGTAGTTAACAAGGGTTCCTAGGATTGTGTCAGACTGGAAAAGAAATCTAGTCAAGTAAAATATTATGGTTTCAAAATGCATAACATTTTTTTAAAAAGTACTTATATTTTTCAAAAATGCATAATCTTCAAAAAGTACTTATATTTTTCAAAAATGCATAATCTTCATAAAATACTTATATTTTTCAAAAATACATAATCTTCAAAAGTACTTATATCTTTAAAAATGGATAATATCTTTCAAAAGTACTTCTATATAATGTTTTCAAAAGTACTAATATTTTTCAAGACAATAGTGTTCTAAGTGCGTGAATTTTCTAAAAGACTTGCCTACAAATACAATTTTGTTTTTAAATACCTTTCAAAGTGGAGTTTTGCAATTTAAAGCTTTTTGCTATGCTTTTAAGAATTATGCTAAGTATTTTTATATTTTCAAGACTCTTAAGCTCTGATACACAAATTTTAAAATTTCTTTCAAAATATATTTTTTAAAAAGGTCTTTAATGATATATAGCCAAGGGGGAGAGTTAAAAAAGTGAAATTAAATTCTTCCTTAAACTTTTTTTTCCTTTTTAATGAAAGTGTATCTTAGAAATGGTCTAAAACATAAGGAGAAGAGTTTCACATTAAGGGGGAGAGAAAGGAAAGAGAGAAAGGAAATTTGGTCTAATTTTATCTCTTTTTCAAAAGATGCTTCAAAAATTTCTAATTATTTCAAAATTTTTAAGTGCATGTTTTTTTAAGTAATTTTTTTTTAGTAAACAAGATTTGTCTGAGCAAAAATTTGTTGAAAATTTTGGCAAATGTTTCTAAGTAAAGCTTTTTTGGTGAAAAACTTGTTTTTCAAAATACACAAAGTGTTTCCAAACAAATTCTTCTAAGTGTGCAAATTTTTTCAAAACAAATTTTGTCCTAATTTTCAAAGTTGAAACTCTTTTTAGGAAAATTTGGCTTCAAAATTTTGCCTAAATAAAATTCTTTTTGCAAAGCCTTGTAAGTAAAACTTGTTTAATAAAATTTAGGCTTGCAAAACTTTTCAAAATGAGGAATTGTCTAAGTGTAAAAAGTTTTTTTTGAAAATGCTTTTACTCTATTTTTGAAAAACACTTTATCAAAAACATGAAGCACTTAGAAAAACTCAAAAATCCATGTTAGATATGTTGTTCACCTATAAATGTTTTTTGATATATGTCAAATGGGGAGGAAAGGTCAAACTTAAGAGTTAAGTTAATTGAAAGGTCAAAGTTAAGAGTTAAGTTAATTATTGTTTTATAACACAATTATTCAGGGGGAGTATGAGAAATTTTTTTCAAAATTACATTGGTTTTAGACTTTTTACTGTTCAGAATTGCTATGTTTTATTGGTCTTAACCTTCTTGCTTAAACTGTTATAATTTTTACTTAACTTTGAATTGTGTTGCCATAAATCAAAAAGGGGGAGATTGTTGGTGTAGGAAGCACCATATCGAACCTTGTTTTGATATTGGCAAAGGGTTCAAAGTTAAGTATTATTGGTGGTCTAACAATGTTACTCAAGTGTGCAGGAAAAGTCCTAGCGAAGGGCTGCTAGGCACCTGGCAAAGGACTGCCAGGAAACAAAGTCCTAGCGAAGGGCTGCTAGGCACCTGGTGAAGGACTGCCAGGAAACAAAGTCCTAGCGAAGGGCTGCTAGGCACCTGGCGAAGGACTGCTAGTAAACAAATCCTGGCGAAGGACTGCTGGGCACCAGGCGAAGGACTACTTGGAACCAAGGACATAGCGAAGGACTGTTAGGCACCAGGCGAAGGACTGCTTGGAACCAAAGACCTGGCAAAGAACTGCTGGGCACCAGGCGAAGGACTGCTTGGAACCAAAGACCTGGCGAAGGAATGCTAGGCACCAAGCGACGGACTGCTTAGTACTGAAGACCTGGCGAAGGACAGCTAGGCACCTGGCAAAGGACTGCTGGGCAAAAGTCCAACCGGAGGAGCCGGTTGGCATCAGATAAATTCTCCTGAGAGGAGTATGTGAGGACGCGTTCCCCGTTGAGGGAACAGTAGGCGTTGGTTTGACCTAGGGCTCCATTATGGAGACCCAAAGTCAGAACCAAGACAGCTAAGGTTGTAAAACTTACTTATATATTTGCTCCATCTTGTTTCGTACTAACCCTGGATGCAGTACTGAAGGAACGAGTGTCTGCAGCTCAGAAAGCCTCAAAGGAATGAGGTAGCAGCTGGGTTGGGCGCCCGGAAGGACCCGGGCGCCCTAAGTACAAGGCAAAGGGGAGTTCAGCACAAGCAAGCTTCGGAAGCTCACTGGGCGGGGCGCCCCCATGCTCCCGGGCGCCCCGGATGCCCAGGGCGCCCCGCGCTCAAGCTAACGAAGTAGATAAAGTTTATCCAGCCGAGAAGCCCGCTGAAAGGGTCAACCAGGGCGCCCCCAGCGTCCCGGGCGCCCCCACAGTCAACCCTCAGCCCTATTCGAGTGGGATAAGGGCTGACCGAGATTTGCTCGGATCGGGTGACACGTGGGGGGGGGGGGGGCGCCCCAACGTTCAGGGCGCCCCGGGAGGCTATAAAAAGCCCCTCGACCCCAAGGCTTCAAGTATCAAGTTTTCCAACGCAAATACGCTCTTTAACTTACGCGCTCTGCTCCAGAAATCCTTCAATCCAAGATTCTAGCGCCGGCAACAACCCTACTCATCGAAGAACGATCTACACCGGGCGTCGGTAACGAAGAGCCAATTTTTAATTGTATTCCTAGTGCACTTATAACTGTACAACTGTTTGTAAGATTTTGCGCGATTATAGTATTGCCCGCAGTAAACGGTCAAGGACCGTGGGCCTTGGAGTAGGAGCCGACCGCGACTCCGAACCAAGTAAAACTGATTGTGTCTTTGTGTTTTGTTTATTCCGCTGCGCAGTTGCTCTTAATTTTATCCGAAAAACGAGAAACGATATTCACCCCCCCCCCTCTATCAGTTTCTCTCGATCCAACACTATCTTGTTTCCCTAACTTAACCGTATTGCCAAACATCAAAAAGGGGGAGATTGTTGAGGCAATCTGTGGTCCGGAGTGACTAAGTGTTTTGATGTTTGGGCAAAGGGTTTAAGTTAGGTTTACCCTTGTGTTCTTATATGTGTATGTTGAGTGTGCAGGTTGTACAGGTTACACATATGGACTTGACTGGACAGCTTCGGTACGGTGAAGGGTGGTATGGAGACAAGCTGGAGGCTTATGTGCACCCGAGGGACCTTGGAGAGCAGGGACGATGAGCAGAGGGGCACGGACTATGAGGCATGCGTGAAGGATGACATGGAGGCAAGCTGGAGGCTTGCGTGCATCCGAGGGACTGGAGCCGAAGATGAAGAGGGCGCGAAGGCAACAGTCGAGGCTGCAGATGAGGAGTCAGTCGAGTCGTGAGGATACGAGTGTTGTGTGATTGTACTCGGGAAATCCTAGGGTTCGAGTGCGGAGTAGAATGTACTCGGGAAGTGTAACCTTAGGTATGTGAGTAGACCAATCGACTGGCCTGAGGGCAGTCGACTGATGAAACTCACAGAAGGGTGTCAGCCTGGGACCAGTCGACTACCCTGGGGGCAGTCGACTGGTAGGTGGCTGGTGAGTTGGCTGAGAATTTGAACGTTGGGGTGCAACAGTCGAATTTCAATGGCACAAGTCGACTGCCTTGGGGGCAGTCGACTGGTAGCGAGGGTTTCAGCCCGAGTCCTATTTAAAGAGGACTTCGTGGTGGCTGAGATTCTTGACGAAACAAGCTTGGTTAAGGCTTGTTAGTAGTCTCTTGAGTCCAGATCGTGTCAAGGTGCTGTGGCGAGGATTTTCCACCCACAAGGAGCGACAAGGACTAGCCGGAGGTTTTCCGAGGAGTGATCCACCGACGGATTCTTGGATTAGTCACCCGTCCGGGGTGGATACTAAGTAAAGCTGGTTTGTTAGCGTTGTTTGTTTTCTTTATTATTATTTTCGCTGTGCAACTAACAACGCAGGTACAAGAAAGATCCGAGATTCGCTATTCACCCCCTCTAGCGGACACAAACAATCCATCAGTCTTGATTAAGTTATAGTCCACATAGACCTCAATATTCCGCCTAACTTGCGCTCGGAAGACCTTTTTCATCATGCGTTGATAAGTAGCACCTGCATTTTTAAGCCCGAACGGTTTGACGGTATAGCAGTACGTACCATCCGCCATGATGAAACTAACCTTCTCTTGATCGTCGACGACCAGAGGTACTTGGTGGTAACCCTGATACGTGTCCAACATGGAAATCAGTTCACTACTAGCCGTCGAGTCGACCATCTGATCAATCCTCGACAAGGGATAACAATCCTTCGGGCAGGCTCGGTTGAGATCATGGAAGTCAATGCAGACACGCCACTTGTCATCAGGTTTGGTCACAAGGACCACATTAGCTAGCCAGGACGGAAATTGGACCTCCCTAATGTGTTCGGCCTCCGGTAGCTTCTCAATCTCCGCTCGGAAGACTTTGTTCTGTGCTGCACTAAAATACCTCTTTCGTTGTTTGACAGGTCAGGTATTTGGATATACATGCAAATGGTGCTCTGCTACCTCCAGTCGGACCCTTTGGAGATCCTTCGCTGACCAGGCGAACACGTCCTGGTTCCGTGTCAGGCAATCTAATAGCAGCTGCCTTAATTCATCTGGCAAGCCCGTTGCTATTCTGACTTTGGTTTCGGCTCGATCGGGGAGTAGCTGGGCCTCCTCTTTGTCCTCGTGCAGTTCTACCCAAGGGGAACCCTACACCATATTGTAGCTAGTAGATGTTCGTTTGAACTTCTGACTTTCTGTCCGAACGTCGTCCACATAACATCGACGTGCTATTCGTTGATCCCCTTTAACTTTCCCGACTTTATCGCCGACCAGGAACTTTATTTTGAGATAAAAGGTTGAGACCACTGCTCAGAATTCATTGAGGGCAGGTCGTCCCAAGATGGCGTTATAGGCTGAGGGGGCGTCCACTATTAGGAAGGTGGACCACCTAGTTCTTTTCAGGGGTTCTTCTCCGAGGGACACAACCGAACGTATCTGCCCGATCGGCTGCACCTGGTTCCCAGTAATCCCGAACAATGGTGTAGCCACTAACTCTAGCTGGGACGACTCGATCTGCAACTGGTCGAAGGCTCTCTTATACAATATATTTACCGAGCTGCCTGTGTCCACGATGGTACGGTGGATCTGATAGTTGGCGATCACGACAGTGACGACCAAGGCATCATCGTGGGGGACCTCCAATCCTTGCTGATCTTGCGTCCCAAAACTGATCTGAGGGCCTTGCGCTTAGGCGGCACTCGCCCCCACTTGGTGAATTTCTAGTCGGCGTACCTGGGCTTTTCGAGCTCGGTTAGAGTCTCCTTCGGTTGGTCCGCCCGAGATCACATGGACCCCCCTCGGACGACATTCTGTTGACTAGCTTAGTCTTCGTCAACCGCTTCGGGCTCAGCCTGCCCGCCCAGGGGAAATAAGTTCCGAACGACAGGTGTGTTTCGCCTAGTTTCTCCTCTGGCTGGGCCTATCGTGGGACCTACTCGACCTAGGCCGCTTCTTGGGGAGGCCTGATGCTCTCGACCTCGAGCGATTGGGGTCCGACATCTCCTGGCTTGCCGACATTCTTCAGTGTTATGCGTATTGCTTTGATGGAAAACACAATAAGGCTTCCACCAGGTCGGAAGACATCCCTGCGCTACTTGCTGCACGTGCCTTCGCTCCATCCCCACTTGGTCTATCGCCACTCTAGGGTTGCGAATGGGTCCCCCCGGCGCACGACTATTCTGTGGTGGACTAGGTGCTGGGGCGACATTGGTTTTCTTTTTTCCGAGAGGCTTGGGCTTCCTCAACATTGATGTACTTGACAACTTTCCCCGAGAGGTTATCAAAGTCCTTTGGGGGTTCCTAATCAGCGAACAGAAGAAATCTTCTTACTGTTATTGGTGCAATCATGCCCCAAACACTATTTACTTTTGATGTTTGGTTAAATGAGTTTAAGTTAGACAATATTGGTGATCTAACATGAAACTTAAGTTTAAGTCCAGGTATGAAGAATTGGTAGAAGAAGACTTAGCATGGCAAGGCCGAGGGAAACACTTCAAGGCAAGCGCAAGGATGAGGAGTCGAAGGCTCGAAAGCATCCTAAGGGCGCGAGGCTGATGGAAGGGTTTGAAGGCTTGTGTCGATGGAAGGAAAAGTGGAACATGAGATTTATCAGGTATCAGTCGACTGATGAGAGGATCAGTCGACTGATGAGAGGATCAGTCGACTGATGAGAGGATCAGTCGACAGATACGGTGGGTTGAGTCGATTGATAGTGGAATCAGTCGATTGTTTCAACGAACAAAAAGATCAGTCGATTGGGTTAGGTCCCAATCGACTGATAAGTGATCGTTGAAGGTTGACGATAGAAATCAGACGCTTTCTACAGTAGCCGTTGAAGCTCATCAGTCGACTGATGATATTGCCAGTCGACTGATGTCAAGGGTTATACAAAAGCATACTTCAGAACTTGAAGAAGACACAACTTGATTCTCTCTCGATTTTTCTTGCTTGTTTTGGGATCTCCAAGCTTACATACTTTCAATCTCTTCCTCTAAAATCATTCTAAACTTGTAAAAGGAAGAGATCATCTTGTAAGAGTTTCTCCACCTTTAAGCTTGAGTTGAAAAGGAGAAAAGCATAATGGAGCTTGGTTGTGTGGGTGTGGATCCTTAGATTAGTCACCTCAAGGAGGTGGAGACCAAGTAAATCAAGGGAGTTAGCATTGCCTTCATTGTTTTTCTTTTTGTCTATCTTTTTCTTGTGCTTTGGCTAACATTTTGTCGACAAAATCCAAGAGAAGCTTTTCACCCCCTCCTCTAACTAGACGCAAAGTTCCTAACAATTGGTATCAGAGCACGGTTTGTTTCGGGAGAACTCACCGTCAACCGAAACATCAAAATGGCGTTTCAAGAGGGATATAGCAACGCACGACCACCATTCTTCGACGGCAATGATTTTGCCTATTGGAAAGGTAGAATGAAGTATTATTTAATGAATGACATTGAAAATTGATTTAGTATTATAGATGAGTTCGAGAAATCGAAGGATGAGTTTGGAGCACCTCTTCCAACCAAGGAGTGGACAAAAGAGATGTCCAAGAAAGCTCAAGCGAATGCAAAGGCTACAAGTACTCTTAAACTTCATGACGTGTTCCTCAGGATCGCTGGCTCTCGAGTACTCCGGGATGGTGAAGAATCAGAGATGCTTGGGGACCGGGTCCTCGAGGATCTGCGAGGAAAACGGGCAGCGCACTGGGGGAGTTGGTGTGAGGTTGGCCAGGCCCTTTCCCTTATCTGGACGCTGCCAGTGCATCTGACTGGACACGGATGCCTCTGCGGGATTAGAGTGAGCCTCATCTCCTTTGGGGGGAGGGGATTGAGACGCCTTCTGGCTAACGGCATTTCTCCGACCCGTCGCGTTATCCATGGCCGAGGGCTCGAGAAACCGAGTTGCTGGGCTACTCACATGTAGAGGCAACTGGGGGGTCTTCTGGGCTCGGGAAGCCATCAAGAACTCGTACTCCTCTAGCGTAATTGTGACCGTCACTCAATTGGGTTCTTCCATCTTACGCTCTCGATCAGGCGAAAAACTCTTCTTCTAGCGCCAAATATGATCCTGTCAAAGAGCGAGGTGGACTCCCAACTTGATGACGAGACTAGCTTGTTGATGGAAGAGGGTGGGTGACACTGAGAACTGCTCAAGATAGCGTCTTTCTTGCGAACAAGATGACCGTCAGCAACCCACCGGGAGAATTTCCTGACAAGACCCTCCAATAATCAAGTCAGAATCCGATGGAGAAGATGAAGCCAAGAAAGAGGCGACTGTAGCTAAAAAATGTATTATGCCTACTTGTAGGTGAAGGAAGGAAGACCTTATATAGCCGGGGGAGCCGACAACCTCTGTCCCATTTTTGTCTCATGTGGGGATAGGATCAGGGTCCACTATCAGCTCGCCGATTGACGTCGTCTCACCTGATGAAGAAGAACCTGCCCGTAGTGCTTCTACCAAGAGGTTTAAACAGAGGGATTATCTCTGCCATGGGAGAATCCTGTCTGCCCTCTCGGACGCACTATTTGATGTGTACTGCTCTACAACCTCGGCCAAAGAGTTATGAAAATCTTTGGATAAAAAATATAACTCCGATGACTCTGGTTTAGAGAAGTACACCGTGGGAAAGTTCTTAAACTTCAAAATGGTTGAAGGTAGATCTGTCATTGAGCAGCCCCATGAATTTCAAATTTTGATTCACGGTCTTGCCGATGGAGAAATGTCGATACCCGAGAAACTTCAAGTCTTGTCTATTATCGAAAAGTTGCCTCCGAGTTGGGAAGATTTTGGCATGACACTTAAACACAAGAGAGGTAAAATCTCTCTTGAAGATTTAATGATTGCCTTAAATATCGAGGAAGAACATCGGAAGCAACATAAGGATAATGATAAGGGGATGCCCATGGATTTTGCTCCAAAGGCAAATGTGGTAGTTTCTTCTGACAAGAACAAGTTCAAGAACCAAAAAATGAAAAACAAAATGAAACCCAAACCAAAGGTTCAGAAGAAGCAAGGAACTAGGCCGTGCTGGGCTTGTGAACAAGTTGGACATTTTGCCAAATTCTGTCCTGAGCGGAAGGACAAGAAGAAGAACCAAGGCAATGTGCCCAACACCAAGGCATAGGTCAATGTTGTGACCAGCACCAGCAATGGGTTCGTTTTCATTAACCCCGAACTAAATTTGATTTATCAACCCAATGAGTGGTTAGTTGATACAGGTGCTAATGTGCACTGTTGTGTTGATCGCTCTGCCTTCCTTACTTATCAGGTAATTGAAGGCACTTCCGTAACCATGGGGAATCATTCTGCAGCCAGAGTGTTAGGGATTGGACGAGTTGACTTGAGATTTACCTCGGGGAAGGTCCTGTCACTGCATGAGGTGCATCATGTTTCAGCGGCCGACGGAATTTGATTAGCGGGTCAAAATTAGTTCGTACTGGTTATGAGCTAAACTTCAAATGTAATAAAGTTGTATTGTTACATTTAGGAACCTTTATTGGAAAGGGTTACCTTAATGAAGGTTTATTTAAACTCAATGTTGAAAATACGATTATTAATAAAATTAGTGATATTGGTTGTTCTTATAACATTGAGTCTTATGATGTGTGGCATGATAGATTAGGACATGTTAATTTTCAAACTATAAAAAGGATGATGAATCTTGACATGATTCCTAAGCATGCCATAAATGATAAGAAAAAATGTGAAGTTTGTGTGCAATATAAACAACCCCGTAAACCCTTCAAATCAGTTGATAGAAATTCTAATATTTTAGAATTAATTCATACTGACTGTTGTGAGTTTAACGGTTTAATAACGAGAGACCATAAAAGGTATTTCATTACCTTCATTGATGATTACTCTCGTTATTGCTATGTTTATTTGCTGAAAACTAAAGATGAAGCTTTAGATAAATTTATGATCTTCAAATCTGAAGCTGAAAATCAAACAAACCAAACCATTAAGAGGATAAGGTCTGATAGGGGTGGAGAGTTCACCTCAAACCTGTTTCAAAAATTCTGTCAAGATTCAGGTATAATTCATGAGATCACTGCTCCATATAGTCCTCAATCTAATGGTGTAGCAGAACGCAAAAACCGAACCCTTGAAGATATGATTAATTCCATGTTAGGTAGTTCTGGGTTACACAACTTCTTGTGGGGGGAGGCTCTATACACTGCTTGTCATGTGTTAAATAGAGTACCAATGAAGTCAAGGGATAAAAGCTCATATGAACTTTGGAAAGGTCGAAGGACAAGTTTGAAATACCTAAAAGTGTGGGGGTGCCTTGCAAAAGTGCTAGTACCTGAACATAAAAGGAAAAAACTTGGTCCGAAGACTGTAGATGGTGTCTTCTTGGGTTATGCTCAGAATAGTTCTGCATATAGGTTTCTGATTATTAAATCAGAAATTTCTGGAATAGATGCAAACACTATTGTAGAGCTC
This sequence comes from Boesenbergia rotunda, assembly GCA_024364735.1. Taxonomy (NCBI): domain Eukaryota; kingdom Viridiplantae; phylum Streptophyta; class Magnoliopsida; order Zingiberales; family Zingiberaceae; genus Boesenbergia; species Boesenbergia rotunda. The sequence continues at coordinate 174,374 of JAGFNQ010003208.1, read as the reverse complement.
CGTGATGCTACATTCTTTGAGGATATATTTCCTATGAAGACTAGAACACCTCAATCTATTTCTAGTACTCCTACTAGAGATGACTCTGCCTCCATAGAGGTCCCATTATCCTTAGTGGGTGTGCCTTCCTCAAGTCACTCTAGATTAGAGGAATCTAGTGAGTGTACAGAATTGAGAAAGAGCAAGAGGCAACGTGTGTCTAAGGATTTAGGCAAAGATTTTATCACCTATAATATAGAAGGTGACCCTGTGACATATAGAGATGCTATGGCTTCTCCTGAAGCTAAGCACTGGAAAGAAGCCATTAAAAATGAAATAGACTTTATTATCTCTAATGCCACTTGGGAGTTAGTAGATTTGCCTCCTGGTTGTACCACCATTGGATGTAAATGGGTATTTAAGAGGAAGTTAAAATCTGATGGGTCAGTAGATAAGTTCAAAGCCCATCTGGTTGCTAAGGGATTCAAACAGAAGGAAGAGATTGACTATTTTGACACTTATTCCCCTGTTACTAGAATTACTACAATCCGAGTATTGATAGCACTGGCATCCATATATCATCTTGAGGTCCATCAAATGGATGTCAAAACGGCATTTCTTAATGGAGATCTTGAAGAAGAGATATATATGGATCAGCCAGAGGGATATGTAGTTTCTGGAAGTGAGAATAAAGTCTGTAAGTTAGTAAAATCTCTTTATGGTTTGAAGTAAGCCCCAAAGCAATGACACGAAAAATTTGATAGAGCTATGCTATCATTTGGCTTTGAAATTAATGACTCTGATAAATGTGTTTATACTAAAATGAAAGGTGATAAATGTATCATTCTATGTTTATATGTAGATGATATTTTACTTTTTGGATCTAACCTTTCAATTATTAACGAGACCAAGGCTCTCTTAAGTGGTAAGTTTGATATGAAGGATATGGGTTGTGCTGATGTGATTTTAGGGCTGAAGTTGACTCGCTCAACTGATGGAATAGTAATTTCTCAGGCACACTATGTTGAGAAAGTGTTAGAGAAATATGGCTATAGCCACATAAAATCTGTAGTCACACCCTATGATTCTTCAAAGACTCTCCACAAGAATAAGAGTGGCGTGGCTGTATCTCAATTAAGATATTCTCAAATAATGGGTAGTCTAATGTATTTGGCAAATTGTTCTAGACCTGATATTTCGTTTGATATAACTAAATTGAGCAGGTTTACCAGCTGTCCGGACAGAACTCATTGGGATGCATTAGACAGAGTACTCAGATACCTAAAGGGTACTATTTCCTTGGGCTTGTGCTATGGAAGGTTCCCTGCAGTCATGGAAGGATATAGTGATGCCAGTTGGATAGCTGACACTGCTGAGTGTAAAGGCGTTACTGGCTATGTTTTTACACTTGGAGGCGGTGCGGTTGCTTGGAGGTCTGTTAAACAGACGATCATATCCCGTTCTACAGCTGAGGCAGAATTGTGTGCTTTGGATACCACAGTAACTGAAGTTGATTGGCTTAAGGGTCTTCTTAATGAGATTCCCTTGATTGTGAAGCCAATACCTCCTATTTTAGTGAACTGTGATAATCAAACAACAATAGCTCAGATTAGAAGCTCCAAGTATAGCCAGAAACAGAAGAGACATGTACGAATAAGATTGAAGTCTGTTCGTGAGCTAGTGTCTCTCGGAGTGGTGTCATTGGACTTTGTAAGTTCAAAAGACAATATTGCTGATCCACTCACAAAAGGACTTGATTCTGAGAAAATCAAGAGATCCAGTAAGGGAATGGGACTGAGGCCTATTCTAGTTTCATCTATAGCGGCAACCCAACCTATCTGATTGGAGATCCCAAGAAGTAGGTTCAATGTGGTATAAACAAGCTATAAGGGTGAACCGTAAGCATAAATTGATTGAGATATAATCTCAAAGTCTCTTCCCTGGATATATGCTTGACTGCTAGTAAGGATGAGCTTAAGGCTCTTAATGAGTTCGAGGTCTTTATGACAGGATATTTGCAGTACATCCTTGAAGAACTCACCTATGTAAGTGTAACTGTGAGGCCGTAGTATGGGGGGTCTGGGCAACTCTCCTTAACACTTATGAAACAAGATTCGGTGGCATGGCCGTAATGCACCAACCCAGAAGGATTCAACCGTCGCCTGTGATGAGTTGTTGCCAATTGATTTTCACATATTAAAGGTTTAAGTTCAAGACTTAGTTCACTTCAAACCTGTGTGAATAAGATTGGTTTACTTAGGTGAAAATTCAAACCAGAAGGTATTTTCACTGAAAGCTCATTACGACAAAGCCTCAAGACCTGTTTTATTATTTATTATAATTTGAATTTGTGGGGGATTGTTGAATTTTATTTGGAATTTCAAATTATATTGAAGGAGATGGTGTATGTGTTTAGTCCCACATTGCTAAGCCAAGAGAGTTGGAATGCCTTATATATCAAGTCATTCCTACTATGCTTAGATAGCTTAGGGGGACCTACACGCATGCGCAGGCTGAGCCCAAACCAGGTGGTTTCAGGGGGTCTGGACCGGAAATCCATAAACCGGGTGCGATGCACGCGATTATCGCGCGCAGGGGGGGTGCAAACCCCCAGCCCGCGAGCCTCGCGCTTGCGGGTGGCCCGGTTTGGTTTTGCAGATTTCGGTTCGGTTTGATTCCTAAACCAATTTGGTTTGGTTTTGTTTTTTTCTTTCCTTTTATTTATTCTTTTATTTCTTTTTTTTTTGAGAAATCGTCGCGTCTTTCCTCAGTGTTGCGCACGGCGCGACTCCTCGAGGCATCGACGCAAATGCGAAGAGGCACTCAGTGCCTCTTCGGATCTATAAAAGAAGGGAAGAATGCAGAGATTTCATTCACTGCTTCTCTTCTCTTCTCCTCTCTGAGCATCATCTCCTTCTCGAGTTTCTTTTCTTCTTCCTGTTTCGGTTTTGGGTCTTGAGGCTTCGCCTTGTGCGATCTGAGGTTGTCTCCGAGGGCTGCGTTCGTCTTGGAGTGCACCTACGGACGTCACGAGGTTGTCGAATCTTGGGGGAATTTTGCCGGGAGCCTTTGCACCGTAGGGCGGCAATCAATTCTCTAAGGGCAGTCGGCACGTCAGCGTTTCAACCGGATAACTATCCCTGACTCTGCACTTTTCGTATTAGATTCGTGTATCTATATTTATTGTCTATTATTTTGGTGCATATTACATATTTACTATTTTTATTACACGAGTGAGGTCGTCCAGGATCGCCCTGCGTGAGGGGGCCGTGCAGTACCACTGTGCGAGGCAGTCGCGCAGTGCCGACGGCGGAGGTGGACAGACGCCAATGACTCTCTCAATTGAGAGAGCACGATTGAGAGCGAGAGAGGAAGGACTTCATTTTTCGTCCAATTTAAATTTATAAAAAAAAGGTCTAAAAATCAATCCGCTAACGAATTAGTAAATCCAACTGTTTATTATTTCATAACAAGTAAATAATGGATTGGATAATTCATTCTTTCTTCCAAATAAATAGCGAAAGGTAAATCTTTTCACAATTTTTTTTTAATTAGCATCAATGTAATGCACTGCTTCTTAATTATATTACAAGAGAAAAATCTTCACTTATACAATATAGTGATCGGAAAATAGTCATGAACTTCAGGCGTCGCCTCCGCCATGACCTGAGAGATGCTCAACATGCTCCGAAGCCTTCTTAGCATTGCAGTAATCCAGATAATCCTGATACAGGTAAGAAGCAAAACCCCCAATGGCAATCAGCATCGCCACGACCTTCATCCCATCCATCTTCTCATGAAAGAAGATCACAGCGAACACCGGCACGACGGGCAGCGCGAGGGTGCTGATCACGTTGGAAAACAGAGAAGACACCACGAAGATGAGCCCCACGACGCCGACCGCTGTCAATTGCCATGAGAGGGCAGTCCAAACCAGAGTCATCACGTAGGACACCTTCCCCTTGGCAAACCCCTCCATCTCGCCCTTCAAGTCCTTCCACTCCCCGCTCGCGAACAAGCCAACGACCGCGAAGCAGTTCGACACGAGAGCGGTGTAGATCTGCATCTCCAACACGACCCTGAAAGTCTCCTTTCGGATCACCTTTTCGAACGAAAGCTGCATTAGGGAGTTGATGAGCGAGTAGGTAGCTGAGGCTCCTAATGTCAGCATGAACCCGAGCACATACTTCCCCTTCGGAAACTCTCCAGAGCTTCCAGAGTCTTCATTGAAGCCGAGTATGGCAGCGGAGAGCGTCAAGAGGACGACAGAGTTCATTATGCAAGCAGTGAACTTCTGGGAATTCAGATAGTAGGAAAACACGGCATTGAAGGCCAGTTGAGTGGCACAAATCAGAGAGTAAGTTGTGAGCGGCACGTATAAGAGACCATAGGAATACATCAGGCTATCGACGCCGATGATGATGCCCAGACCGAGGTATATTAAGGCCATCTTCAGGCGAAGAGCAGGTGTGGCTGCAACTGTGGAAGGAGGTTGTTGGCTTGAGGGAAAAAGGAGAAGAGGGATGAAGAGGATTGGGGAGCCTGCACTTAGGACGAGTGTGGCCATCCATTTGCTGTTGCCTCCTTCGTTGTAGTAGAATTTTCCGAGAAGGGTTGCGGCCGTTTGGCCAGCGAGGAGGAAGAAGATATTGAGGGACACCAAGAGCCACCATTGCCATCCATAAGTCAGTGTTCTTTGATTTGTCATCTCCCTGTAGTAAATGGTAATTGGTTATTGAATCTTAGATGTCTAATTAATTGTTGAAATGTCTTACCGCTTGATTAACCTTGATGTTGTTGTAGTAGTTCCTGACAGTGTTTCATCTATTGGAAGCAAATAATTCATTAAAATAGCTTCGATTGAAATTAGGAATATGAACACTTTAGGGAGTGTTTGGGAGAGCTTTTACTTCTTGAAAAGTGATTCTTGTAGTGATTATCTTGAAGTTAGTAAGAAGCTAAAGCATGCAGTGTTTGGAAATAGAAGTCAAAAGCTGATACAAGGTAAAGTTTGAGTGTTTGGTGAATAATCACTTTTAAGCTTAATTTTTAATTAAATGACAATAATATCCTTAAACTATCAAAATTAATTTTTTTTAATTATCTAAATATAATTTTGATACATGATCTATAATATTTTATATATTTAATATTATATTTTAAATATTATATCAAAATTATTTTTTAATAATATATATATTAAAAAAATATAAAGTTAATAAAAATATAAAAAATAATAAAATAATAAAATAATAAAATTTATATAAATTTATACAAATATGTATAAATTTTTTTGAAAATATAAATTATATAAAAATATAAGATTTTATTTAAAAATGTGATGGTAATTATGTAAAATAATAAATTTATTAAGGGTATAAATGTCAACTTTTAATTCTACACCATAAGCAAAAAAGCAAAAGCAGAAAAAAGCATCAAATTGTTGCTTTTAGCTTTTGAGTAAAAGTTGCAGAAGTTAAAGCAGAATCTGACATTCCCAAACACTCAAAAGCACTTTTGCATGGCTAGAAGCTAAAAAGCAGTAAGCAGAAGCTCTCCCAAACACTCCCTTAATGCTTCACTATAATTGTTCAAATTTTCCTATATTTACTCTCCCATTGAATTAGGTTTGTCATCTCCTTATATTTTCCATCTAAATTCTGAATTTGTTGGACATGTTATAGCAGTTAAGGTTTAGTGACTGTTACAATATAAATATTAAGTAAGCATTGTAATAACTACAAAACCGTAGTTGTTATCGTAGCTGCCACAATATAAATGATAAATAAACAAATTTGAATTTGTGTTAATAGCAATTATGAAATTGTAAGTATTGCAGCGTGAATATTTTAACATGTTAAGTATGCATTGTAACAACTACGGTTTAATAACTGTTATAACATGGATAACAATTATGAAATCGTAACTATTACAATGCATCCGATTGGTTTAGATTAGATAGGAGATAATAATAATAAAAGTAAGGGCAAATTGTTCTAAATTCCTTAATAGTAAATTCAACTTCCTCCTTAGTCCCTACGTCAGAAAAAGTTCGTTTCCACTTCCTATATGCAACGTTTTATTTGATTTAACTCTCTAATATATACCGATTTACTTAATTACTCTCATCTTTTTTAGGTGTAAAAAGTCTAAAACAAGATATAATTCTTCTTAAATTCAACAGCATTTAACTAGAATCTAGTATATTTTTTTCATCAAATTGAGTATGACCCAATCGATTCATCCTAAGTCAATCGATTGATATGAATTCTCAATCAGGCGAAAAAAGAGTTGTGCTCAATTTAATAGAAAATATAGTAAATTCTAATTTAAATATGCTGAATTTAAGAAGAATTATACTTACTTTTGAATTTTTTGTACCTATAAAAATAAGGATTATGTTTTTTTTGTAATAAATACAATTGATCAATTACCGATTGATTCATAATCGGAGCTCACTAATCGATTGCCCCAATCTATATCGATTAGAGAAGCTCCAATCGATTCTCGATTAATTGGGTTTGAAAAAAAAATTGTACTCAATTTGATAGAAAATATACTAAATTCTAGTTAAATGATACTGAATTTAAGAGAAATTATACCTCATTTTGGACTTTTTTACCTAAAAAATATGAGAATAATTAGGTAAATCGATATATATTAGGAAGTTGAAGCAAATGAAATTTTATATGTAGAGAGTGAAATTGAATTTTTTTGATATTGGAACTAACGATAAAGTTTTAAATGTAATTAGGAATTAAAAGGTAATTTACAATAAAAGGTAAAAGTTATGGATGGTAAATATACAATGACAAAAAGCACCCCCATTTGATTACAAAGTAAAGTAAGGTATCATTTTGCGTTAAAAAGTAAAGTGAACATCTTTGATGATTAAAAAAAAAACTAGAACGCCCTTGTAACTATTAAATTTATACTACTCAAGTATTTTTGAACTTAAAAAAACCACCAACGCAACTCAATTCAGATTGAAAATAAATGAGGGTTTTGATAATTAGCATCAAAATTGTCTAACCATAAGAATATACAAGGATAAGATCCATATAACCAATAATAAATAATTGTCATTGATTCTGTCGAAGAGTAAAGTGGAGTCCCAAGAACGAGGTGGCACGGAGAACTGTTCTAGATAACGTCCCTCCTACAAGAAAAATGACCGTCAGCAATCCACCGGAAGAATTCCCCGACAAGACCCTCCGACGATCAAGTCAGTATCCGATGGAGAAGATGAAACTGGAGAAGAAGCAATTGTAGCTAGAAAAATTATGCACACCTGTAGGTGTAGGAAGGAGAGTCTTATTTAACCGGAGGAGCCGACAACCTCTGCCCTAATTCTGTCACATTTTGTCTCATGTGGGGACAGGATCAGGGGCCACTGTCAGCTCGCCGACCGGCGTCGCCTCATCCTGACATACGCAGGGAGTACCGTGATACGGGTTGCCAGAGTTTGTCAGGAAGGTACTATGTCCGCGGGATATCCGCGATTCGGATATGAGTGGTGTCAGGCTCGAGCCAACCTGCGCCGACTCTGATAATACCTTTATCAGTGTGGTGTCAGAGGCTAAGTACTGCTACGGATAGCGACACCTCCCGAGTCGAAGTGCACCAAAAGCGTGCCCCGACCGATTACCTCCAGTGAAACCTAGCTATTCAACTAATGACATACCGATTGGAGCATTTGTGCGACACCGAGTTGTGGGGTACTCAGACCTAGCTTGACCAACTTATCCTTCAGAAAACAAGATTATAACACAACAAGGATGCCGACCAGGTGTTGACCGGCTGACATTAGGTCAAGCACTCGGTGTTTCTCTCTGGGATTAATTCAGATTGTACCCGATTAACATCCAATCGGACGACCCAACCTGAGTGGGACTCGAGCCAATGACCATTCACAACGTTTAATGACCTGCCACACTGGACTATCAGAGCTTTCCTGATAATGATTTATCTTCATAAAATGTCATGCTGGCCGACCGGACTATACATAGACTAGGTCAAGATCAGGCATTTACACAGATTGTTAGACGATAATAACAGGCATCTCACCATCACAAAGTTTCTATGTGCTATCTTTTGATAAATTTGATCATTGTTCTTGATCCGGGCGAGCGATTTTTTATCAGGGATGAGAGCCCGGTCGGAGAAAACCCGGTTCAACCCGGTTCAAGGATAATAGAGGTTAGGCTCTCGAGGCCGACCTCCCGAGGTCGGGCGATAGAGGCTGACCTCCCGAGGTCGAGCGATCGAGGCCGAGCTCCCGAGGCCGACCTCCCGAGGTCGAGCGATCGAGGCCGAGCTCCCGAGGCCGACCTCCCGAGGTCGAGTGGTCGAGGCCAAGCTCCCGAGGCCGACCTCCCGAGGTCGAGCGATAGAGCCGAGCTCTCGAGGCCGACCTCTCGAGGTCGAGTGGTCGAGGCCGAGCTCCCGAGGCCGACCTCCCGAGGTCGAGCGATAGAGGCCGAGCTCTCGAGGCCGACCTCCCGAGGTCCCGCGATAGAAGCCGAGCTCCCGAGGCCGACCTCCCGAGGTCGAGTGGTCGAGGCCAAGCTCCCGAGGCCGACCTCCCGAGGTCGAGCGATAGAGGCCGAGCTCTCGAGGCCGACCTCCCGAGGTCCCGCGATAGAAGCCGAGCTCCCGAGGCTGATCTCCCGAGACAGAATGACCGAGGCTGGGCTCTCGGGGCCGACCTCTCAAGGTCGAGCGATCGAGGCCGAGTTCTCGAGTCTCATCCCTCGAAGGGCTCCGTCAAAACTCTCCGTTAAGAGACGTCGTCATCATCTGACGTGGTCGTCCAATGTTAATTAGGGGTAGGATCACAGGATGGCAGACTGCTATGTCAGTCTCACATCGCCAATTAACTAGCCTAATCTCTGACTAATTCTTGATGGGATGTGACAGTTCGCACGGGGGAAGCCCCTATATAAACCCCCCCCCCCCCTTGAGCTTAAGAAAGGGATGAGTTGCCAGGGGTCCTCTGGGCCCTTCGCACCACGCCCAAAGAGGGGTCGGGATGCACTCCCTTCCAGTTGGTCTATGGCAGTGAAGCAGTAGTCCCCATGGAGGTCGGCTGCGAATCTGACAGGAGGCATTTATATGGGGAAGACAATGCAGAGAAGAGACGAGCTGAGCTAGACCTGATTGAGGAGGTCCGAGCTAAGGCTACCGTCCGCATGGTCGCTTACCAGCAGAGGATGTGGAACCAATACAACCAGAAAGTTATACCCCGACACTTCCAGGTCGGGGACAAGGTATGGAAAAGAGTCAAGCCCGTTGGAGAAGTAGGCAAACTCGAGCCCCCATGGAGTGGCCCATTTCTAGTGGTCGAGGCACTGGGATCGGGAGCATACTATATGCAAGATGCTCAAGGGAGGCGGCTAGGGCGACCCTGGAGCGCGGTGCATTTAAAATTGTACCGAGAGGAGAGAGGAGAGGAATGATTCTTGTAACTGTACTCAGAAGAATGGATAGCAAAAACTCTAACTCTCCAGAAAAGATCACCCCTGAAAGTTATAAGTGAGCTTGCTCTCACGCACCCACCGGACCCGGCGCCGATCGGGCGTGGCGTTCCACGTTCGGTCGGGCCCGGTCGGGCGTGGCGGTCCACGTTCGACCCGAGGTAAGTCGGACGGTGTCCAGACTCTTGCTAAGGCAAGTTATAAGTGAGATTGTTCTCACGCACCCACCGGACCCGGCGCCGATCGTACGTGGCGTTCCACGTTCGGTCGGGCCCGGTCGGGCGTGGCGGTCCACGTTCGACCTGAGGTAAGTCGGACGGTGTCCAGACTCTTGCTAAGGCAAGTTATAAGTGAGCTTGCTCTCACGCACCCACCGGACCCGGCGCTGATCGGGCGTGGCGTTCCACGTTCGATCGGGCCCGGTCGGGCGTGGCGGTCCACGTTCGTCCAGGGTAAGTCGGACGGTGTCCAGACTCTTGCTGAGGCAAGTTATAAGTGAGCTTGCTCTCACGCACCCACCGTACCCGGCGCCGATCGGGCGTGGCGTTCCACGTTCGGTCGGGCCCGGTCGGGCGTGGTGGTCCACGTTCGACCCGAGGTAAGTCGGACGGTGTCCAGACTCTTGCTGAGGCAAGTTATAAGTGAGCTTGCTCTCACGCACCCACCGTATCCGGCGCCGATCGGGCGTGGAGTTCCACGTTCGGTTGGGCCCGGTCGGGCGTGGCGGTCCACGCTCGGCCCGAGGTAAGTCGGACGGTGTCCAGACTCTTACTCAGGGGAAGTATGAAATGACATCTCGCCACAATATCCACTGTAGAAGCGTGGCTCCCCACGTTCGGAGAAACATCAGACCTGCTCGAGTAAAGTGAATCGGGATGAACCAAAACTGGTGATATGGCTAACTCGAAGGGAACTAAATTCATCGCCGAGTCAGGGTACCGACCCGACCGAGCTAAATCGCCGAGTCAGGGTACCGACCCGACCGAGCTAAATCGCCGAGTCAGGGTACCGACCCGACCGAGCTAAATAGCCGAGTCAGGGTGCCGACCTGACCGAGCTAAATCGTCAAGTCAGGGTGCCGACCTGACCGAGCCAAATCGCCGAGTCAGGGTACCGACCCGACCGAGCTAAATCGTCGAGTCAGGGTGCCGACCTGACCAAGCCAAATTGCCGAGTCAGGGTGCCGACCCGACCGAGCCAAATTGCCGAGTCAGGGTGCCGACCCGACCGAGCCAAATCGCCGAGTCAGGGCGCCGACCCGACCGAGAGAAATCGCTGAGTCAGGGTGCCGACCCGACCGAGAGAAATCGCTGAGTCAGGGTGCCGACCCAATCGGGCAAAATCGCTGAGTCAGGGTGCCGACCCGACCGAGCCAAATCGCCGAGTCAGGGTGCTGACCCGGCCGAGCCAAATCGCCGAGTCAGGGTGCCGACCCGACCGAGCAAAATTGCCGAGCCAAGACATTGGCCCGATCAAGCCGTAGTATCAAGTTTGGAAAAAGGTCAGGTGGGAAGACTAATAACACGAGTCGCCCGAGCGCCTGACACTTAGCCAAATTTTCGAATTGGCCAAAAAGATTGAACTAATGAGATCAGGATGAACACCCCGAGCAATCGACAATAATCGAGACTTCGTCGCTAGGCATAAACGCCAGCCTTCGCGGAATGAGCCGAACAATTTGCATAAACAACACTTAGCGAGGGTCTCACGCATCATAAACGAAAGGCCGACCTAATGAAACAACATGGCCGGGCCCAGACGTCGAACCGACTTAATAATACCCCCGGGTCCGGGCTACGATCTGGCCCCATGATACCTCTAAGCTCGTGCGTGGATCTAGGCAAACGCTTGACGACACAGAGGTCTTCCACGGCCGACCCCTAGGGAAAACTCATCGCCCGACCTAATGGGGTCTACTTCAATGAATAAAGCGAATACGCCGAGTGGACGACCCTTAGAGAAAACCGAACGCATCACAAACAATCAAATAAAGTAAAGAAAAGGATAAATTGTTCAAAATAAGAAAGAGCCCGGGCGTAATGCAAACCGAGCTGAGAAGAAGTCAAATACCATTACAAAATTGCAAAGGCCGAGAGGCCGAGCAGGAGCAGGTCGATAGTCAGTTTGAGTAAAGAGAGCGGCAGGATAAGTTAAGTAAATTTTGGGAAGGCGTCAGGAGGGAGCGAGGCCTTGATTAAGGATAGCTTCACCACGTTGGGAAGAAAGTCAGTCGGAAGATGGCCGGCCTCCAGGAGTTGTTGTATTGCGCCCTCTACCCCATGCCTCATCATGGCCACGATCTTCTGGGTCACCTCCTTCCGGAAGGGCTGAGACTGAACGTAAGCCAATCTAGCCTCTTCGATCTGGGATGGTTCCCCGGCCTTGAAGTCGGATAACTCTTTCTGCAAGCGGGCCACCTCAGCGTCTCGCTCCTTGAGTTGGGCGGCCTTGTCCGTCAGACCTGCCTCCTTACTTACCAGTTGTGCTTCTAAAGCCTGAAAGGCTTCTTGCTGAGCTTGGAGTTCGGTCGCCTTACCCTTCAAGGTTGCGAGTTCAGTATCTTTGTCCCGGAGGGCCCGCTGGTGAGTGGCGAGTACTTCCCGCAGCTTTTGCTGTAAGTCGCGGACCTCGAGGATTCTCCGATCCAGGTCAGAACGAGCACGGACTTCACTAGCGAGGGCAGTTTTCTTTGCGGCCTCGGCGGCCTCCAGCCGAGTGCCGAGCTCATCGATTTCGCGGCTTGAGGCTGCCAGCACCTCATGCGTCCGTTCCAGATTGACGTGGTTCTCGGATAATTGCGTTCATAGGGAAATCATTTCATTTAAGAGTCGGGCCCGACCCTCGTCGCCGGCCGGGAGAGCACATTGAGTCAGTTGATGCTCTAAGCTCTCTATCTTGTACTCAGCCACCCAGCACTCCCTGACGTTCGTGACCAGGGCCTTGGTGACCGCCTGGCCCCCGACCCACAGCTATACAGAAATGAGCAGCATGAGAATAGAACGAAAGGGGCGAAGGTTAAGAAAAGGAATACCTTGATCAAGTCCATGGCGAAGTTATCGGCCAGACTAAAAGGGCTTCGCCCTTCAGTTAAGGCCAGGCCATGATCCCAAGAAGCAGCCAGATGACCGTGGAGGTTAAGAGGCTGGGGCTCGACCCTCCGAAGTAGGGAAGTCTCGGATGGAAGTTGCACCTCTACTGGATCTCGAGGTAGGTTGTGCATAGCCAGAAGCGAGGCGGCCGCCTCTTCGCTATCTGTATCATCGACGTCCTCCGGAGGAGAAGGGACAGAGCTGGTAGCTAAACCCACTGGTCGGGGCGTGCTCAACCCGGGCAAGGAGGGCTCAGGCAAAGTAGCGCTGGTGGATGGGGCCGAGATCGCCGGGCGAGGTGAAGCTGAACGAGAGGTCGACAGCCGAATCCTGACTCGGCTAGGCAAGGGAGCGGTTGATTCTGGCGCCCTCTCAGGTTGAACCTGAATTGTGGGAGTGCTCGAGGAAACAGGCTCTGGCGCCCGCTCAGGTTGAACCTGAATCGCGGGAGTGCTGGAGGAAGCAGCTTCTCGGGGCCGTTTCTTCTTCTTGTGCGCACGAGAAGAAGACGGACCCGTAGTAGCGGTCTGCCTTCCGGCCTCCACGCAGACCTCGGGAGGGTCTGCCGCAACGCTTTGGCCTAGCACTTCCAAGTCTGGATCGCTCTCCGCTCGACCCGGTTGCTCGGGAACTGGTGTCGCCCTCACCGGGATTGCATTTCGGCGGGCCAGTAGTTCAGCTGCCCGAGTGTTCAATGCCTCTTCCGCCAGGGCTATCTCTTCGTCCATGAGGGCGTCCATCAGGGCCTGAGTTGCAAGTCAGAAAAAGTTTTAGTTAGCATTAAAAGAGTCGTAAATAAGAAGGGGAGTTTACCATAAGTGCCAGGCAGTCTGGCGGGGATTTGACTCAGCCGACAAATGTAGAGCACGACCTCACTCAATAATTTGCCGACGTGAAAACGGCGTCCTCCGATTTTAGAGAAGGCTGACCGAAAGCCGGGGTCAGCGCGATACCTTCGAGGAGCAGCGGGGTGGTCAGGCAATGCCTCTAGCCAATCAAGAGGCCAGGACGCAGGCGGGAAGGTGCTTATGTAAAAAAAATGGGATTTCCACCCCTTGTTCGAAGATGGAACCTTGTCTAGAAAGGCGGTGTTGATCCTGGCCTGGAAAAAGAAACACCCGGGCTCTTGCATCTTAAGGTAAAAGAAGAGATGGAAAATCCTAGGAGACAGGGGAACTCTGAAGGACTCAAAGATGACTACCGTGCCACATAGAATCCGAATCGAGTTCGGGGCTAGTTGGGAGAGGGACACCTGAAAATACTGACAGACCTCTACGATAAAGGGATGCAAAGGGAAGCGCAGGCCGGCTAGAAGATGATCCTTAAAAATAGTAAAGTAGTTCACCGGGGCTTGGTTAGGTCGGTCGTCCGGGGAGGGGAGAATGAAAGGGTGATCTTCTGGGATGTGATATTCTATGCGGAGGGTTTCTAAGGAACCCAGGCTTAAAGTCGAACGAACAGTAGTATACCACGGCTCGGGCGCAGAAGATGAGCCGGGTATAGAAGATGAGCCGGCCATGAGGTCGGACTCGGGAATTAGCAGAAAAAGATTTGGGCGGGGAGAAGAATACCTAGCGTTAGGGCTCAGGGTAAGATGCTGGCCGCCGGAAACACTGTTCGTCGGAACTCAAGGAGGTCGAGCGGAGGAGGTCGGACAGAAATGAAAGAAGGAGCGAAAGGGAAAGTGAAGAGGAGTAAAATGAAGGGATCAGCCTATTTATACTACCGGCTAAGCAACCAAGACCGTCGGATGGAGAGGAAAGAAATGGCGGGCTCCAGCCTCCATCGTCCGATCAACGCGTTTCCCCACACCCCGAAGCTTCTCGCGAACGCCACACGAAGCCGCGCCCACGACGCCTCGATACCGGAGGCATCCACTCAATAGCTGACACGTGGTCAGGCATTGATGAATAACTGAGTGTGAGGTCAGGTGCGCGGGAGACTAACTCGGAGTAGAAAGAACGCGCAGGAAAGCGGAAAGGAAGTCAGGCCGACCGGGCCAGTAGCCTAGTCAGTCGGACTTGACGCCTCCTTCGACTAGACTTGAAGGGGAGGCTTGTGATCCGGGCGAGCGGTTTTTTATCAGGGATGAGAGCCCGGTCGGAGAAAACCCGGTTCAACCCGGTTCAAGGATAATAGAGGTTAGGCTCTCGAGGCCGACCTCCCGAGGTCGGGCGATAGAGGCTGACCTCCCGAGGTCGAGCGATCGAGGCCGAGCTCCCGAGGCCGAGCTCCCGAGGTCGAGCGATCGAGGCCGAGCTCCCGAGGCCGACCTCCCGAGGTCGAGTGGTCGAGGTCGAGCGATAGAGCCGAGCTCTCGAGGCCGACCTCCCGAGGTCGAGTGGTCGAGGCCGAGCTCCCGAGGCCGACCTCCCGAGGTCGAGCAATAGAGGCCGAGCTCTCGAGGCCGACCTCCCGAGGTCCCGCGATAGAAGCCGAGCTCTCGAGGCCGACCTCCCGAGGTCCCGCGATAGAAGCCGAGCTCCCGAGGTCGAGCGATAGAGCCGAGCTCTCGAGGCCGACCTCCCGAGGTCGAGTGGTCGAGGCCGAGCTCCCGAGGCCGACCTCCCGAGGTCGAGCGATAGAGGCCGAGCTCTCGAGGCCGACCTCCCGAGGTCCCGCGATAGAAGCCGAGCTCCCGAGGCCGACCTCCCGAGGTCGAGTGGTCGAGGCCAAGGTTCGTAGAATCGCGATCCTACACAGGATCGATTTGGGGTCAGGATCGGATCGGTCAGGATCGGATCGTAAAATCGTACGATCCTATCAAAAACCCTTAAAATGAAAAAATATACAATTTTTATTAACACTATAATGAAAATAATCACGTTTAACTTCAATAATATTCTATTTATTACAAGATGATCCAATTTAATTGTCAACCTATTAGATAATAGACATCTAAAGACTTATCATTTTAGAAAAAAAATATAACATAATATTATTAATCAAAAACTAACTAAAAAATAATTAAATAGATATTTAAATAATCTTAAAACATTAATACTAACGATGTAAAAGATAAAAAAAATAATAAAAAAGATTAATAATCTTCTAGGCCTCTGAAAAGGCTTTAAACAATATTTTTTGGGATTCAATCTTAAAACTAACTTGTAGATCTTTGAACGAGTTTCAATTTGATATATTATAGGTCACGTGGTTCAATCCGAGTCAAAAGTTATGACCTCTTAAAGCTTTCATCGATCCTGTTCCGATTCTGTTCCGATCCTGTCCGATCCTATACGATCCTGTCCGATTCTGTCCGATCCTACCGATCCTGCTGCGATCCTGCTACAAAAAACGATTCTGCGCGATTCTGGATCGTTTTCTGCCGTAGGATCGTAGGATCGTACGATCCTACGATCCAGGATCGCGATTCTGCAAACTATGGTCGAGGCCAAGCTCCCGAGGCCGACCTCCCGAGGTCGAGCGATAGAGGCCGAGCTCTCGAGGCCGACCTCCCGAGGTCCCGCGATAGAAGCCGAGCTCCCGAGGCTGACCTCCCGAGACAGAACGACCGAGGCTGGGCTCTCGGGGCCGACCTCTCAAGGTCGAGCGATCGAGGCCGAGTTCTCGTGTCTCATCCCTCGAAGGGCTCCGTCAAAACTCTCCGTTAAGAGACGTCGTCATCATCTGACGTAGCCGTCCAATGTTAATTAGGGGTAGGATCACAGGATGGCAGACTGCTATGTCAGTCTCACATCGCCAATTAATTAATCTAATCTCTGACTAATTCTTGATGGGATGTGACAGTTCGCACGGGGGAAGTCCCTATATAAACCCTCCCTTGAGCTTAAGAAAGGGATCGCTGTCATTCGCAACCACACTATCACATAGAGAGCTCTGTTTCAGTCCGACCTCCAAAACCACAATAGACCGAGTCGACTTGGTTAGACCGAATCATTCGGGAGAAGAACCGATCTTCGCTTGTCGACAGGATCAGTTCTTTTCTGTTTGAGTTTATCACTGTGCACAGTAGGTTCCTAAGCTTTCGCTCTGACTCGATCACCATGCGACGGGATAGGACACCGGTCAATCATCTTTTTTTTATTTTTTTTCCCGGCGGTTAAAAAAGTTCAAATCACGCATCATATTTTGATAATAAAAAAAACGTACTCATTTAAATAATCTTTCCATTCTATTTCTCCCACCAACGTTAACTCATTTAAATTGAACCCTAGCCGCGAGTTTTAGACTGGCCACCATAATATTTTTCGATTTACCTTGATAATCGATGAGAAACTTTCATGAGACCGGACCGGTCACCCCAGATTCAATTTGTCTACTACCTTATTCATCTTTTTTATATATCAAACATTTTTAGATTATCTAATTTAAAAATAATTTTAATTTCATTATCTCACCATCTCTTAGTTGTGTTACACTGAGCTTCATATTTATCATTTGCCATAACTCTTCCTATTATTACAAATGCAATGCAACATTGGAGAGTCCGAAATAAATATAATTTTGGAGAGTTCGAAATAAATAACGAAGACTACTATTGGAATCCTTACAACTTAAAAATCTATCAATTCTGAAATGGATCCGAGGACATGTCTAGATCGATTAGTGAATTTTGATTGAAATCCACTTATGACTCTAGAAATTAGGCCGGGTTGAGTGAGAACAAGATATATATGGTATCAAACTTTGATTCTGATCAAGGAACAATGTGGACTTAGTGCCAGGAGATTAGCACTACTATGGGCCTAGTTTGATCCCAAAATTGTCAATGTTAGCTTGGTCTGATCCCCAATTGGGTCTAACATGATCCTTGTCTCCGGGAGATTAGACCCATTATAGCGTTGATCTTTCGACACTAAGCTCATGTTCTATCTGAAAGTTAATTAGCATAATATTATAGCTCCATTGAAGAATCCGAAATAAAAAATATCGTTGAACTCCTTATAGTCTTAAAAATCCACTGGACTAAAATTGATTCAATCAGACCTATCTAAGTTGATCAATTGATTTTGACCGAAATCCATTGATAAAATTAAGCTATTTGAATTTTTACAAAATACAACCATTAAAAAGGGTTAAGTGAGGACATAGTACAAACGATGTCCAATTTAATTTTGATCAAGGAACAATGTGGATATGATATTGGGAAGTTAGCACTGTCACGAGCTTAATTTGATCTCAGATTTGTCCAACATTGGCCTATCAATGGCCGTGTTGATTTTTCAACATAGATTTATATTTTTGTTGAAAGTTAAGATAGTATTTTCAGAGAGTCTGAAATAAATAATGAAGAATATGATTGGACTTCTTGCAATATCCTAAAGGGGAAAAAACCCACCATCGATCTAATCAAACAAAAAAAACAAAAATAATGTTATCCGGCAGAAAAATACAAAGTAAATCGCCGAGCAAGTTGCGAAACAAAAAAGGACAAGAAGGAATCAAAACGACGAAAGGAAGTCAGAGAAAAGTAGGGCATTAAGGAATACCAGCCATGTATAGATTGCTGTTCTAAGCTCGACCTTCTTGTGAAATTTTGAGGCGACCCTGTCTTTGACGGAGGAAAAACTCGATCGATCCCTAGACAGCGTGACAGCCTACTGCTGTCCGGGAGAGGGAGGAATCAAAACGACGAAAGGGGAAAAGGAAGCCAGAGAAAAGCTAAGTCAGGAAGGAATACCAGCCATGTAAAGCTGCTAAGCTCGCCGTCAATCGGTGTTTTGGGATTCCTTCACCCTAGCCTGTTCGTCGTCATCGTCTCTTCTTCTTCTGTGGCGAAGAGTGATCTGGATTGGTTTGAATGGATGGGGATTTGTGTTATATAGAGAAGATTCGCCCTAGCGTCTCCGTTAGTTCCTTCCCAGCCAACACAGAAAAGCATGAGCAAGGCCAGGCCATCTGTCCATCATAGTGATAATACCATCGTACATTAACCAATTATGTAGAGAAAAGAAGAGCCGCCTTTGCCGGATGAAAAATAATTAATAATTTTATGTTGCTAAGTTGACTACGTTAATTTAACATCAATGATTGTTAACCTTGAGAATGACTTGGGTGCTAATAAAAACAACAATATTAAAAATGATAAAAAAAATATTAGTTCCTATAATTTTTTCCATTTAAGAATCATATAAAATATTTATCATCGCACCATTTTATTTTTTTAATAAATTTATAATCTATCAACTTTTAGTTACTGTAGCTTTATTCTACCGAAGTAGTTGTCTTGTTCTTTCTGTTCGACGTGACTCTCGAATAGCATCCCTCGACGAAACAATGCATCGTGTTTGTACCTTTATCTTATCACTTGCGAAATTTAATATTTAAATTTTATCACTAAGTCTTGAATTATGGATGCCAATTCGGATGATAAGATAAGATGGGTTTGGATCGAAATGAAAGAAAGGTATTATATTAAAAAATTCAACTCGAATCCGAATCTGATTTAATCTGGAACTAATTTGAAAATTATAAATTGAACTCGATCAATCCCATTTGAATTTTTTATTATACGGCATTATTTTTTAATAAAATAATAAAATATAAAATACTATTTTAATTTAAGTGGAAATTGCCTTAAAATCTCTGATGACAGGTCAAACTCTGCCCTCAATCCGTAGGTCAGAGAACATGTGTTTCAACTCTCTGTCAAAATCTGATCGGTCACTGCAACTCTCTTCAAAATGTGATTTCACTTAATTACCCATGATTTTAATTAAAATTCATATGTAGCTCAATTCTTTCAGCCCGAAGCACCAACTGCAATGCCTTCCTGCCCTAACTTTACATCGACTTCCTTCTCTAAATTCAAACCATCGACGAACAAAGCCGACGTTGATGCATTGAAGGCCAAAATCGAAGAGGCGATCACACCTTTGCAGCTCATTTTTCCAACTGAAGCCCCAACTGGCAACGCCCCGCCTTCTTGCCCTAACTCAAAGAGGCGATCACACCTTTATCAGTGAGTCTGAATTTGTTCGATTGAATGATGTCATGAGATTTGCATTTAGTTTTTTTATTGTGTGTATTCCATGAGATTTCCGTTTAGTTGTTTTGATTGTGGGATTTTGTGTGTGTTTTTGGTTGATTGTCAATTTGATGGCCAATATTTAGTTGATGGAGAAAAAAATTTGTGTTATATTTTTATATGAATATTGATCTTCAGTTTATATTTGAATAAAATGTTATATTTTTGTGGATTAGGTCGAAAATGGAATCTGGAATTGGGCCTTACAACCTTGTATTTTTGAGTAGTTGTAAATACAAGAATGAGTTGTTTGTGATTTCAATTATCAATGGTTGTAGTTTGTTGGATATATTTGTGAGTCTTGGTAAAAAATGTGTGGAGATTACTCTTGAATCTATGATTCTGCAATACATAGCGGCACAACATAAGATGTACGTGACTTTGAATAATGATGATGATGTCCTGAATATGATACATCTTCATATGTGTTTGAAGCTCAGTATGATCGATTTGAGGGTAGAGAGTAGAAATGCATACATTGGCAACCTAAATTTTGAGAGATAAAATATATTACATCCTTGTTCATATTTTTGTTTAGATAATATGTTATGTTACTTCTAGCATAAGTGCATATGATATGGTTTATTTGACACTACTAATCTTATTTAAATTCAATATCTTTCATTATGTAAGTATGATATGTACTTATTTTATACTTATTTGTGGCTGGTTCATCTTAATAATTTTGTATTAAACTGGTAAGGGTTGAGGAGGAACAGACACAATCTAGGAGTGATGAGGAGATTGAACAAACCTTGTTGCCGAATACTATAGATGCTTGGATTAATTGCATTCATGGTGAAGGGCAAACATTCACGGATGCTGCTGATTTTAGAAGATGTGTTAAAAACTATGCTGTTGCTACAAGACGCTCATTTTTATATAGAAAAAATGACAGCCAGAAGGTTATTGCTATTTGTAGCGAAAGGAGTTATGGATGGAGAATTTATGCTTCAAAATATAAAGCAGATAGTATATTTGGGATCCAAAAATGTAGCTTGCAGCATACATATGGTGAGAATAATCTACATACTAGAGGGCATCCTAAAGCTGATGCAACTTGAATCGCTAATGTGGTGAAAGATAAATTAAGAGAAGATCCCTTTTATCGCCCTTGTACAATTCAAAAAGACTTGCAAAGAGATTATGGGGTAGAGTTAAACTATCGCAAAGTATGGAAAGGCAAGGAATTAGCGATGCATGATATTCATGGTACAGAGACGAGATGCTACGATAGGTTAAGATGATATTGTCATGCTATTCGAGAAACAAATCCTGGCAGTATTACTGAGTGTGAGGTTAATCCCGTAACAAATAAATTTAAACGGCTATTCATTTGTTTTCATGCACGTGTAGTTGGTTTTGTTATTGATTGTAAGCCGTTGATTTTTTTTTATGGGACTCATATAAAGAATAAGTATAAAGGTAGTATCCTAGTTGCTGTGTCGAAGGATGCCAACGATGATCTTTTTACAATTGCTTATTCGGAGTGGATGCAGAGAATGATAATAATTGAGAATGATTTTGTTATCTTTTGAGAAGTGTCCAAATTTCATATCAATGTATTCCATTCAATAGGTTCACATTTTTCTCTGATAGACACCCTGAGATTATGAAGGCAGTTGAGCAACTATTTGTGGGTAGTCACCATGCGTATTGTTTGAGGCATTTATTGGATAATTTTGTGAAGCAGGTAATTAAAACCCTACTTTTGTTTTGAATTTGAATTTGAATTTTATTTTAATACATGTTTTGAATAAAAAAGACTTTTTTTGTCATTATAGGTATTGCGAAGTTATCCAAAACATAACAAAAAATACTGGTCTTCGGTATTCAAGAAAGTGCATATGCTCCATCTTTGCAGGAGCATGAACAACATATAAAAAATATCATAGACTTCGTGTCACTTGCCATAGGATTTATTGTACATTCTCAGCCACAAAGTTGGGCAAATACTTTATTTCTTGGTGATAGATGGGGTGTTATGAATAATAACATGACCGAGTGTTGGAATAATTGGGTTAAACCAGCTCGTTATCTCCCTATTGTGGCTATGGTGGATCACATATGCATACAAATCATGAACATAATGCATCGATGACGTGAATCAACAATGACGATGGTTAAGGAATTAAGTCCCAAAAAGGAGAAGGCTATTGCTAGTGTTTATCTTGAATCCCGAAATTTAAGACTGCATCAGTCATGTAATTGGAGGTTTGAGGTAGTTGATGGGGAAAAATCCTTTGCTGCTGATTTAATTGATAAGAGTTGTTCGTGCAGAGCTTGGCAGATCAATAAGCTTCCATGCAAGCATGCTTGTGCTGCTATTGAGTCGAAGTCGTTGTCGTTGTATGAATTCTGTGATCAGTATTTCAAGATTGGAATGTATCACCAAGCATACAAAAGAATTATTAATCCAATCCCAACTTTTGACCTTAATGAGTCAAATCTTAATGAAGGAAATGTAATCAATGCTTCAGATGTTCGCAGCCAGCCAGGTCGTAGGAGGACTAAGATAATACCATCACAAGTTGAAACACGTATGTCAAAGTGTAGTCATTGTCATAAGAAAGGCCACAACAGGCGCAGCTGCAAAGAAGCTATAAACTAGCTGTTATTCGTAAAATTATGTATGTTTGATTTGTTTATAAACACTTGGTTTACTTTTACAATCATACTCTATAATTTGTATGGGTAGTCTGATACTTTTTGATATACACTTCTGCAGGAAAAAGAGATTGCTAGAAGGGGAATCAAGCAGGGTCTTATGTTCGAGAAAGTAGACATGTTTGAGTGGCAGCATTGGTGATTTACGTATTGGTTCTGGTTGAATGACAACACCTTTGATGGTTCTGTTGTTGAAAAAATTGTGCAATATGTCTATGAACTTTGTATCATGTATCAGCTATTATTATGCACTATGGTTGTGTGGTGGAAACTAATGGTTGTATTTATGGTTTATGTGACTTTGTATCATGTGTCAGTTATTAGTATGCTTATGAATTTTGTTAGGTACTTTGCAATATGTTCAATTTAGTTTGGTTGAATTTGTGAGTTTCATGGACTAATTCTGCCAGAAACTTGAGTACAAATTTGTGATTGTTTTGTTTTGTACAATAATTGGTTTGCCTGAAGTTGATGTGTAGTTGTTATAGTATATACTATAGTTGTGGAGTGGAATTCTGATTATGGAGTGGAATTCTGTCTGAAGTTGATTGTTTCATGGACTAACTTTGCAATATGTTCAATTTACTTTGGTTGAATTTGTGAGTTTCATAGGCAAATTCTGCCAGAAACTTGAGTACAAATTTTGATAAATAAGGTATATGTTATGTTTGATGGTTCTGTTTTGTACAAGAATTGGTTTGTCTAAAGTTGATGTTGTGGAGTGGAAACTTATGGTTGTGTTTATAGTTTGTGACTTTGTATCATGTGTTAGTGCCAAAATATCCCCAATAACAAGTGGCCAAATGTCCCTAAACAAAGTCACTCATACTAATTAATGCATAACTTGCGTCCCAACGTACCTGTAAGTTCAAACACCTCATTCGTGGAAATATATACTTGAAACTGAGTCAATTGGATATGTACCCTAATTAAGATAACTTGCGTCCCAATTGAGTATACTTGATTCTGAGCCAAGTATACTCAATTTTTCTCAGACACATACTTGAATTTGGATATTTCGTACATAATTCTCTTGAATATATACCTGATTCTCAGTCAATTGTTCTTAAATTTTTGAGCCATTGGGAACTAAAGAGGGAGTCTCGTACCTGAGTAGTTAAATTCTGGCCAAGTATACTCAATTTGCTCAGACACATACTTGAATTTGGATATTTCATACCACAAAGCTTTATTGTGTATTTTCATACCTAATAATCTGGATGATGTACCGTAATCAATTATGCCAAGCAGTTATTAGAGCAGTAGTGTCATTAACCTTAATTCATATCATATTATCAACGAACAATGAAATATGTACCTAAATGTTTGAGAATAATACCTCATTCTCTTGCATATATACCTGATTCTGAGCCAATTATACTTGATTTTTTGAGCAGCTGATAACTAAAGAGGGAGGCTCATACCTGAATACTCAATTTGTGGACATGTATACTCAATTTGCTCAGAGACATACTCAAATTTGGATATTTCGTACCTAATAATCTGGATGATGTACCATCATCAATTATGTCAACCAATTAACCTTAATCCATATCATATTATCATTGAAACAAGAAAAAATGTCGAAAAAGAACTCACCTACACCAACCTCTTCTAGGATTTGATTATAGGTGTATACCACATAAGGTAATGTCAAATACAGATAAATGCATTTTTCTCTTCTACTTCTAAGGTATTGACTCTCATACTAGGTTGTCTTAGTCATGATAACCATAAAGCTCTATTGTGTATTTTCATACCTAATAATCTGGATGATGTACCTATCAATTATGCCATGCAGTTATTAGAGCAGTAGTGTCATTAACCTTAATTCATATCAAATTATCAACGAATAATGAAATATGTACCTAAATGTTTGAGAATAGTACCTCATTCTCTTGCATATATGTCTGATTCTGAGCCAATTGTACTTGATTTTTTGAGCTGCTGACAACTAAAGAGGGAGGCTCATACCTGAATACTCAATTTGTGGACATATATACTCAATTTGCTCAAAGACATACTCAAATTTGGATATTTCGTACTTAATAATCAGGATGATGTACCATCATCAATTATGTCAACCAATTAACCTTAATCCATATCATATTATCATTGAAACAAGAAAAAATGTCGAAAAAGAACTCACCTACACTAACCTCTTCTAGGATTTGATTGTAGGTGTATACCACATAAGGTAATGTCAAATATAGATAGATGCATTTTTCTCTTCTACTTCTAAGGTATTGACTCTCATACTAAGTTGTCTATAGTCATGATAACTATAAAACTCTATTGTGTATTTTGCATACCTAATAATCTGGATGATGTACCCTAATCAATTATGCCAAGCAATTATTAGAGCAGTAGTGTCATTAACCTTAATTCATATCATATTATCAACGAAATATGTACCTAAATGTTTGAGAATAGTACATCATTCTCTTGAATATATACCTGATTCTGAACCAATTGTACTTGATTTTTTGAGCAGCTGACAACTAAAGAGGGAGGCTCATACCTTAATACTCAATTTGTGGTCATGCATACTCAATTTGCTCAGACACATACTCAAATTTGGATATTTCATACCTAATAATCAGGATGATGTACCCTCATCAATTATGTCAAACACTTACTAGAGCAGTAGTGTCATTAACCTTAATTCATATTATATTATCAATAATCAATGAAATATATACCTGAATTTTTGAGAATAGTACCTCATTCTCTTGAATATATACCTGATTCTGAATCAATTGTACTTGATTTTTTGAGCAGTTGACAACTAAAGAAGGAGACTCGTACCTTAATACTCAATTTGTGGACATGTATATTCAATTTGTTCACACACATACTCAAATTTGGATATTTCGTACCTAATAATCTAGATGATGTGCTCTAATCATTTATGTTAAGCACTTATTAGAGCAGTAGTGTCATTAACCTTAATCCATATTATATTATCAATGATCAATGAAATATGTACCTGATTTTTTGAAAATAGTACCTCATTTTCTTGAATATATATCTGATTCTGAATCAATTGTACTTGATTTTTTGAGCAGTTTACAACTAAAGAGGGAGACTCATACCTTAATACTCAATTTGTGGCCATGTATACTCAATTTGCTCAGACATATACTCAAAGTTGGATATTTCGTACCTAATAATCTGGATGATATACCCTCATTAATTATGTTAAGCACTTATTAGAGCAGTAGTGTCATTAACCTTAATACATATTATATTATCAATAATCAATGAAATATGTACCTGATTTTTTTAAAAATAGTACATCTTTCTCTTGAATATATACCTGATTCTGAATCAATTGTACTTGATTTTATGAACAGTTAGACAACTAAAGAGGGAGGCTGGTATCTTAATACTCAATTTGTGAACATGTATACTCAATTTGCTCAGACACATACTTGAATTTATATTGCAACAAAGTAAAAACCAACATTAAATTGTCAAATTTGATTAGTGGCAGTTGACACACTAAATAGGGAGGCAGTTGTCAATTGTACTTACAGAATAAAAACCAACATTGTCACAGAATAAAAATCAACATCTATCTGTCATTACTAGCAGAATACATTGCTTTACATAACTAAGCTATAAGTCTGTCATTACTACAGAATAAAAACCAATATTGCTACAAACATGTAAAAACCAACATCTATCTGTCATAAATAACAGAATACATTGTTTAACATAACTGTACCAAAAATCATCTGCAATACATCTGAATTTCGATCCACAAAAAGGCAAATTTGAAACTCTAATACATCTGCTTGAGCATAAGAAGTAGATAAGTGTCTATCTTCAGATGCTTTAATCTTAGTCAAATATCAACATTGCTTTACATCTTAGTCAAATACATTTTTTAACAATACATTCTCATCTGATAATATATTTGAAGCAACCCGGGCCCGATAAGCGTTTATGTTGACATGATTTTGAAAACTCCAGATATCATCAGTGTCATAAGAGAGACACTCCACCCACAGGCAAATGTAAACACCACAATCCAGGGTAGTGCCTTGATGACGACAATGCTCTTTCACTACCTCTTCACTACCTATGGCAAATGCTTAAAGATGCAAAATGCATCCAGCCAAAAACCTTGCCTACAAAAAAGTAAATGTTTTAATACTGTGATCTGTTAAGACATATTGGAGTAGAATATTGTCAAACTCACATAAACTTTAGCAGTCTCAAATGCAAATGAATCAGGGTTTGAATTCCACAATATGAATTTCCCTTCAGATGGACTAAAAACCAATAAATATCAATGTCATCTATCATTAATTGGGAAAATGATATATCTGCATTTTCTAAATAGATCTTCATTTAGTTCCTATAGTTTGCTCCTCGTTGCGGATGTCAACCTTACAAGGAAAGTACCATAATCTACTTTGTGTATCTGTCTATATTTGCCATATTTCTACTGTAGGACCGGTGCCGTCGATAGAGGGGGGGGTGAATATCGTGTTGGGACCGGGTGCATGTCGACAAGGATACGAGTTCGTAAAATTTAAAATTTTTACGTGCAGCGGAAGAGTTTGCATAAAATAATTTCCTAAATTATTTTAACTTCGTATCTAGCATGCAACCTTATAGTGTATCGACATAATCATAAAATAAAAGTTTGCGGAAAAGTAAACTAATTTACTTTTGTACCTTGCGTAACTCGAAGAAAGGGACGAGATCCAACCGTAGCGTCCCTTGGAAGCTTCGCCTCTATTCGCGTCCACGCCGAGTTCTCTTCGGGATGACTTCGCAAAGTCACGAGTTTTGTGCCGACGAGAACTACTAGATTCTCGGAAGGCACAACTAGAAGAATAAGAGAAAATAATGAAAAACTAACCAACGAAGTAACGGAATCGAATTCCGGGAAGAGAGGAATCGCTATCCGCTTCTTCTTCTTCGTGTTCGGGTTCTCCTTCTTCTTCTTGAAGCTCACGGCCTCCACCACCTTGGATGTAGGTTGGGCGCCGGCCCTAGGGGAGCTAGGGTGCGCCGGCCCTAAGGAAAGAAGAAGAGAAGGAGGAGAGAAGAGAAGAGAGAGAGGGAGAGCTCCAATAATAATCACTTGATTATTTTCGTTAGGAATAAGGGCTAGCCTTTGGTTCCTTTATATAGTAGCAACTCCTTTGCTAAGTCTCCCTCTAAACCGAATTAACGGAATTAACGGAATTAGTTATAAGAAATTTATCTTATAAATTTTCTTATTGCTTATTCCATTTAAGCCTAGTCTTATTATAACCATTTAAAATAAAACAAATTAGTTATCATAAGAAATTTATCCTATAACTTTTCTTATGAATTTTATTATAACCAACTTTATAATAAAACTAATTATTTATCATAAGAAATTTATCCTATAAATTCTTATGAATTAATTCCGTTTAAACCAAGTCTTTATTATAAACTAATTTATAATAAAAACTAATTCTTCTTCTCTTTAAATTATGGAATAAATTTTATAAGAAATTTATAAACTTTCTTATTATGGATAAATCAATTCATAATTGATTTTATAAAATTAAAATGAACCAACCCATGGATTATTTTAATCTTCCATAAAAGAATAAATTTCTATAAATTTTATTTATATAAATTTCTTTATACAAATTTATTTATCCATAATTTATAAAATAAATCACGCTAGATTTATTTTATTAATTAAACCAATTAAATTGGTTTTCTCCTTTTATTTGGCCGGCCACCAAAGAGGGGTTAACACCCTCTTTGGTCGGCCAAACCCAACCCGAACCGCCGCGAATAAAACTAATTTAATTCGCCCAAAAAGCTTTCAAAAGACTTAGCCATTTTTAGCTTCCATTGCGCCTCTGACTAACTCAGATTCGACTTATTTCTCTTGATCGGAAAATCCAATTTTTAACTCGTTTTAAATCCCTCGGATTACTCGTAGTGCGTGTGACTAAATAGGCTTTCGATTTATGTTGGCCGTCTATAATTAACTAATTATAGAACGATCATGAGTGGCACCTAGTAGTACATCATGATCCCCAATTAATCGAAAGATCAACGGTTTGACCTCAGAAGAAATTATTCTGAAACCCTTCAGCAGCTCTAATGAATCGTGCCCCATTCCCTTCACCACCTTATACCCACTTGGTTCAGGACACGGTCAATGGTGTCAGTCCCCACTAGGCTGACTACGTCACACCTAGCCCAAGTAATGTCTTACTCGTCCTTTGGATTTCTAATTACTCTCATGTATTTTAGAGACTCTCACTCTAAACATGATATGCTCTGGCCAGAGGCTTTGAGTAACAATCCGACGATAGGCCTGGGTATACATCTCCTCGCAAGGAGTGGTGAATCCTTTGTAGGCTGTTCAAACATCTTCGGGCACTTCGGCTTACACCCGATCATCCTGGGTCCACACCTCCTTGGAGATGCTTGCTTAAGATGTCAAAGTATAAGTCTCCATGACCAAGATGACTTGAACACCGCAAGTCAAAGGAACATCGCACTTAAGCCGCAGTAAGATCTTCATTGACATATCTACATGTAGATTCCCATATGAAGTCTTACAGCTAGTCACTCCAATGAACTAGTTCCCTTAACTAGCATCCATGTTTATCTCCGGACATCCCAATGTCACCAGCCAGTGAGAATCAGCTGAATAGAGAATAATCCATGTTAGTCTCAACAGAATTGATAATGTCCGTATTTATCAATTCATCGACTAGGGATATTTCCAACACTTCACATTTGCACATTTAGAGATAATCACTAGTTGTGATCCCATCACAAATTCTCTTATGCTGTGAACTGTATGGCGGACATTCAGTAGATGAGTTTAAGATCCCAATCAAATACACAAGCATGTATACTCAAATAGTGAATTATCATTTATTAATATAAATATTTTACAATCATAAGGCGATTGCCTTAGGACACTTCTCTCATATCACTAACATATCGATCACGATAAACCTTTCAGAAATCTTTGTACAACTTTTGTTTGTTCTAGACTTAAAATATTAGTAGCGCAGCGGAAAATAAGTAGAACGAAAAACAGAGCAAAAGACACAGCGGATTTTTACTTGGTTCCCAACCCCCCAGGGTCAGTACATCCAAGACCTATGCACGGGAACGCCCGTCAACTATTGGTCTCCTTTCCGGACTTTCCGAAGGCTGAGAAACCCGACTTACAGTGCAATATTACAATCAATAATATAGAAATTTAAGTACGGTAATTAACAAAATGCAAACCAACAAGACAAGGATGAAGCTCGGCCAATCTGGACCTCCAAAGTGCCGCGCGCTTCCTCCTGGAGCCTCCCGGTCGTAGAGCCTCGTTTCTAGTGTGTTGCCATTGGTCAGAATGATTAGAACAGTACTTGGAAGTCGTATCTGAAGCTGAGGGGTCGAGGCCCCTTATAAAGGCCTCCTGGGGGCGCCCCGGACGCTGGGGGCGCCCCGGACGCTGGGGGCGCCCCGGAAGACTCGGTTAACTCTTATCCTTGCGCCTACTTCGTTGCAGGTGATAAGACCTTTGACCAGGGCACCCCAGATGCTCCGGGCGCCCCCATGAGGGCTTATCCTGTGTTCTAACTTCGAAACAGCAAAACAGCTACGAATCCGGGCGCCCCGGACGCTCCGGGCGCCCCGGTTGACATCTGTTTTGACTGCATCACGAAACTGCATGTTTTAGTACTGCCTGGGGACGCCCCCCTTGCTGGGGGCGCCCTGGCTGCATGGGGGCGGCCTGCTTAGGGCCTCCAACACTGTTTTGCTTGGTTTAACTGCTTTGTCTCCGGTTCTTGATACCTGCAAGATACACAAACACAAAGCATGTATGCATATAATATTAAGCTTAAGGACTTGGTTCGGACTTCGGATTTGCACGAAACCCTAGGTCGAACCGGCATAAGTTCCCAACCCCGAGAACTTGCCCTTCACCTACTCCTTTCAGGAGACGGTTGCCACCCAGCCCTTCGGGTGGACTTTTGCTTAGCTTCCGATACCTCCGGATCTCGAGACGCCCAAACCCTGACCCGTCTCTACCCCTGTCCTTAGTCATTGCTCAGCTAAGTTGCTCAGTCCCTTGGACCAAGACTTTCTTACCTAGCAGCCCTTCGCCAGGTGCCTAGCAGTCCTTCGCCAGGTCTTCAATCCCTAGCAACCCTTCGCTAGGTGCCTAGCAGCCCTTCGCTAGGTCTTCTATGCCTAGTAGTCCTTCACTAGGTGCCTAGCAGCCCTTCGCTAGGTCTTAGGGTTACGATACCTAGCAGCCCTTCGCTAGGTGCCTAACAGCCCTTCGCTAGGTGCCTAACAGCCCTTCGTTAGGTCTTCATTCCCTAGCAACCCTTCGCAAGGTGCCTAGCAGCCCTTCGCTAGGTCTTGGGGTTTCGATACCTAGCAGCCCTTCGCTAGGTGCCTAGCAGCCCTTCGCTAGGACTTGGGGTTTTGAAACCTAGCAGCCCTTCGCTAGGTGCCCAGCAGCCCTTCGCTGGGACTTGGGGTTTCGATGCCTATATTAACTAGGACTTTTCTTCAGCTAAGGCTACTTCTCTCTTACTCCCCTTTGTCTATTTAGTGTATCACTGACTTAAGTATATTGTCAAATATTAAAACACTTCAAGAGGAACATCATTGATGCAACTTGCACCAACAATCTCCCCCTTTTTGATGTTTGACAATAACTTAAGTTAGATTGGTTTAAGGGGCTAACTCAATGAAAAAAAATGTAGGTTTTAAACTACATTTTTGATCTTCGGTTAATTTTTCTAACTTAAGCACACATCTCTCCCCCTTTGTCATACATCAAAAAAATAAAATACTTGCACCAACATTAAAAACCTTTGGTTCTTTTTGAAAATACTTAGTGCAAAATTTTTGAAAGCATTGTATTTTGAATAATATATTGCAAAAATTATGTAATTTTTGAACAATATAAGTACCTTTGAAAATATATTGAATTTTTGAATAATTAAGTACTTTTTGAAAATGCATAACTTTTGAAAGAATGTTATTTTGGAAAATATAAATGTTATGCCTATTTTGCAAGTACTAACTGTGTTTCGAAAATAAGTGTTTTATGAAACATAATATTTTTCAAGGTCAAGTAAATATTAATAGAATTTTGAAAAAAAATGATAGTACTTTTGAAAACATAATATTTGACTTCACTTGGTTAATTTTCCAGTCTGACACTATCCTGGGAACCCTTGTTGACTACAAGGATATTTTCCTAAGTGTCCTGGAAGTTTTCAACCCAAGTAAATATTAAAAAAAATTCATAAGTCACAGAATAATAGGATGTAAGTTAATTTTGAAAAGTGTAAAAAATTTTAAAGTGATAATACTTGATTTGGTTTATCTTTCAGTCTGACACAATCATAGGAAATCTTGTTGACTACAAGGATATTTTCCTAAGTGTCCTGGAAGATTTTCCAAACTCAAGATATTATTTCAAATTGATAAAAAAAACCAGATGAATTTTTGAAATAATAGTAATTTTTGAAAATTGATACTATTTTGAAAGAATACTTATGTTTTCAACAGGATTTGAAATACCGCTCATGAAAACATTTGAAATATTCAATAATTTTTTTTTAATTTGATCTCCCCCTAAACATGACCTAGTCCTGGGAAGCTTGTTGACCACAAGTACTCTTCCTCTAAGTCTTAAGGGTTGATTCAAATTAAGGAAATTATTTAATAATTTCAAAACAATTAATTAAACAAAATTGTTTCAGAAGTTTGATTTATACTCCCCCTAAAGTTGACACATCCTAGGAGTCCTTGTAGATTATGAAGTGGACCTTCCTCTGTGTCTTTAGGGTTTGTCAAAATCAAACAAGACAGATAAATTTTACAACATAAACCTTTTTCGAAAAACACAAGTAATAACGTTTTAAAGCTCAGTTTTCGAAAGGTATTTTAATAATTTTTACAGTCTAGTTTTCGAAAGCCAAAAAAAATAAATAAAAAAATCACTCCCCCTGTATCCGATTCCATTTGACCCTATCTAAGTGCCTTAAGGAACTTTAGTGTTGTCCTAAGAGGCTTGTGTTTAATTGCGTGAGTCAAACAAATTTTGAAAAGATATAATTTTTGAAAAACATATAATATGTATATTCAATCAGACAAGCACGAATTCCATAAAAACATTATTATGTTAAAGCACTATTTTGAAAATATATTTTTAGAAAAATATTCTAATGATTTTGAAAAATAATTTTGAAAAATATTTTTCAATTTATTAGTCCTTAACATCTCACCCATTTTAGATGTATCAATACAACAAGCATGATTGCCTTATAAGTGTATTGTGAGATGCTTGAATCATTTTTCTTTAATTTATTTTTAATTCTAAGATTTAATTGAAGCTTGTGTTAGATTTGAATTTGACAAGAAGTAATTTGAATTTAAATTTCAAAAATTGGCTTCCAGGTCTTGGCGAGGCACTAGGCCTTCTTTGGCCGTAGCCTTATGGGATCATCCACCCTTTCCTTGACAAAGCCTTTTAATGAAATTTCATTTTCAAAATTACTTTTTGAAAAATTCTGGTCTAACTAGTTTGGATCTTGGATCGGTAGCTTCGGCTAGTTTCACCAGTCTAAAGAGACCAAGTATACTTGATCTTATTAGAATTGGCTTCTCTAACGTACTATCATCTCACCGCCACGCAATACTAGGTTGATCAAGTTTCAATTATTCTTTTTCCTATAGCCGTTCTAATATATGCATAAAATTTAAATATGAATGACATGTCAGATATTAAAAGTAAGTAGCAGATGCATGACATGACAATTATGCATGAGTCAAACAATTCCAAAGCATTTTAATTACGTTTCTAAAGATGTATCAAATTCCCGATTTGATACATGTCATGTTAACCCGCGAATATGTCAACCCACTTTGACATATTTAATGTTGTTAATTTTAATTGTTACAGTTTGGGTAAAATTTTATTTTAGTTTGAGTTTAGGTTAATTAAGAATTAATTGATGTTGAATTAATTTAAGTTTGAATTGATTAAAATTGAATTTAATTACAATTTTTAATTTAATCTAATTTGAATTTGGTTTTAATTCGAATTAAAGTTTAATTAAGGTTTAATTCTAATTTAATTCAGATTTAACTTGAAATTAAGATTTAATTTGAATTTAATTAATATTTAATTAAGATTTAATTTGAATTTAATTAAGATTTAATTTAAATTTAATTAATATTTAATTAAGATTTAATTCGAATTTAATTAAGATTTAATTAAGTTTTAATTCAAATTTAATTAAGATTTAATTTGAATTTAATTAATATTTAATTAAGATTTAATTTGAATTAAATTTAATTTAATTTGAATTTAATTTAATTTAATTTATTTGAATTTGAATTTAATTTAATTTGATTTGAATTTAATTTAATTTAATTTGAATTTAATTTGATTTTAATTTAATTTGAATTTAATTTAATTTTATTTAATTTAATTTGAATTTAATTTAATTTTAATTTAATTTAATTTTAATTTAATTTGAATTTAATTTAATTTAATTTTAATTTAATTTAATTTAATTTGAATTTAATTTAATTTGAATTTAAATTTAATTTTTTTTAATTTAATTTGAATTTAATTAATTTAAGTTTGAATTTGAATTTAATTTAAGTTAGAATTTCGAATTTAATTTAATTTTGAATTTCAAATTTAATTTAATTTGAATAATTAAGATTTAATTAATTTTAATTTAAGATTATTATGATTAATTAATAATTGTCGGTTTAAATTCATCATTTTTATTATTTCGAAAATTTCTTCTTCATCTTTATCTTTCTTTTCAAGTTTTTCTAATAATTTTGATTTATTTGAATTTTTATAATTTTTATTGATTATGACCTTTATCTTAGATAGTTCCATATCCTCCTTAGGATTAGATTTTTCAATATCCTCACAGTAGGTGGAGTAAATTGGGCCACTAGTTAAAGTTGTATAATAATATTCAATATTATTTATAATTAAATTATTATCTAGGAGAATTTTATTTTTACCATTATCCTTAGAATTATACTCAGATATATTTTCAACATTAATCTCTAGATTATCTTTAAGATTTTCAGAATTAATTTCTGAATTAATCTTGAGATTTTCAGGATTAATTTCGGATTTATCCTTAAGATATTCAAATTTGAATTCGGATTTATCATTAGGATTTTCAAATTTGAATTCGGATTTATCCTTAGGATTAATTTTGTCTGAATTAAAATTATCAGACAAATTATCAGAGTTAATTTTATCAGATAAATTATCAGAATTAATTTTATCAGATAAATTATCAGAATTAATTTTATCAGATAAATTATCAGAGTTAATTTTTTTAATTTCTGAATTGATATTCTGAATTAAACAATTAATTTCTAATATTTTGGTCATATTCACGTTTTGTAATTTAACATGCAAGAAGTTAATTTTACTATGCAGTAAATCTACTTTATCAGAAAAATTAACTACTTTATCACATGGCAGTGCAGGAACTTGTAAAATTTTTGAAACATAAATTTTTCGTACCTTTGTCGGACATTTGTTTTTGTAGTGTCCGAATTTTTCGCACTTGAAGCATCTGATATGGCTTTTATCTCTCCGGACTCCTGGCGCTGGTGCCCCCTTTGCCGCCGGTGATGAACGATTTTTATGAGTAGGGCACTGATTTTTATAGTGCCCTCTCTCTCTGCATGTGAAACAAATAATATGCAATTTAAAATTAGACATTAAAGAAAATGTACCTGATTCACCCCTGGGCTCCCCCTCAACTCCTGGCGTCGTTGCTCCGTCGGCGGTTAGTCCGGTGAAGAGCGGCTCGGCTCTGATACCAATTGTAGGACCGGTACCGTCGATAGAGGGGGGGTGAATATCGATCGCGATAAACCTTTCAGAAATCTTCGTACAACTTTCGTTTGTTCTAGACTTAAAATATTAGTAGCGCAGCGGAAAATAAGTAGAACGAAAAATAGAGCAAAAGACACAGCTGATTTTTACTTGGTTCCCAACCCCCCAGGGTCAGTACATCCAAGGCCTATGCACGGGAACGCCCGTCCACTATTGGTCTCCTTTCCGGACTTTCCGGAGGCGGAGAAACCCGACTTACAGTGCAATATTACAATCAATAATATAGAAATTTAAGTACGGTAATTAACAAAATGCAAACCAACAAGACAAGGATGAAGCTCGGCCAATCTGGACCTCCGAAGTGCCGCGCACTTCCTCCTGGGGCCTCCCGGTAGTAGAGCCTCGTTTCTAGTGTGTTGCCGTTGGTCAGAATGATTAGAACAGTACTTGGAAGTCGTATCTGAAGCTGAGGGGTCGAGGCCCCTTATAAAGGCCTCCTGGGGGCGCCCCGGAAGACTCGGTCAACTCTTATCCTTGCGCCTACTTCGTTGCAGGTGATAAGACCTTTGACCAGGGCGCCCCCATGAGGGCTTATCCTGTGTTCTGACTTCGAAACAGCAAAACAGCTACGAATCTGGGCGCCCCGGACGCTCCGGGCGCCTCGGTTGACATCTGTTTTGACTGCTTCACGAAACTGCATGTTTTAGTACTGCCTGGGGGCGCCCTGGCTGCATGGGGGCGCCCCCAATGATGGGGGCGCCCTGCTTAGGGCCTCCAACACTGTTTTGCTTGGTTTAACTGCTGTGTCTCCTGTTCTTGATACCTGCAAGATACACAAACACAAAGCATGTATGCATATAATATTAAGCTTAAGGACTTAGTTCGGACTTCGGATTAGGGCCTGGTGATCTTGGACTTTTCTCTACTAATGGCATTTCTTTTTAATGGTTTTCTTATTGTCACAGATTATGGGGGTTCCTTTATCAATGTTTTTATTTTCAAATGGCTCTCTTTATGCGGGCTCAAACGACAATGGTCTTATCTTCTACAAAAAGATTTTTGGATTCCTTGGTACTGTAAACACTAGATAACAGAGTTTGCAAGGGTCGAGATAATACAACTTTTGAAGCAAGGCCATATATATTAGATGGAAGATGCACCTAAAAGTACAGAGATTTATAACCTCATTATATTGGCTGATCCGGATGAAGTGAGTGCACAAAGGAAACTCTGGAAGATTGGGAAATAAAAGACATCGGAGAGCTATGGACAATTCCTATACAACTCAGATTGAAAAAAGTCTCAGACTTCGGCAAAAGATAGAATGGTTGTAAGCAAATTTAAGCAAAAGATCCTCAGTTATGCTGCCATAAATATGTTCAAAGGTGTGTTTCATACATGTAGTGAGGAACAAGGCTGATAATTGAAACTGCTTGCGGTTTTACATTATGGCTGATCTATCAGGAATCATCTCTGAAATCCCAGCTATGTTCAGTTTTATCTGTTATAATATTTGTAGCATCTGTCTAATCAGTGGAAACATTAAATAGCAAAAAGCTTTATTAAAAATTCTCTGATATCTGAATGGGTTTCTTTTTTATGTAAATCTGGAAATATGTGGAGCGCAGCTGTATCTTGAATTGTTGCCCATCTGGATGCTGTAACTACTGCTTTATCATATCAACTTTGCAGATAGTAGCGGAAGATCTTTGATCTCAGCTGAATTTCAATATAATTTGGTTTGTAGAGGGGAGTTTTGGAATGAAATTGTGCCAACACAAATGATGGCAGGCTTTACAAATTGCCTCAGATGCCTTCCTTGGCTTTAAAGATGAATGCCGTCTATTGAGAAGGTTCTTAGTGGTTTTCGTGTGCTCCTCTTTTAGGAATCTGATGTTGAAAAGATTTGTGCTTATATACTCTTAATTGAAATTTGTTTGGGATACTAAATGTAAATCAATGTTATCTGTAATTCCATATTAGAAGGTCAGGTCTGGCCCCCCTTCTAATACGGATTTTCCTTCTCTTGAAATAAAATTCTTCTTCTCTCAAAAAAAAATGCATATAATATTAAGCTTAAGGACTTGGTTCGGACTTCGGATTTGCACGAAACCCTAGGTCGAACTGGCACAAGTTCCCAACCCCGAGAACTTGCCCTTCACCTACTCCTTTCAGGAGACGGTTGCCACCCAGCCCTTCGGGTGGACTTTTGCTTAGCTTCCGATACCTCCGGATCTCGAGACGCCCAAACCCTGACCCGTCTCTACCCCTGTCCTTAGTCATTGCTCAGCTAAGTTGCTCAGTCCCTTGGACCAAGACTTTATTACCTAGCAGCCCTTCGCCAGGTGCCTAGTAGTCCTTCGCCAGGTCTTCAATCCCTAGCAACCCTTCGCTAGGTGCCTAGCAGCCCTTCGCTAGGTCTTCTATGCCTAATAGTCCTTCACTAGGTGCCTAGCTGCCCTTCGCTAGGTCTTAGGGTTATGATACCTAACAGCCCTTCGCTAGGTGCCTAACAGCCCTTCGTTAGGTCTTCATTCCCTAGCAACCCTTCGCAAGGTGCCTAGCAGCCCTTCGCTAGGACTTGGGGTTTTGATACCTAGCAGCCCTTCGCTAGGTGCCCAGCATCCCTTCGCTGGGACTTGGGGTTTCGATGCCTAGATTAACTAGGACTTTTCTTCAGCTAAGGCTACTTCTCTCTTACTCCCCTTTGTCTATTTAGTGTATCACTGACTTAAGTATATTGTCAAACATTAAAACACTTCAAGAGGAACATCATTGATGCAACTTGCACCAACGTCTACAAGTGCTGTAAGACTTCTTTCTACACATTCAAAATAAGATATAATCATGTTTCTTAATCTAATAAGAATTAAAAATTAAATATCAACTATCAATTATCTCAATTTGCTACAAACCTGTACATTTGTGTCCATATAGTAAATCTCAAATCCATAACTTGGACTGTATTTTTCATAATATTCATATAAACATTTATAATTTGACTATCAACAGGCTCACCAAATAAAAAATAACAAAATATAGCTCCAGATAAGCTTAGGAACTCATCTTGCCATATGACAACACTACGGGGAGTAAAAAATAACATTACAAAATTGATAAGAAGTGTTTAGCAAAATTTCACATATTAAAAATAAACGTATTCCAATTCTTCCCTACTGAGAAAGTCTGTCAACAACTTTTTCTCTTCTTCAGCTGCTTCTTGATGTCCACAAAAATCAGTTCTCTTTTTATATACATCCAATGTAGTCTTGGGAGGGTTGTCCCTATCCTTAACATCTACTATCAAATTAACCTATATAATAACTTGTGGATCAATAATGAATAACATAGACAATAACATGCAAAAACTAGTAAATTTCAAAATAATGAATCTCGAATTTATACTTCATCTACCTGTTTTTTTCCCATCCTCTTACATTTTGGTGTTGAGCTAGGAGGAGTCACAAACATAGACTCTTTTCTTTTCAGCACACGATCAACTCTAGTCCTCACAGTATCCACAATAGAAGATTGAAAGTGGTTGATGTTCTCTGCTTTCGAAGTACCAATGTCACTACCAGAAACGTGCTCTTTATTCAAATCAGAAATAACATCTTTTATCATCAAATCAACATTATCATCAATGTTGGCAGTTGTCAATTTCACATTCAACTTCTATAACCCAGCAAGTTCATTTTCACCACCGACTTCAACCTCAACAATCTTAATCTCTTCTAAAATCAAATCCTTACTAACTTTTTCGGCCTCCAGCTCAGTGCTCTTAACTGCAATAATTGGTTCAAGCAACCTCTGAGTGTTAGAAATTCCAGAACATCTCCCATAAAGTGGCACCTGAAAAATATAAGTAATCTAGTCAAAAAATGTGTTGTCATCATTATTTAACATAATAATTTTATTATTTCTATATTTAGAGAAGAAGTTACCTGCTTGCCACTTAAGAGTATCTACTCATCTGGAAATGGTATAATATCTAACACTTTACACAATTATAAATAAAATGTCACTTCTACAATCATATCTACAAAAATAACATACTAAAAACATAGTAACTTACCTTACTAAAATCAATTCTAGAAAATAATCTCTCAGCAACATCACCTTTGATTGATATCTTACTCCGTTCCTAGCGAAACAACCGGGGGAAACAACATAAATAACATGCATTTCCAAATGAAGGAATTCTTTCATACAGCAATGCCTGAATACATATAGAGAGCAATATAATAATATTAAACATATCACAATTGCACTTGAAATATTAAAAACTCACCATCAAAACAACAATACAACCATCTAAATATATTTTACAACCAGCCTTTCCTTTGCCATTACCGGTATGCAAGATAATTTGGTGGCACAACAATATATATGCTGCATCTCCCCATGAATAATCAAAGAACCTCGTCAAGTTATCAATGTAGAACATAATAAATCGAGGAGTGGAATAGTTACTAACAGGAAAAATAACACAGTTAAATAGAAGACAAATAAACAGCCTAACAAAATCATCCACTTCAGATTCCTTCTCAGATCCAGCTAATGACCGCATATTAGCATCAATCATGGTCCTATTTACGTTGCCAAGTTTCCCTCCAAATAGCCTAAGAATAAAATTGGACTCCATGCTAGCATCAAGATCAACCGGTTGCCCCACATGGGCCAAACCAAGGACAATGCTAAACTCAGTCGAAGTGAATGGAACTATAATGTTGTCACCAAACAAGAAAGAACGAGAAGGCAATAATTGGAATCTCTTTAAAACTAAATCAACTCTGGTACTACTGATAGGCATCTCAGGCATCTCGAGCCATGGAGTAATTGGAGTGCTTTGAATCCTCTTTTTTTGCTTATCACTCATAATTGGTATCACCTCACCCAGTACATCTTTGAAATATCCAGGAGAGCAACGCGAACAAGATTGTTTGCTGCTCTTGGTCTTTCCCTCATCTTGCATTACTCTCTTCCCCTTATCTTGCACCATAGATTTAGCCTTAGCCTCCATGGTGCTCCCTGTAAGAGCTTTTTTTCTCATATCTGCATAAAAAGTAAATTAACCGAAAATAAATTAAGTTATCAGTCATACCATCATGTACAAACCATACAAAATTCGGTATCATACCAATTAAATTTAGTATCTTATTTAGTTTATTGATAATAATTACATAACCACCACATAACTCATTCAATTATTCAATTAGAGAAGATAAAACACAAACACATTTACTCATTCATATCCTAAAGTATGAATCCTAACATTCTGACCATCAAAGTGTTTAAATTGGGTACATTATTCAATTTATTGATAATCACTACAAAATACACAGATTTCTCATTCATAACTTGAATTGAAGAAGAGATAATACAAACACATTCAGATAAATTATAATTTGAACACCAAAAAACCTAATTTAATTCAACCTAACAAAATCAACAACACCCATGAACTAAAACTTCGAATTTTGACACAATTTTACAGAAACATACATAAACAATTATCTTAATTTTATTCTACAAACAAGATTAACCAAGAGGACAAAATTTAGGACACAGAAACATAACCGACCTTCTACTTGACATATCTCTGTTTTTGCCTTTGGAATACACGCAGACCACTTTTTCGCGTTAGTATTCCTCTGGTTATACCGATTACCACCTTTTTACTTCTTCAAACCCGACGTTCATCGACGATTCTTGGGTTGAAGGTGAAAGGCGGGTCTTCACTTGGTCGAAGATGAACGACACTTCAAATCGATGATTCTTGGGTTGAAGGTGATAGGTGGTCTTCCTTTAGCTGTTGCCTCTCTGATTTTTGTCTTCAACACTCACCGGAAGTGATTTCGACGATCGTCGATTTCCTTCGACGCAACTCCAAGTCAGGAAGAAGACACAGAGTGGAGAGAGTTTGAAAGTAAAGGGAAGACAATTCGGTAAATTCATATGAGATAGAGTTAAAAAGAAGAAGAAGGTGTTGTCAGGGAGTGGAAACGGTATTAACCTGACATGGGGACTGATTCGGGATTTATGTTTTTGATCGGGGATTTAAGACAAAGTTTCCCTTAATTTAAATACATAATAATAAATTTTGTCTTGTTTAAATATGATAATTATATTTTATAAATTTAAATATTTAATTATCTAACTTATTAAATATGAAAATAATTATTTAAAAATTTAAATCTTTAACAAAATAAATATTAATTTATAATATCAATATCAAATTAAAAAGTCAGCATCACGTAATAACTTTAAAATTTCAAATTTCACTTTTTCTCTCCTAAATTTTGGTCAACCTCAATCTAATCCAAATTCAACCTAATCCAAAAAAAAAAAAAATTCAAGTCAGATTTCAAATTCAATCGAATCTGACTCGTTTACTAAAATTTTCAATTCTAATTCAATATTTTTCGTATTAATTCGAGTCGTTATAATATTGTTGTGATTTCAGATTTAATTTTAAATCCTTCACTTCGATAGTATCGCTTCATAAGTACACGTTGCTGCCACTCCGCGTGCATTTTCTCATAGGCATTGCTTGAACTCAATCAGCCAGTAATATTCATTTATATATATATATTTCTAAACATTTGATAAACACTACCAGCGCCGATCAGTACCGCACTAGTGGCGGTCGGGTTCCTGATCTAGCCCCCTCTAGCTAGCAGCGCTCCCAGTTCTGTCGTGGATGTACAGGTACTTGATTGGGAAGCAATCGCCAAGACGGACTATTACACAGGCACGAATAGAAAGAGAAGAATAAATAATATAAGTAATGATAAATGACAATACTCTATATATAAGATATAAAAATATTTGATTAATTAGCCTATTAATAAAATTATTCTAATAATTATAACGGAATTATTCTAATAATTTTTAATTTGATTTGATCAAATTACTTGATCTGGTCATTTCAATTATATTAAATGAATCTCTTTTACTTCTCGAAAAATTTAACGGGAAATCTTTAATGTTGAGTTTGCTTACTAACTTGTCTTAGTAAGTATATCAATAATTTGATCTTCTGCAGAAATATAAGAGACGGATAACTATTTAATTAGCTATCACATGTTCTCAAATAAAATGAAAATTAATTTCTATATGTTTTGTACGAGCATAAAAGATTGAAGTAGTTAAATATGTAGCTCTAATATTGTCGCTGATCCTAAATTAGCTTACGTGTCACTTGGTCGGCCAGCCTAGCACCACCTAGGGTCGGCTTGGATTAACCTCGTGAGCGCTGGATAGGGCGAGGGGCGGAGTAGGAACCCTATCGCTCACCCGGCCCAGGAGAGACCGACCGAGCCGACCTCCGGCGATGCTTCAGCCCGAGTTCCCGAGCCTAACGCCGAGTAACTGACCCCAACTAACACACCTCTCATAGAGGGTTGGCACGCAAGGGTCCCGTGTCCGAGCCCCGAGCAGGCTGGTCGCCCTTCTGGCCCGTGTCGGTGCATCCATCCGAGCCTCCTCGGACTCGGGCAAGAGCCTTGCTTCACTCGAGAGATTGTGCAGGTGACCCGATCTCACTCAGGCGAGCCAAAAGAGGGGTCGGTAAGTTACCCCAGCTTCTGTCTGCCTTACCCCCACTCCCTGCCACAACATTAACTAACCCTAGTACAGGGTCGGCGCAACCCTTACCCATTTATGGTGCACGTCGTGGACGACACATTAAATGACCCTAGTATGGGGGTCGGCGCGGCCCTCACCCATTTATAGCGCACGTCTCGGACGTCCTTTCGGCCCCGTACTTCCTGTACTTCTGTCCGGAGCAAGCACCTTACTCCATGTCGCCCTGACACGCTGCGCAGCGCCATTCGGTGCCTAGAGCTGACAAACCCATACCCCTGTCTCGGTCTAGTATGGAGATTGAGATTGACACGGACAAGGCCCTGTCAGCTCCCTCGGCTATATAAACCCCTCCCCTCTTCGGCCCGCAGGTACGCGAACTGTTCATTTTCGGTCCACTGCTTTTGTTTTCCTGCTCTCTTCTCTCGTGCGTGGGCTAACTTGACCGTCGGAGGGCCTGACCGGGGACTTTTCCTGGCGGGTTTGCTAACGGTCCTTTCTTGCAGGTCAACCGCCGACGTCAACAGTTCGTACCACTCGGGAGACCAGCACGCTCTTGGAATTCTAGCTCACTCGGCGACAGGATCAGTCGCATTAAATTTTTGATGCATTATTTGATGCAAGATGAAGTTCAGAAAGAAGCGATTGAAACCAAATAATTTCAGACATTGTATTAGCTATAATTTTATATTTAGCCTCAGTGCTTGAACGAGATACCGTAAGTTGTTTTTTCGAATTCCAACAGATAAGATTTCATTCATGAAATATTACATATCTACTTGTAGATCGTTTATCTTCAAGAGAACTTGCTCAATCTGCATCGCTATATGTATGCAAATCTCGAGATAATTGACGATATAAAAGAAGACTATGTAGAATAATTCTTTGAGATAGCGAAGTATTCTTTTTACATTATCCTAATTTTTCTGATTTAGAGCATGCATAAATTG
Source organism: Boesenbergia rotunda (assembly GCA_024364735.1). Classification (NCBI taxonomy): domain Eukaryota; kingdom Viridiplantae; phylum Streptophyta; class Magnoliopsida; order Zingiberales; family Zingiberaceae; genus Boesenbergia; species Boesenbergia rotunda. The sequence goes on along the minus strand of JAGFNQ010003208.1, from coordinate 130,764 downwards.
ACAAGTACGATTTACTACAAAAGTAATATTAGGTCATGTGATAGTGACATAGTGTAAGACTCCAACAATACTTCAATAAATTTGTGGATCAGACAGAGTAGGAGAGGATGAAGTTGTAGAGTTGTTTATAACAATTGGTGTAGAAACTGAACATACGCCATTCATTTGGCTATTTGGAGAAGCCCAATAATGTATTCGCTTTGAGAGAGGAGATAGCCTTCCTCATGTGGAATAAGTTAAATACCAAAAAAATGGAGCATTACCCAAATCTCGAGTAGGGAATTCTTCATCGAGAAGACTTATTAAAGTTGTGATACCCTTTTGATCATTGCCGGTTATTATGTTATCATCCATATAAATAAGAAAAAATATCATCGATCCATCATTATACTTGTGGAATAAAGATGAGTTAGTCTTTGATCCAGAAAATTCTTGAGCTTGTAACCAATTAGATAATCGATGAAACCATGTATGAGGAGCTTGTTGAAGGTCATATAAGGATTTCTTGAGTTGACAAATATAAGAAAGAAATTATGGATGAATACACCCAGGTGATTGCTCCATAAATATAATTTTCTCAAGATGACCATAAAAAAAATATTAGAAATGTCTAATTATTGTACAAGCCAATTAGAACTAACAGCTATCGATAATAATAGTCTAAGAGATATAATTTTGATGACCAGTCTAAAATTGTCATCGAAGTCAATACCTGGTTATTGACTAAATTTTTTAGCTATAAGTCGAGTTTTATGTCGTTCAAGAGAACTATCAGCTTGATGCTTAAGACGGAATACCCATTTAGAGCATGCAACATTCATTGAGGAAGTGTGTGGAACTAGGCTCCATGTTCTATTGCGAAAAAGTACATCAAATTCTATAGTCATTGCACTACACCAATTTGGATTCTTGTTCGCTTTTGTAAACCAGATTGGTTTAATAAATTTTAAAGAAACCACTAGAGCTCATGGAAGAGAATGTCGAGTTGTCATTGGTGGACATCATACATATATGCCACTTAAGGGAAGCATACGACGAGGAACATTATCATTCAAATCATTTGTTGATGGTGATGAGAGAGTAGGCTGTCATAGTGATTTTGATGATGGACTTCTATTATCTTCAACTGGTGAGGTTTCTGACATTGGAGCAGTAACTTGAGGTGATTCTGATGGTATAGGAGAGTTATTAGAGAGCTCTGGAACAGGACCTAATATGTCATTACTTTTGACAATGTTAGGTGGCATCAAGAAGGTGTCACCTTTATCTGAATGAGAAATTAAAGAAACTACTAACAAAGAGAATAGAGACTCATCAAAAGTAACATGTCATGAAATATATATCCATTCTGTTGATATGTACAAGCATCGATACCCATAGTGCAAATTGCTATAATTAAGGGAAACACATTGTAGTGAATGAGAGTCAAGTTTGTGTTTAGAGTAGAGGCATAACCAAGGACAACATGCGCAACTAAAAATTCGAAGAAAGGTATAGTCATGAGTCTAATTATAAAATTTTTCCAAATGACACTTATAATTGAGTAATAAGATAGGAAGTCGATTTATGAGATATACTGCAGTACAAATAGTTTCATTTCAAAATTTACATGGAACTGATGCATGATGAAGAAGAGCTAAAGTAGTTTTAACTATCTGTCTATGTTTTCTCTCAGCAGAGCTATTTTGCTCTGAAGTATGAGGACAAGATACTCGATGAATAATTTTACAAGAGATAAGATGATGATGATGAACTTGATATTCGCCTCCCCAATTAGAATGAAGAGAGTATTTTATGATTAAAATATCATTCAATTTATCTTTGAAATTAACAGAATATATCTAGTAAATCAGATTTCCTTCTCATAGGATAGAGCCAAGTATATTTACTCAAATGATCGATGAATGTAATATAATATTGGAAACCTTGGTTAGATAAGATAGGTGCATGGTCTCAAACATCCGAATGAATTATTTCAAGTGGAAAACTAGAAACATGATTGGATGAAGAGAAAGATAGCTTATGACTTTTACATTCCATGTAGGCCCTATATGAATGGGATGAAGATGAGGTAAAGGAAGTAAGTAAACCAAACTTATTAATGATTGACTGAACAATGCAAAGAGAATGATGACCAAATCGGGCATGCCAAACAGGTTTATTTGTGGGTTCACCAATGAAAACATTGATTGAAGAATTTTGAAGATAGTAGAGGTTATTTTTTATTTCCCCATGAAACACAATAGTATTGGTTCCTCTATTTTTTATAAGATAATAATTATGATGAAATTCAAAAAAGATATTGTTATCAAGGCAAAACTAACGTGTGGAGAGTAAATTTTTAGTAATACATGGAATATGAAATATATCACCCATGTGGAAAGCACGATTAGACAAATAAATATACGTGTTTCCAAGATTAGTACTTTACAAACCTAAGACATCGTTTACTTGTATTGTTTCCAAACCAGTGTACGGTAGTACTTATGTAAAGATATTATAATTTGATGTGACATAATGAGTTGTTCTAGTGTCAATATATCATTAAGTAAATAAAAATTTTGAAGGTTTTTCATTAGTAGGCATTGACGAAAGAGCTTTATGACAGACTTGTTAAGCATCTGGTTGTCTTAAAGCTGCAAGATCATTAATAAAATTTGAATCAAATTGTCTAGGATATTGAATACTAATATGTCTAATTTGGAGACAAATTTGACATCTTTTAAAGCCGAAAGACCACCGATGTAGGTTCTATCATGTCTTTTAGGATATTAAATACCAATATGTCCAATTTAGAGATAAATTTGACATCTCTGAATATCAAACATCGAAAATAAAAGCAACAAAAGTTATTGTTGCTATATCATGGTTTATTATTGAGAAAAGTTATAAGAGTAGAAGAGAAAAGGCAGAAGAAGAAGAAAGATATTTCTTAAAGAAGAAGTCATGCGTAAGGTAAGAAGAGTTATGACTCTGATACAATGTTAAAATGAAGGACTAGAAAGAGAGCAACAAAGAATATGAGCAATGATAAATCTTATTATTTATTGATGTATGTCTCTAAGGATAATACCCTATATAGGGTATAAAAGTATTTGGTCAATTGACCATTAATAAAATTATCATAACCGAATTATTCTAATAATTATAACAAAATTATTCTAATAATTATAGTAAAATTATTCTAATATTTATAACAGAATTATTGTAATAATTCCTAATTTGATTTGATTTGATGAATTAATTCGGTCATTCCAATTATATTGAATGAATCTCTTTTACGGACCAATTGGAGGAGGCCTGGCACCAGATCGTGACCAAGGTGAGCGAGTTTAAAGACCAAATTACTGCCCGCTAGGGATTTATTCACACATAAGAATTAATCATATATAAAATTGGTGAAAGCTAGACCATCGAGGAGGTGTCATGGATATTGACTAAGTTTCCATGATTAAGAGAATGGTGGGACTATCGAAGATGTCGGTGAGCTATCCTTGAGGTTGACTAAGTTGTCGTGAGTTGAACCATTTGGAAAGTTTGTCAGGAATAAAAGAATGAGGGAAGATGTTAGAATGGAGATCAGGTTATCCCAACCTTCCACTTCAACGCTTAAGTCAGATCTCCAGTAACATAAAAATGTGGAGAAGATAAATAGTAGTTTGGTAATAAAATATGAGTGCATGGAGTAATGAGTCCCCAACATACCTTAGCCCGCGCGGGGGGGGGGGGGGGGCAGGGTTTTTTATAACTTAAGAGAGTGAGATGTCATATGCAAGGTTATCAGATGACTGATGAGCTTCTAACAAGATGTCATTGTTGGGGTTGCAAACATAGTCCAAACCATGAGGGCTTATGTTCAAAATGCACAATATCATACCATTGTAGAGATATCTAATTTTTTTTGTCTTAATAACTGGTATTAGAGCTCGGACTGCCAAAAGGACTAACCACTGACTATGCACAAGAGCTATGGTCTAATTGGACCATATACGTTAAGCCTTGAACAAAAGAAGTATGGATTCTTGTGTCTTAATCAAGAGGATCAAACACCAAGTAGAGAAGTCCTAGTTGTTGCTAGACAATGAAGTCCTAGTAGGTTGGGTGGAACAAAGGGCAAAAAGTCCTAGTGGGTCGAGGATCGAGGATCAGACATTAAACGGAAATATTTTTCACTTGAGGGGGGCTTGTGGTCGTTTGTTTGGGAGGGGGGATTGTTGGGGTTGCAAATATAGTCCCACATTGAAAACACATAGAAAAGATTATGGGCTTATAAGAGAAAGATATGTCCATTGGTATGAGACCTTTTAGGGAGAGCTCAAGAGCAAAACCATGAGGGCTTAAGACCCAAAGTGAATAATATCATACCATTGTAGAGATATTTAAATCCCTTCGGTCCTACCAATTGGTATCATAGCCTAGATTGTCAAAAGGTCTAACCACCACCGACCACCGACTCTACGCAAGAGCTATAGTATAATTGAAACATATAGGTTAAGCCTTGAATAAAGGAAGTGTGAGTTCCTATGTCCGTATCAAGAGGACGAGATACTAGGCAAGAAACCCTAGTTGTGGATAGGCAAGGAAGTCCTAGTAGGTCGGGTGGACTGAGGGGCAAGAAGATCTAGTGGGTCAAGGATTGAATGCCAAACGGATAGGTTTTTCATTTTAGGGGGCCTTGTGGTCCTTCGTTTGAGGGGGGAGATTGTTGGAGTTGTAAGGTTGCAAATATAGTCCCATATGAAAATACATGGGAAAGATCATGGGTTTATAAAGGAAAGATATCTCTATTGGTATGTGACATTTTGAGTAGAGCTTAAGAACAAAACTATAAGGGTTTAGGCCCAAAGCGGATAATATCATATTATTGTGGAGATATCTAAATTTCTTTTGTTCGTAACAATCATATCTTGGTAAAGAGTTTGTTCCATATCTGGTACTATAGAAGATCTCTTAGGGATCATGATACGTTCACCATGCTATTCCACATATCACATCAGTTCACATGCTAGAACGTTTGGATATTTAGGCCTGAGAGAGGCACCTGGCCGGAGTGGAGGTGAGTTGAAGCATCCGATCGGCAAAGTCGATCGGACATGAGTTGGATATTCGATCGGGGAGTTGAGCCCTGGGATAGGGTCAATAGCAGACTGGTGGCTCGACTGTTACTGGAAGACATAGGACTAATAACATACTGATGGGTTGACCGTTATTGGAAGATTGGGTTTAGGGTTTAGGGAGACCTTTCCAAAGCAGCACACAAGTATTAAAGTCGTTTAGAATGTTGTCCTCTAGGTGCTGGTTGAACCTTCCTTTTATAGCCCTTTCCAAGCGCCTGGATCCCTTCCAGGCGTCTCTATTTAGGTTTGTGTGGCGTGACCTCGGCGAAGCTATATCCATTAAAACTTATCTTGATCCAACCACCCAGATCCCTTCTAGGCACCTAGAAGCTTATGTACTCTAGCTAATCATAAGCTACCACATCATCCTGCCGTCAAGCTAGGTTTAAGACGTCTAGATCCCTTCCAGGCACTTGGATTCCTTTTAGGCACTTATATCAGCTGATTCTAGAATTTAACTCCTGCATCATAGAGTTAGCACAAAATAATAATAATAATATAAAAGCATAAGTAATTTGACAGTCTCAGGATTGTCCGGTCCTGACTTTTGAATTTCAAATGAAATTCTAGGTCGGACATCAACCTACTATATCCTCAACAGGGAATGCATCCTCACCTACTCTTTTCAGAAGAGTTTACTTACAGCCAAACATCCGGTCCTTTAGACCTATTTGGGCATTTGCTTGACATCCGATTTTGATCTCCGGGACTTCCCGCTAGACATCTGAACCTCGATCTGCCTAGTCTTTTGCTTAATTTCCTTGAACCCCAGGGGTTCATGCTTAGTGTCATAAACCTCTAGAACTTCTGCCCGATGTCCTTTATCTGCCAAGACTTTGTTGCCAATTCAGTAAACCAGGACTTCTTGCCCAATCCACTTAACCGGGACTTCTTGTCTAATCTATTTGATCAGGACTTTTTTGCCGAGCCTCAACTAGGACTTTTTTACATACTCAATTAAGCTTGCTAGATCACAATGCACCTTAACTTTGATCCTTTGCTAATATCAAAATCAAATTTGATTATCCAATGCTCCTTACACCAACAAAATGAAGCCAAAGGGGTTGCCGATCAAATGTTAATGTTGCATTTGAAGCTGACTAAAAATTTGGATTGTCTCTTCACAAATCAGATTTGGTCATTCCATTCCATTAGCCGATTGGCTTTGGCCACTTGAAGTTAATTGAAAATTTTGACTTTTGTCCCTTAGCCAATTGGATTTGTTATCGTTCAAATTTTGTCAATTGGTGCTTAGTTTGAGCGCCAGCTAGGATCTTCTTGTGAGTATGATCTTGAAGTATAACCTCGAAAGGGGTGCTTGGGTGGATTTTTGTTTGCTTCACTTGACTCCGCCAGTCGATGGAGCCCCTTGGCATACTGATAGTATTTACTAGAAGAATGATGATGGGAGTGATGATAATCACAAAAATGCTAGTGCTTTTCAAGAAGCAGTTGATCTGACATGATAGTCGATTCTGAACAACTTCCACTCCTGTACTGTCCTCTCTTCCCTTCGTGTTGGCTCATGTGGTCGACTTAGATGCCAATCTGCTTCTCGCAATAACAGAAGGAGAACCTTGTGCTCTGTCAGAGTGATGGCTGAAGTCGGTGCATTATTTTCTTTTCTAGCAAATTGAGCTTCTTTCACATGAATATACTTAACTGATTGACCCAACAGATTATCAAAATATGTTAGAGGCCCTCCTCACCAAAGAACGAAAGAAATTTCCATTGATAAATCCTTGAGAGAAAATACTCACTAGTATCTCGAAGGTGGCTGAAGGGACATCCATAGAGAGTTGATTAAATCTCTTAATATATGCCTTCAGCGTCCTTTTTGCTCCATGCTTAGGATGAATAGGTTCGGTGTGGTTTTGTAATATCTTCGACTGCTATCAAAATGATGGTGAAAGTCTAACTTGAAATTCTTGAAGCACGAAATGAAATTGGGCGGGAGCTGATTGAACCATCTTTGAGTTGAGCCTGTGAACGTTGTTAAAAACATTTGGTATTTGATGCCATCCGAGTACTGGTGTAGTAGAGCAACATTTTCAAATTTATAGAGATAGTCTTTAGGATCAGTTGAACTTCTATATTCTCCGATCGACAATGGTTGGAAATAGCGAGGCAACTTATCTTCTAGATTCTTCTAAGATAAGGAAATATTTGGTCATTCTGGTGAGGTACTACTAGCAGGGGCCTTGTCTCATCTCGAAACTCAAGGAAGTATATTTCCAATGGAGCATATGATTCCCGAGAATGCTCAGCTCTAGCCAAATATTCAGGGGGCGTTTGGTTCAAATTTGTTAATCGGAATGGTAATGGGATTCATTGAGGGGTCAATGGGAATGAGAATCATGATTCCATTAGTAGTGTTTGGTTCAAATCCTGGAATGAAAATTATTATCATTGATGATGTTTGGTTCAGTTTAACTTTAGTAATGGGAATCCATAAAAAATTTTAAAGTTACCTAAAATAATAGAATTATTACAAAATATAAAAAGTAAAATAAAATGAGTTGAGAGATAAATTAGAAAAATATAGAGAGAAATTATGTGAAGTAAGGTAAAAAAAGAAATTAGAAGAAAAAAATAGGAGAAAATGCAATAATAGAGAAAATAAAGATAAAAAGTAGAGAGAAAAAATAAAATAAGATAGATGTGATAAAAAATAGAGAGAGAAATCAGAGAAAAAAATGAGATGAGAGAGATAGAAAATGTAGAGAGAGAAAGTAATAGAATATATAGAGAAAAGTAAAAAATAAATGTAGATAAATTATAATAAGAGTGGTAGAGAGAGAAAGTAATATTAAACATATATAGAGAGAAAATGAGGGGGCGTTTGGTTTAGGGTAATAGAGACTAGGGAATGGGAATGGATGGTAATCATTCCCATTAACACTGTTTGGTAAGTGTCAATGGGAATGAAAATAAGGGAATGATTCCCTCATTTTCATTCCCTACTCCCTCCTCATCAATCAAATTCCTCAATCATTCCTTCCTTTTCATATATCCAAAACACTCCTTTTTTTATTTTTTATTTTTCATTTTACTATTTCTTTTTATATTATCTCATTTTACTTTCTCTCTCTACATTTTAAAAATTCTCTCTACATATTTATTCTTTTCTCTCTACATTTTTTATTATTTTCTCTCTCTATATTTTTTTAAATTATTTTCTCTCTCTACCTTTCTGATCTCATTTTCTCTTTATATATTTTCAATATTACTTTCTCTCTCTACCTCTCTTATTATAATTTATCTATCTTAATTTTTCACTTTTTTTATATTTTCTATATCACTTTTTCTCTATATTTTCTATATCACTTTCTCTCTCTATATTTTATATATCACTTTCTCTCTCTACCTTTCTCATCTCATTCTCTTTGTATTTTGATAATCACTTTCTCTCTCTACCTCTTTTATCATAATTTATTTATCATTATTTTTCATTTTTTCTGTATATTTCATATATCACTTTCTCTCTCTACATTTTCTATATCACTTTCTCTCTCTACCCTCTCATCTCACTTTCTCTATATATTTTCAATATTACTTTTTCTCTCTACCTCTCTTATTATAGTTTATCTATTTTTATTTTTTACTTTTTCTCTATATTTTCTATATTACTTTCTCTCTCTATATTTTCTATATCACTCTCTCTCTATCTCTCTCATCTCATTTTCTCTCTATATATGTTTAATATTACTTTCTCTCTCTACCACTCTTATTATAATTTATCTACATTTATTTTTTACTTTTCTCTATATATTCTATTACTTTCTCTCTCTACATTTTCTATCTCTCTCATCTCATTTTTTTCTCTGATTTCTCTCTCTATTTTTTATCACATCTATCTTATTTTATTTTTTCTCTCTACTTTTTATCTTTATTTTCTCTATTATTGCATTTTCTCCTATTTTTTTTCTTCTAATTTCTTTTTTTACCTTACTTCACATAATTTCTCTCTATATTTTTCTAATTTATCTCTCAACTCATTTTATTTTACTTTTTATATTTTGTAATAATTCTATTATTTTAGGTAACTTTAAAATTTTTTATGGATTCCCATTACTAAAGTTAAACTGAACCAAACATCATCAATGATAATAATTTTCATTCCAGGATTTGAACCAAACACTACCAATGGAATCATGATTCTCATTCCCATTGACCCCTCAATGAATCCCATTACCATTCCGATTAACAAATTTGAACCAAACGCCCCCTGAGATGAGAGAGATAGAGAGAGAGTGATATAGAAAATATAGAGAGAGAAAGTAATATAGAAAATATAGAGAAAAAGTAAAAAATAAAAATAGATAAACTATAATAAGAGAGGTAGAGAGAAAAAGTAATATTGAAAATATATAGAGAAAGTGAGATGAGAGGGTAGAGAGAGAAAGTGATATAGAAAATATAGAGAGAGAAAGTGATATATGAAATATACAGAAAAAATGAAAAATAATGATAAATAAATTATGATAAAAGAGGTAGAGAGAGAAAGTGATTATCAAAATACAAAGAGAATGAGATGAGAAAGGTAGAGAGAGAAAGTGATATATAAAATATAGAGAGAGAAAGTGATATAGAAAATATAGAGAAAAAGTGATATAGAAAATATAAAAAAAGTGAAAAATTAAGATAGATAAATTATAATAAGAGAGGTAGAGAGAGAAAGTAATATTGAAAATATATAAAGAGAAAATGAGATCAGAAAGGTAGAGAGAGAAAATAATTAAAAAAATATAGAGAGAGAAAATAATAAAAAATGTAGAGAGAAAAGAATAAATATGTAGAGAGAATTTTTAAAATGTAGAGAGAGAAAGTAAAATGAGATAATATAAAAAGAAATAGTAAAATGAAAAATAAAAAATAAAAAAAGGAGTGTTTTGGATATATGAAAAGGAAGGAATGATTGAGGAATTTGATTGATGAGGAGGGAGTAGGGAATGAAAATGAGGGAATCATTCCCTTATTTTCATTCCCATTGACACTTACCAAACAGTGTTAATGGGAATGATTACCATCCATTCCCATTCCCTAGTCTCTATTACCCTAAACCAAACGCCCCCTCAATGGCCATTCAGATTAGGGATTTGCAGAATCCGATCAGTTGCATCGGCTTAGATCTTCTATCAATGGCTCGTGGCCCTTCGGCTGATGTTGTCAGTGCCTTTAAAGGAGAAGGATTTGTTACTTGATGCTTTTGTCCAAGCATATGTGCTTTTGCCATCACTAGCAAGTCAAAATTTTCTTGCGACAAGGTGACAATTGTGAATTTTTCGATGTCATCCATCTTCACGTTTCAGAATTAGGCGTATGTTCCCCCAAATAGCGCCAAATTTGATTCTATTTGAATTTGGTGGAGGTTAGAATATCGATGAGTTGGTTCTAGGTTTGACCAGAATATGACTTAGAACAAGGGAAACCCTACATGACCGCAAGGAGAAAGACGAGAAAATGATGCCAGTGAGTAGGCCAGGGGGTCCCTGAAGCAGCCATTTTGATGCTCAAGTCAGCAAAGTAGAGAGAAAATGTGGAAGATGAACAGTAGAAAAAATTAGATCTTAATTTCTGAAAAAAAAAAAACATAACTGTTCCCGTGGGAGCGAAACCCCTTTTAATAATATCTTTGTAATCCCATATTAATAAGACATCATATCAATATTAGACAATGTGTCTAATTGTTGTATCACATCTTGTATTTGTATAAAAATACAGTCCCATGTGCCTCTGATAAATTCACGTGAAACATTAATTATGAAATAAATCTGAGTCGAAAAGACCCTACTGGGCTTTTGGGGTTTTTGCCCCATCAATAGAATGGTGGGTTAAGAGCGAGGGGTCCAGTCTAGTCTCCAATATAAGGTAAATGAGCCTAATTGCAAGTCTGTTTATCCTCTAAGGAATGACGAGAAGTATCATCCCGAGAGTATATAATTGACGAGTTGAGTCCTTGGAGTGTCCAATCGGACTTATTCGATTGGAGTGCGAAGGGGAACAGGCCTCAAGAATATATTCAATTGGGGAGTTGTACTTCCGTGGTATTCGATCGACTAGAGAAACACTCTAATGTTTGGCTAGGGACTTGGGGCATTGCATTGGCGTCATCCGATCAGCCAATAACTTCACACAATCACACCGGTGAGTTAGTCAAGTTAACCTAGATTGGACATTGACAACCACACCCAACAATCAAATCGACCTTCAACTATTAGGTGTGAGGGTCATTCATATTCACCGTATCAGGTACTGTTCTTGTAGCACTATACTGGAGTTTTGTTTACCGTAGTTGTCTTGCTCTGTTCATCATGACTCTTCAGTAACATCTTCTAGGAATCAATGCAGTGAAATTTAAACTATTTGAATTTCGCTATGCGAGGTTTAATGTCATGCAATGCACTGTTTCTTAATTATATTCTATAAGAAAAATCTTCACTTATTCATGCATATAGTGATTGGAAAAGAGTCATGAACTTCAGCAGTGACGGGCGCCGCCATGACCAGAGAGATGTTCAACATGCTCCGATGCTTTCTTAGCTTTGCGGTAATCCAGGTAATCCTGATACAGGTAAGAAGCAAAACCCCAAATGGCAAGCAGCAACGCCACAACCTTGATCCCGCCCATCTTCTCATGAAAGAAGATCACAGCAAACACCGGCACGACCGGCAGCGCGAGGGTACTGATCACGTTGGAGAACAGAGAAGACACCACGAAAATGAGCCCCACGACGCCGACCGCTGCCAATTGCCATGAGAGGCCAGTCCAAACTAGAGTCATCACGTAGGACACCTTCCCCTTGGCAAACCCCTCCATCTCGCCCTTCAAGCCCTTCCACTCCCCGCTCGCGAACAAGCCCACGACCGCGACGCAGCTGGCCACGAGAGAGGTGTAGATCTGCATCTCCAACACGACTGTGAAAGTCTCCTTTCGGATCACCTTCTGAAACGAGAGCTGCATCAGGGAGAGGATGAGCGAGTAGGTAGCTGAGGCTCCTAATGTCAGCATGAACCCGAGCACATACTTCCCCTTCGGAAACTCTCCAGAGCTTCCAGAGTCGTCATTGAAGCCGAGTATGGCAGCAGAGAGCGTCAAGAGGACGACAGAGTTCAGAATGCAAGCAGTGAACTTCTGGGAATTCAGATAGTAGGAAAAGACGGCATTGAAGGCCAATTGAGTGGCACAAATCAGAGAGTAAGTCGAGACCGGAACGTATAAAAGACCGTATGAATACATCAAGTTATCGATGCCGATGATGATGCCCAAACCGAGGTATATTAAGGCGATCTTCAGGGGAAGAGCAGGAGGTGTGGCTGCTGCAGCTGGGGAAGGAGGTTGTTGGTTTGAGGGGAAAAGGAGAAGAGCGATGAAGAGGATAGGGAAGCCTGCACTTTGGACGAGTGTGGCCATCCATTTGCTGTTGCCTCCTTGGTTGTAGTAGAATCTCCCGAGAAGGGTCGCGGCCGTTTGGCCGGTGAGGAGGAAGAAGATATTGAGGAACACCAAGAGCCACCGTTGCCATCTTTTTTTGATCTTTGATGTTGTTGTAGTAGTTACTGGCACTGACTGTGCTTCATCTACTGGAAGAATCAAATAATTCATCAAGATAGCTTCGATTGAAACTAGCAATATGAACACTTTAATGCTTGCTTCATGATGATGATGTTCTGCTATTCTGAGTTGTGCCTAATAACACTTTATGCTACAAAGTATTTTGAATTTAAAACCCACCAACGTAACTCAATTCAGATTGGAAAAAAATTAGGGTTTTGACAATTAGCATCAAAATTGGCCAACCCTAATAACATGGAAGGATAAGATCCATGCAGCCAACAATAAACAATTGGGATTTACACAGATTGATTGATGGTAATACCAAGGAATTCACAGCCTTTCTGTGTGCTATATTTAGCTAATTTGATCATTGTTCTTTGTAGGAGTTGTCCTATGCACGGTAGTTTGTTGAAAGAATGAAGCTTTCACTCATCGTTTTCTATCCTCTCTGACTCAATCAGCATGAGAAAGGCTATGACACCAATCAATCATCACTTTTTTTCTTCTTCTAAAAAAAACCTAGAAAAATCTTATCAAATTGAAAAAAATCGAAAGAGGTATAGCTTTTCCTTGGAGCAAAAGAAGAACAAATCTTATTGGTGATTGAAGGAAAGAGGGGAAAAAAAATACAACTCCACTATCTCAGCCAACAAAAATAACAAAAAATAGTGTCGTTCGGCAGAAAAATACAAACCCAAAAAGGACAGGAAGGAATCAAAACGACGAAAGGGGCAAAGGAAGTCAGAGAAAAGTAGGGAAGGAATACCAGCCATGTAAAGCGGCTAAGCTCGCCGTCGATCTTCTTCTTCTAGGTGTTGTTTTTCTGTGGCCGAGTGATCTGGATTGGTTTGAATGGGGATTGTATTCTGGATATTTGCGTTATATAGAGAAGAGCAGAGCGTTGTATTGCTCCGCCGTCACTGGATGAAAAATAAAGTATTGTTGACCTTGATGATGAATGGGAGTGTGTGTTAATAAAACAATATTAAAATGATAAAAAAAGTTAAGTATTCAGTTTTCATATTTTATCACTTAGAATCAGGCAACATATTTATCATTGCTCCTTTTTATTTTTTAATATTTAATAATCTTTCAACTTTAGTTTCTCATTTCTTTGAAGAAAGATGTTTTTTTTAAAAAAAAAAAAAGATGCCCATTCCATACCTTAGTCTTAGTTGTGATATTAAAAACAATAATATCAACTACTAAAATGATACTTTTAATTTGATATTAATTATATCAAAGAAGTACATTAAAAAGAGAGGCTCCTAGTCTTAATGTATCATCTCTATTTATATAAAAATTTATAAAATCAAAATCTGAACTCAAAATAGTAAAGCCATAATATGAAATTCAAAATTCTCACAAGAAATTTTTTTACAAAACCTAACTTTTGATGTTCTAATATTTTACAAAATCTATATTAGCCAGCTTATAAATAGTTTATAAAATCAAAAAAATATATAAAATTTCTTTGATTTAACTGGGTTAGAATTTATAAATTTTTGAAGAAATATTAGAAAAAAATTAAAGCTTTTAGTTAAATAACATTTGATTATTTTGTATGTTGTACAATGAAGAAGAAAAAATAAAAGGTAATTTATAACCAGCATATTTTGTATGTTGAACTTTAGCCTTTAGGTCACGACTAGGAAGTTTCCTTTCTAAGTGAAGATTCATATGGGATTATAGCTTGAACTTTAGGTCATGCAAGACAACTAGGAAAGTTTCCTTAATAAATATTTAATGGACCTACCATCCCAAAATAAATCCAGGGTGATCCGGTTGGAGGGTTGGCCCATGGTGGATTGGTCCTTTAGTCGCGGCTGATAGGGACATCCGAGACCCACAGTCAAACCATAGGATAGTGGGGGGTCGGCCATAGCCCGGGGGCAGCAGGGTTACCCTAAGGGGTCCGAGCGACCACCTCTAATCGGCTGTCACCCTCCGATCGGCCTAGAGTCAGTCTAGCTCAGTAAGTCAACTAGTAATCAATCTACCCAAACCGTTAGCATGAGCACTCAGACACTCCTTGCCCGAGTAGGAGCAGATAGGTCGAATCGGCGAGGCAGCGGGTGATCCTTGCATCTCTTTGATCGACCAAATACGTCTTCTCGAGTAGAGCCAGATCGTCCCATCCTCGATCGGACGATTGACCGAGAGAACGGGCCCGGGTGGATAAGGGGTTGGACAGATCAACCTAGGGTCGGCCGAGGTCAGTCCTGATCGACTAGATCCGGTAGAGTAACTAATGTTTTTCCCGATAGAAGAGGTCGGCTAATCAGCGGACAACAGACCAACCAAGGATTTCACTACGGGCGCAGGAAACGTGGACCACTCAGTCAGCCGTACATATCTCGACCAACCGAGTGGAGGTATCATGAAGGTAACGAGATAGCCTACGCCCGACCAAGTAAAGCCATCGCACAGATACTTGACTGACCAGTCGGTCGGCAATCTCGCAGAGGCAGCGAGGAACGGTGAGCTAAGTACGGACATGCATGGCGCGCCCCCTTAAAATACAACTCGACAAAATGGAAGAAAACCCCTATAGAGCCTGCAGGCGCAGACCTACGCCTGTCCCGTGGCCAAGATAAGTGTACAGACAGAAGTTTCTCATACCAAGAATCTGTACAGGCTAATAGCTAGGCCTTATGTCAAAAATCCTGGGAATCACGACGATACTAGCTAGTCGGGTAGGCTTTCTAACATAAGTAGCATATAAGACAATGGATCGTACAACGGAAGTAATAGAAATCCTGGAGATCGCGGCCCCCGATCAGGCGACAGCTCCTGACTTCCTGACTTTTGACCCTGGGCAGCAAGGAGGCAGGCTGCGTTGTAGGCTTGGTCGACTACCCTTGGCTATATAAAGCTTGTACTTCTTCGTGCGCGAGGTAAGTTTCAGAATTCTTCTACAGTTCCCATTCCCTTTCTTCTCTCAAGGTAGCTAACTTGATCGTTAAAGGGTCGTTGTTGGGATTTTCCTGGTCGATCTCTAACGGTCTTTCATTTCACAGGTGGGAGCGCTCTCTGCGCCGCCAGATTAGCCCCACTCCGATCAGCAATCCAAGGTCTTCGTCCAATTGTCAAGCCTCGTCATTTGGTAGTCGCCTTTCTCACTTGCCGACAGGATTACAAGGTAAAGAATAAAAAAAAATTAGGTGGTAGGCTCCGGCGCTACTAAAGAAACAGAATAATTTATTATCACTGTTTTTGATGTTTTCGTGAGAAAGGAACCAACAAGAATGAAAAATATTTCTCCCTTATTCCTTTTTTGTGTTTTCCCTGGCTGATATTGATACTATGTCTAGCATCTGAATCTTGTTAAAGTAGAATACAATTTGAAAAGTTCTTCACCTGATATTCTTTAGGCTCTTTTTATTTGTTTTGTTGATGAAACACTTTCATGTCATATATTTTCTATTTCCCATTATATAGAAGAGTAGGGTGGGTCGACAAACGTGTTGTGTTTGTTCAACATATATAGAACTTATAAACGTGTTCACCATCTTTGTGCTTTGGTCATGTGCTCCTAAGCCTATGTTTGGGAGTAGGTGAGTGAAGGGGTGGGAAGGGTAATTAAACAAGGGTAAGGGGAATTTTAACTCGGGTTTGGGAGGGAGTGAGTTATAGAAGGGAAAGGAAGAGAAGAGTAAAACTTACCCTTGCATGCTTAATTAGGAATAAGCGAAATTAAATTAGGATGCAAGGACGGGGAATGAGAGGAAAGGAGAAATTATTCCAATTTTATCTTTATTTTTGTTCACATGCAAATTCATTTTTAAAAAGAGAATATTTTTATAAATTTATATATTTAATTTTCATTCTTCTCCTTTTCCTCATGAATTAATCTCCGTCCCTTCCAAACAAGGGTAAGATTATTACTTTACTTTTTCTCCCTTCCCCTCCTTTCCTCTTCTATTACAACAAAGGATAATGGATTGGTACCGGAGTTTGAGACCCTATCAAAGCCCTTTATCATCTGGCTTACCTAGATATAGAATCCAATTGCTTTGCTTTTCCTCAATGCAAGTCGCATGAGACATTTGACTAGTATATGTTGGAGTTGATGAGAAGGTGAAACGGCACATCTTCCTCAATTAATGGAGGTATGGGAAGATGTACCCATTCACCTTCCTCCATTAATGAACTTAAAGGAAGAGACTTTTTCCTCTTATAAAATGTGTCCAAGGTCACAAGTAAGAGGATAAGCTATGTGTGTGTCCAAGGCAAGGTCAATGAGAAAGGTTTCGTCCCGTGTGTATAAGGTTTCTATGTAAGATTCGTTTGGGTGCATAAGAGGAGAAAGAAAAAAGTTTTTGCGTTGTGTACGTGGAGGAGATAGAAGCACAACAGAAGTGCCATCGGAATTCTACCGAGACTGTGTATCTTGCAGAGAAGTAGAATATCAAAGATTGAGGGATTTGATTCGTGGAACAATGAAGGACCTTTCAATTCGTAATCGTCCTTCTGACGATGAGCACTAGATCAACGAATCAAGATTGAAGAATCAGTTCAATGAACTTGCTATAAGTGTTTACAGTTTTTATATTCATGCACTTCAAAATCCTACAATGGCATCAAAGCAGTAGGTTGCATGAATTCATTGTTATTTGATCCCAGCCTAGCTTATCGGTAGCTCGACCTAGGGCTATAATCTAACCGAGCCAAGCCGAATACCTGAGAGTTTGAGTTTGGTTCGTTTATTATCGAGCCGAGCTCGAGCTTAATTTATCGAATATAGTGATGACTCGCGAGCATATTCGAGCCTAATCGAGCCCTAAACGAACTTATCAAATATAAATTATTAATTAAATTATTCATCAATTTATTGAAAAAATAAATTATATATTCTAAAAAATATAAAATATTTACTAAAATCTATGATTTTATTGATACAGATCAGCTTTATTGGATATTTTATATTTATTAAATGTTAAAGTGTCAAAATTATATATTTAATGTTAAATATTAATTTTATATTTTACGAACTAGCTCACGAGCTTATTAACGAGTCTGTTCACGAGCTAACGAGTCGAATACTACTGAGTTTGAGTTTGGTTCATTAATATTAACGAGCTTTATTAAACGAGCTCGAACGAGCTTCTATCGAATCGAGCTCCGAATAGTTCACGAGCAGCTTGATTGATTTACAACCCTAGCCTCGACCATCTCGCTTGGCACGACGAAGGGCCTAGTGGAAGGGCCAACGGAGGCTTCACCTGGAGAAGCCCCGAGCGAGGAACCCTCCCGAACCGCTAATCGACCGACCCTGGTCGATGTTAGGTAGGCCGATCCCGAGCGCCTCTCGATTCGACCACCCAGTTCAGTTTCCCGACCCAGGGCTAGGTCAAGTAGTGCGGCTCTCAGCACCCTATGGATCGGACAACCAGGAAACCTGAAAGATGACAAGGCAAATACAACCCGGCAAACCCCCGACTCATGGTGTACCTGTGTCTCACGGCTATACTACACCTTGCCCGGTCCATACCACTCAGGCTCGCCGGTCGATACTCAGTCTCCGGACCAGCTCTTCCTTACGCCGCCCCTACATCAGGACACCTTGGGGACGACCATGACGTCAGGGATAGTGCATGCCTTACCCATTCATGACACACGTCGCAGATATCCCGCTGACCCGGTACGGTTGTACTATCCGAGCACCCCGCTCCTTGCCGCGGTACCTATAAGCGCTCTCCCACGAGCTGACAAGCACTATACCCCTGTCTCATTGACACAGATAAGGGTTGTCAGCTCCCCCGGCTATATAAGTTTCTCCCTTCCTCATGCCGCAGGTATGCGCAATTGTGCTCCCCACTACTATTTTCTTCTAACACTATATTCCTACGGATACTGACTTGACTGTCGGAGGACCTGACCGGGGATCTTTCCCGGCAGGTTAGCTAACAATCAATCTCTCGCAGGTCGAGCCAGGTCGACACCAGGTTAGGAGCTCGTGGCACTCGAGGGACCACCTCGCTCTTGGGGTTTTCACCTCTCTTCGCGACAAGATCATTCATTGTTATTCATCGGCTTCTCGAGTTATTTCATGGAGAATGCGAAGAATAGAGGAGACCTCGTGGTTGAGAGGCACGAATTCATTGTCGCATGAAGAATTCGATCTCGTAGTTAAGGTGCACAAACTCATCCTTGCAAGAACTCGATTTTCCCCTGTTCACCTCGCGTGGCCGACGGGCGGCGATTGCGTACATCATGGCGGAGAAATCGTCAGCGTGGGGCGATGGCGGCGTGGTGAAGATGAAACGGTATAGATACGCAGTGGAGAAGTTAAACAACGTTTAGTTTTTTTTTGTGTTCTTAATGCATGCTGACATCACCCATTAATTAGGCTTGCTTCTCAAGTCTAATTTAAAAACCTGGATATGGGTCCAAGTTTTTATTGGACGTTGGCAAAATAATGCATGGTAGAACATGCAAATTGGTAAATGAATTGGATCAGATTGAATCAAACCAAATTGGTTTAAACTAGATTAGATCTGGGTTTGATTTAATCAGATCATGATATGGTTTAAATCATTGGTTGGTTTAATCAGATTAATTTAGTTCAATTAAACCCAATCTAATTCAAATCATTGGTTGGTTTAACTATACTAGTTTAGTTCAATCAAATTCGGTCTGGTTCATATTATTAGTTAGTTTAACCAGACCAATTTGATCCAAACCAGAATGGGTCTGATTGGTTTCATCGATAGGTATGAATTTGAATAAAATGGGCTAGGTTTGGATAAAATTGGACAAGATTTATTCTAATGAGATTCAACCGATATTGGTTTAATCAAACGAACCTAAGTTTGATTAACAAGTCTGACTTTGACTTAAATATGGTTAAGTTAAACAATACATCTAAATTAAATTAGTTCTAATGAGGACAAAGAACTAAGCTAATATTTTAGATCTAGTTTTCCCAATCGATTAACCCACTATAGGGAGATGCATTATTAGCTGTAACCTATATATTTAACCGAGAGTCTTCTATAACTATTCCATTTACTCCATATGCATGTTGGACAGGAAGAAAATCAAATTAGAGTAATTTGAGACCTTAGGGTCAGTTGTCTATGTTCATGATAAAATTCACACACATAAAAAATTAAGACCTAAAGGTAGAAAGTGTATCTTTATAAGATATTCTAATATCTCTAAGGATTATGTATTTATTGGTGAGCAGCAAGATGAAACTATCTATGAAATACAGTCAAGAAATGCTATTTTTCTTGATATTGAGTTCCCAACCAGAGGTAAAGTTGATAAAACAATTCTTTTATTTGTGATAGAGGAGGAGGATAATTTCCTTTATCAACAAATCTGATATCATAAGAGATGTCTAAACCTAGTCAATCTAGTGGGAGTGAATTATCAACGAATGAGTAAGTTTCTCAACAGTTTAATGTGCAGAGAAGTAGCCATCAGATTATTCCTCGGAGAAGGTTTGACATTGAGAATGGAGCGTTAATAATTTTCTCAGTTAACGATGAGGAATCTCTAATGGTTGAGAAAACATTGAGATTCTTTCAGGAGAAATAAAAAATGCAATGGATAAAGAAATAGAATCTATGAGAAAGAACCTAGTTTGGGATTTAGTCAATCTTTCTCCAGACTGAAGAGCTATTGGGAATAAATGGATTCTCAAAATAAAAAGGAAAGAAGATGGGTCGATTAATCAATACAAAGCTCGTTTAGTTACAAAAGGATATATTCAAATGGAGGGTATTAATTTTGAAGAGACATTCTCCCCTTTTGTGAAGTTTGTGTTAATACGTGTTATCCTAGCTATAGTAGCACATTTTGACTTAGCATTACATCAGTGGATGTAAAAATGATTTTCCTTTTGTAATATTGATGAGGAAATTTTTGTGGCATAGCCAGAAGGTTATATTGTTGAAGGCAAGATAATAGAGTATATAGACTTATGAGGTCGATGTATGAGCTAAAATAAACGTTAAGACAATGAACATGAGAATTAATAAAGTTATTTTATCTTATGGTTTCAAAATGATCAATGAGAATCATTATGTTTACCTAAGAAAATAACAAAGAAAGTTTGTCATCTTATCATTATATGTTGATGATATGCTAATAGCTAGAAGTGAAATAAAGTTTGTGATGGAAGTCAAATTATGACTATCATCATAATTTGACATAATAGATATGAGAGAAGTTGAGTACATTAATTTAGGAGTGAAGATCACTAAAGATCGATCAAAAAGGCTTTTGAGTTTATCTCAAGAAGCTTATATCACTAAGATGTTACTGTTGATGCAGTTTGACCTGATTGTTATTTTGGTGTTGATACCAATTTAAGTTTGGTTGAGTGAGATCAGATAGTTAAGTTCGGATTAAGTCCTGGTCGGGGACTGGGCAAGAAATCCTAGTGAGTGAAGCTAGGTGAAGTAAATCCTGGTGAGTGAAGTCGGGTCCTAGCAAGGGAAGATAGGTGAAAGAAATCCTAGTGAGTGAAACTAGGTGAAGTAAATCCTGGTAGTGAAGCCGGGTCCTAGCAAGGAAAGCTAGGTGAAGGAAATCCTAGTGAATGAAGCTAGGTGAAGGAAATCCTAGTGAGTGAAGTTAGGTGAAGTAAATCCTGGTGAGTGAAGTTGAGTCCTAGTTAGTAAAGCTAGGTTGGACTAAGTCCCGGTGAGTGAAGCTGGGCATGAAGTCTTGGTCCGGGGGACTGAGCATTAAGTGTACTGGTTAGAGAGGGCTAGGTAGCTCGTTCTCTGGACCAGGATAAGTCGGAGAGGGCTCGAGAGCTTCTTCTCCGGACCAGACTGAGTCAGAGAAGGCAAGGGAGCCTGTTCTATGGACTCAGGGTCGAAATGATTGGCTGGATCGGTCTGAAGTCAGATCAGGGAGTTGGCACGAACTCCGTCGATAGTGGATCGGTCACAAGACCGATCCAGGATGTCTGGTCGGTCTGGTGACTGATCAGAAACAATCAGAAGCATTCTGTGTGGTCGCAGAAAGGTTGGTGATCGATCACAAGACCCCTAATCGGTCATTCTAACCGATCAAGGATGACCTGGACCGATCAGACTCCTTGCTGATCGATCATCTTGACCGATCAGCACTCCCCTGATCAGTCAAGGTAACCGATCAGGGGATTTGACTCAAAACTCAGTTGGTTTAAGGAGGTTTAAGGATCGGACTGGTGACCGATCCCTGATCTCTGATCGATCAGTGAGACCGATCAGAACTTCACTGGATCGATCCAGATAGAGTCTGATCGATCAGGAGGTTGTCTGATCGGTCCAGGTGACCGATCAGAACCTCAGAACTTTAATTCAAATAGTTGTCAGATTTCTGGTTTGCTTCTGATTTGCTTCGCTAACAATTCTGTAAGTGTGCAGATGATACAGAGATGATACAGAGCTTTGAAGGAGCAAGGAGAAGGGTCAAGGGTGACTTTCTCTGGTGTCTTTTTGTTTGATATACACTTGCAGGATTCAACGACACCTGACGACCTGAAGCTTCAGCTGAGGAGGTAGGCTGAGAGCTCAGATGGGGTCAGTGGATGACGACTGACCTGAAGCTTCAGCTGAAGAGGACTTCAATGAACTGAGAGCTCAGAAGTGATCAGTGGGTGACGCTTGTATGTGTGTAGAAGGAAGATTAAGAAGAAGGGGTGGGCGAAGTAGAGAAGGTGACACAATAGACAACTATGAGCAGAGCAAAGGGTTGTTGCTAAGTTGTGTTCTCTGCATTTCTTCTTCGTTGTTGATCTTTCTGTGTGTGTGCTTAAGGTTGCATCTGTTCTGTAAGTTTCCTCTCGAGTCTCCCATGCTTAACTTGTTATTCGTCTGAGACGGTTGTGGAGAGGTTACTCCACCGAGAAGGAGAAGATATTAGCTGGATTCACTCTGGGGCCTGATCTGTCGAAGATCAAGGGATCACCCACCTCACGGGCACGCCAAAGAGTAGGGGCAAGTTATCCCCGAACCTTGTAAATCTCCTGTCTTAGTGTTTGCTCTGTTTTCTTTCTGTTGTGTTTTGTTTTCCGCTGCTAACCTGATCGCAGGAAGAAAAGAAAGAAGTTTTTGGTGGTTGGTTATTCACACCCCCTCTCTAGCCATCCCAGATCCTAACAGTTACAACACTTTAATATGTCGGATTACAATATTGAACAAACATGTGCAGCAAGA
Source organism: Boesenbergia rotunda (assembly GCA_024364735.1). Taxonomy (NCBI): domain Eukaryota; kingdom Viridiplantae; phylum Streptophyta; class Magnoliopsida; order Zingiberales; family Zingiberaceae; genus Boesenbergia; species Boesenbergia rotunda. Next base: position 107,926 of record JAGFNQ010003208.1, on the reverse strand, counting down.
GGTATTGTTCTGAGCAAAAGTATGCATCCGAAGACTCCTGAAGAGATAGCTGAAATAAAGAAAAAATCATATGCAATGTCATTGGTAGTTTAATGTACACTATGTTGTATTCCCGTTTTGATATAAGTTATGTTGTCGGCTTAGTTGGTCATTTTCAGTCAAACCTAGTATCGAGACATTGGAAAGTAGTGAAAAGGATAGTCACATTGTAGGGATTTCTATGCGAAAAATAATAACATTCCCAGCGGAAAACAAGATCCCTCGAGCGATTCATGTGAAAGAAAAACTCGTACGAAGTTTGATCTACCTAACAAAGGGTTATACCTTTGGTGCGTACCCTTCAATTATTTCGCTCATCCTCATTTCGTCAAATCTCTTGCACGTTCAAGTGTTTGTGCCTCTAGTAGTATCCACACGAACACAATCTACTTCTCGGAGAACAACCACCTTAATTGTGCTAGCAACTTGGGATGATTCACAAAACACCGAAACCCCCAAGTGAAGATTTCGGCCAAGAGGGAGAGGAAGAAGAACAATAAACACTTTTCTCATGATAAGAGACCCTTTTATGGTCATCCAATGAATATTAAGGGTTTTTGTCCCTTGAGTTTACCTAGTGTGAATGCCAATAAAACTCAATGAATACCATAACATCTTGATACTGAATTTGGTTTTTCCATCTTCTCTTCATCCAATGAAGAGAATAGCTTTATTTGATTTTTTTCATCTTCTCTTCCTCTAATAATAATATTCATTAGCCTTTTAATGACTATTATTCATTCTCAAATGGTTGAGTCTAATCTAAAAGAGTAACTTGGATTAATCTCAATCCCTCAACTCAATTAGATTCATTTGAGTATAACTTAATTAATCCAATTTTGGATCACAATTTAGTCAAACTAAAGTTAATTTATCTCCGAGATATCGTGTCCTTTGTGTGTGGCCCAATAGATTTTCGTAACATTGATAATGTATCTAAACCAAGATACATAAACAATGAGTGGTATCTAGCAATGCATCATTGTTATCCAAGTGACGAGAATGTCGAGATCCAACATAATCTTTCCGTGACTATTATAATATGTGACTTTGTCCTTCTATCCTCGATATCTAGATTAATTAATAATGTATATATCGTGTCATCTAATCAATCTTTGTGTTTCTTGATCCCTAAGTAGACTCACTCAAGCAAATGAGCTCAATATTTCATATTGACTCATTTGAGCATGACTATGCATTTAATAGCCCTACTCGATCAACGAGCCCACAGATATCACTCCCGTCATATGAGAGGGATAGATTTCATCTACATCACTCATATATTTCTGCATAATTTGTTGCATACCTAGTAATCGACTTTATAGTCCACTCTGTTACGGGTGATGTTTGACAATACTAAAGTACACAACTCCTTATGTAGGAAACCGTAGTAACTTTATGTCTAAGGACTATTCATACTAATAGTCATATGAGAACGTTTATGATACTCATATAACGATCCATGAAACTTTCTCATGGAGGGTTAATTCAGTACACATTCTCTAATGTATACCCATGTGTTAACTTGATATCCTATATTCATGATTTGTGAGATCAAGTCATCAATTGACCTACATGCTAGTCTCAAAGCATATTGTTCTTGAATATTAATACTTGACTAGGAATAGTTAAGAGTAGTGTTCTCTACATCATCTGACTATCAATTCAACTAATTGATATAATGTAGATCAAAACCTACTATACAAGGACATTATTATACTTATTCATTGGGTACAATCATGAAATAAATATAATAATTAAACTTTACCTTTATTAAATAGAATATGATACAAAATGTTCCCGAGACAATCATTTCATAATTGACTCTGGGGTTAACTCTAACACAGATATCTCAAAGGGATAGTAGAATATTGTCTTTGCTTCCAATGATGAAAATTGAGCCTGACGGGCTACATAGATACAGATTGGGTAGGGTACCTTGATAATAAAAAAAATCACATCTGGCTATACCTTCTTATTGAATAGTAATGTCATCTTATGGAACAACAAGAAATAAGTTTGTATAGCGCTGTTGAAATAAGCTTGTGTAGTGTTGTCGATAATGAAATCTGAGTATGTGGCTTGTGCAATGGATGTACAAGATGCTGTCTAAAAAAGATGATTCTTAAAGCATCTGAAGATCACTGAGGACAGTACAAGTCCTATTACAGTATACTATGACAATCAAGCTGATATAGTTTTTTCCAAAGATCTCAAATATCACAACAAAGACAAGCATAAGGGACATTATTGACAAGAAAAAGATAAATTTGGAGTATATACTTACACGAACTATGCTTGCAGATTATTTTACTATACCATTAACTAAAGAGTCATTTCAAGGACATATGAAGTCTTTGTGATTTCGTACAATGTAACACATTGTAAAGACGATTAGACATATGAAATGTCATGATCTATTTAATGTAAATGTATTTATTACATTTGGATAAATATCTTGGTAAGCATGTTGGCAGGTAGAGATTGGTCCACTCACATGGACAATCATCTCTATTTGTTAAGTATAAATAGAGGTAAGACTGTTACTTATGGGATAGTTTATGTAGCAGTGAATAGAGATATACTCATAAGTTGAGGCCGCCTTGATAATTGTGTCAAGATGAGATTATTTGTGTAATGATCGGAGTAAATGAATTCACCATTTATTGAACCTACTGAAGGCCATATTAGAATTCATAAGGTGAATTCAGGAATAAATGTTAGGTATATCTAGATCAAAATCTATACGATGTTAAATATTTGAGAAAAACATGCACTCTTTTTAGTAAAGAGAAAAACATCATAGCATATGATTCATACCATATATGCTATGATGAACAATAAGGGTAGTAAGAGAATGAATCCTTGCTTCTCTACTATGTGAGACCTTTGAGATTATAAATTAATCTTAATCTTACCCAAGTGACCATTAGTTGTCGACTTAAAGTTCTAATCAACGTCTGCTACTTTAGCATGTATCCTATTGGTTATGGATGATTCGGTCTATGGAGCATAATTAGAAAATCGACTGATTTGAATAAATAGATTCGAGTTAAGAAGGAAGATTGAGATAAATTTACTTCCTTGACATATATTCACAGGTCGACCAGTTATATTTCTTGTTGAGTACATAAAATATGATTATGAATAATTGTATTGATTAAAGATGTTTAACATGCTCTCAACATAATAGTTATTATGAGAGATTAAAGATATTCATATTGATGAAAATAATTTAATTTGGGATAAGGCAAGTTATTGATGTCTCAGATTCATTTGATAGAGCAACTAAGTTAAGTGTAACATTTTTCTTAATAGTAATTATTCAGTGTGTTTGCTATCGCACGAATTATTTTTCCTAAAATATGAATTAAATATTCTTACATGGTATTTGTGACTAGATGACCTTTATAGATTAATTTGGACGACGAGTAAGAGATATTGGAGTTGAGAAGGTGAAAGGGCACCCCTTCACCTTCATTTTCCTCCATTAATGGAGGTATTGGAAGAGACACCTATTCACCTTCCTCCGGTGGTAGAAACTTCTTTCTCTTATACAAAGCGTCTAAGATCATGAGCAAGAGGACAAGCTATGTGTGTGTCCAAGGCAAGGTTGGTCTGCAAGGTTCGTCCGGGTGCATAAAAGGAAAAAGAAAAATGTTGTTGCGTTGTGTACGCGGTGGAGATCGAAGCACAACGGAAGTGTTGTCTGAATTCTACCGAGACTATCTTGCGGAAAAGGAGAGCATCAAAGATCAAGAAATTTAGGGGACGCTTGATTTACTCTATTTTCTATTTTCATTTTTTAGAAAACTGTATTTTCTCATTTTTTAGAAAATAATTTTATTTTATTCTCTAATTTTTCAGAAAATCCTATATCTTTTTCTAGAAAATAAGATTGAAAAATATAAACCAAACATATATTTTAAAAAATTATATTTTTTATTAAAAATGAAAATACAAAATAAGTAAATTAAACACCCTTTTAGTATTGAAATAATGAAGGACCTTTCAATTCCTAATCGTCCTTCAGACGAGTACTAGATCAACGGATCACGACTGTTGAATTAGTTCAACGAACTCACAGTAAGAGTTTACCGCATTTATATTGTATAATTCATGCACTTCGAAATCCTACCGTATATGCATGCAAACTCACCTAACTTGGTTGGGTGGCTCCCAATTGTATTTTACTAGAATATGCATCTTGATATTTGTACCTCGAATCTTGTCCTTTTGCGAATATGTATGTGTTTTACTTGTTTGTTAGTTTGAAAACGTTCAGGGTCTAGTTAATTGGGAGTTATCCTTCATAATTTTAATTATTCATCCAAAATTATGAACGAAAATTTTATTTAGTTTAGATAATTAACGATTCTTAAGTAATGATCGATGACTAATATGTCAGTAAAAAGGTTATGCAACTAGGAATCAGAATACCTTAGGAAAGTAATTTTTTTTTATTCCGAAATTATACAACTTATCTTTCCAAAATTATCTTCCAATATTTACATTTAAGAAGAAAATAATCATTACAATTTATTAACTTCCGAAAGTATTATTCGCGACCGACGATCGACAACGACAGCCGACGACCACCACTGGTGATCGACGCCCCCGCCGGCGACTGGCGACCACCGCCGGCCACCGGCGGCGACCGGCGGCGACCGACGGCGACCGGCGGCTACCGACGACGACCGGCGGCGACCGGCGACCACCGCCGACGACGGGCGACCGACGACCACCGTCGACGATCGGCGACCACCGCCGACGATCGGCGACCACCGCCGACGACCGGCGACCACCGCCGACGACCGGCGACCACCGCCGACGACCGGCGACCACCGCCGACGACCGGCGACCACCGCCGACGACCGGCGACCACCGCCGACGACCGGCGACCACCGTCAACGACTGGCGACCACCGCTGACGACCGGCTGTCGACATCGATCGTTGGCGGTCGACGTAGACAGCCAGCCGACAGCCACCGACGATCTACGTCGATCGTGGGCGGTCGACGTCGACAGCCGGCCGGCAACCACCAGCGATCTACGTCGATCGTTGGCGTTCGGTGCTGACAATCAACCGCCGGTGTTGTACATTGACTGCCTATACGGACACCGACGGTCGACGTCGACGCCAACGCCGACGAATATTTTTTTAATTTAATATTTTAATAAAATTATCTAAATAAATTCAAAAGGTTAATATGATAAAATATTATATTATGTTATAGACGGTTACCTCTAAATAAGTAAGATTTTATTTGATTGTCTAAATTGAAACAAACAACTTTAGGTTATGTTTCATTACCTATTACCTTAGTTATGTGATTACTAAGTAATCACATAACTAAGATTATATATAATAATTTGAATTATACGCACCCTCACTCAGATTTTCTAATATAAACTTTAGTTTCTGACGGTATTCATCCCTTAGGGCATCCGCAACGGCTCGTTAATTGAGCGTTATAACGCTCGATTAACGAGCCGTCCCAGTTAAAAGCATTGTGGGAGCGTACATTAATGCTGACGCGGATGAACACGTTCAGATATTTGAACGCATTCATCCGCGTATGACCTGGCATCCTGATCGATCAAGCGATCGATCAAAGATAACCTGGACCGATCAGGCAACAGCTTGATCGGTCCATGTTGTTGATCAATCCCCTGATCGGTGAAGCTGACCGATCAGGGGATTAATTCCCTAAAAAAACATTAAAAAATATATATTTTAATAAGATTTAATTTTAAAAACATATTTTTTTTTAAAATTATCATTCAAATTAAGTATTTAATTAGGGAATCGATTACGGGTCTCCAATCGATTGGGGAGTCTAATGGAATAATAAGGAACAATGATTTTAATTGATTGGGATTGCCGTAATCGATTAAAAATGACACAACGGTCACCTAAATGACTATAAACGACTAGTAAACGATCACATTATTTTAATAAAAAAATCCCTAAATTTATATTTTATTATTTCACTTTATGTTAATTTATATATTATCTTTTAATTATATGTAAGTATATTTTTTTTATATTGTTTTGTATCATTTCAAAATTATAATAATAATTTAAATTTTAAATAATGATAAACATATTAAAATTATTATTATTGTTTATTTTAAATAATAATCATTCAATTAGCAAATAAAATTGAAAATAAAAAATATATAGATAAGAGAATGAATATGTGAGAGAATATGTATGTGAGAGAAGGTATATGTGAGATAATGTATATGTGGTATGTGGGTCCCATAAATAATGAGGGTTGAATGTTAAACGGTTGTGAGAGAATAAAGATGTTAATGTTAATGTGCATGTGGCATGTGAATCTCATACTTTTTGATGAGATGTAGGTATTATAACGTTAAAAGAATTAAACGGTTGTGGATATTCTTATGGGTTTTCATTGACTTGGTGAATCCTTGCCTAAAGTATCACACTTGCTAATATGACTAATCCAGAAGAAGGAAAAAAAAAAAAAGAAATGGGTGGATCTTGCAATTATTGTTCCTCCTTTCTCAGACAGTCAAACGTATGATTTATTGTCAGGTAAAACAAGTTTGGTACCTTTTATCTAAGAAAACCCAAGGTCAAAATTTTTAACCTCTCACTTCTTTCTTTGTTCTGTTGGCAGCTGACAATGTCCTGCACTTGCAACATATTTTATCTGTCATTTATTAAATCTTTGACCTTCTCTAAATATGCTTATTCTAACGACATGACCTTACCTAAACCATTGGGACACACGGGATTTGTTGCTGTTGTATACCATCAATGATTATGGAGTAGAATATTCATCTTTACAAATACATATCCCTCTGCTGTGATCTCAGTCGCTTATCAATTTTCTGGTTCGTAGTTATTTAGTTGGGTTGCTATTACATGAAGGCTCCCACTTTAGGCTCATTCTACTCTACAATTCTTGCATACAATGAATTCTGTGCATAGTGTTTAAGAATGGACTGACTATTCTCCACGACTTCCATTACAATGATATATCCATCCGTGTGTGAAACTATACTTGTTATATATCTTAGGATATATGGTATAAATGAAAAAAAGATGGAGAGACTTTTAGTCCCACATTGTTACTTTCTCTTGAGAAGAAAGTGAGGAGGAGAATAAAAGGGCCCCCTTGAGAGGGGGGCCTTTAGTCCCACATTGGGAGTTTAAGGCAAAATATTTGGTTTATATTGTATCACAAGCATGGTAGTTGTGAACAAATGCTAGGGGAGAGGCTCTCTCTCACGCGTGGGTGCGCAGGGGGGGTGCAAATCCAGGGCCCGGATTTGTACTGAACCAAGTGAACTCGTGTGCATGCACGACCCGCGCACGTCGAATGTCGGACGGGTCGGGGCAAAATTTGTCCAAGCAGATAGCAGTGAGCCTATAAAAGGAGGCCGTGACCGAGAGCAAAGGCAGAGACGCACAGGCAGAGACGCAGTGCGAAATTCTTCTCTACTCCACCTCGATCCCGACCCCGCTGATAGCAGTCGGGTACCTCCTCAGTTCGCCACGAGCAACGAGTGCTCCGTTGTGCCCGTGGTCTGCTGTTGTATCCTGAGAGACGGAAGTCCATCTGAGCCTCGAAGCACCGCCGGAGGAGGACGAATCTGTTTCAAGGAAACTGCGCTGCGCAGGCCTCAGCAACTCCCCGGTCGGGAGACGTTCTACTGCTGTTCGGGAGATCCCGGTCGGGAAACTCCACTCGGAAACCTCTCTCGGTCATTCGGGAGCTCACCCCCGGAGCTCACTCGGCTACTCCGGGAGCTCACTCGGCCGCTCCCCCCCACTCGGAGCTCACTCGGCCGCTCGGGAAACTTCATTCGGGAGCTCACTCGGCCGCTCGGGAGATTTCACTCGGATCTCACTCGGCCACTCGGGAAAACTTGCTCGGGTCGGGAGATTCGACTCGGACCTCACTCCACTCGGATCTCACTCGGCAGCTTCGGTTTTCAACTCGGCCACTCAACAGAGATAAGTTGAAATTGTTTTGTAATTTCAATTTAGTATAAAATCTCAGAAAAATCCTCCAACAATACTTACACACATGATTTCACCCTGCTCTTCGTACATTTGCTGGATAGGTTGCAAAATTTGCTTCTTTCTACGAGAAATTAATTATTTACTTGTCAGTGTTTTGTTGCAGACTGAAAGCAACACGAAAATGCGATCTCCTCTGTCAAATTTGCAGTTGCAGAGCTATACTCTTGAGGTGTCCTTAAACCAGTCATGTGCTTGCGTTCTACCTTGATTTATAATTTACAAAGTGTGGTCCATTAGCGTCGAGAGATCTATGAAACAGTGTCTAATAATAAGGTATACTCTCCTTGTAGCACTTTATTAGAGGCTTGTTTATCGTAGTTGCTTTGTTATGTACATCGTGACTCTCTAATAGCATTGCTCTACGAAATAATGCAGAGAAATTAAAACTATTTGAATTTTATTGCTCTCTTGAATTCAAGCCTGTGAAAAAAGCATGTTCAATAACACTGCAGAGATTTCAGATTTAACTTTAAATTCGCCTCGCACGTATCGCTTTGTAAGCCACGCGTTGCTGCTCCTGCCCATGCATCATCACCTCGCTTTGTAATGCACTGCTTCTTAATTATATTCTAGAAGAAAAATCTTCACTTATATAGTCTAGTTATCGGAAAATAGTCATGAGCTTCAGGCGTCGGCGGCGTCGGCGCCGCCATGTCCAGAGAGATGTTCAGCATGCTCCGAAGCCTTCTTAGCATTGCGGTACTCCAGGTAATCCTGATACAGGTAAGAAGCAAAACCCCAAATGGCAAGCAGCATCGCCACAACCTTCATCCCGTCCATCTTCTCATGAAAGAAGATCACAGCGAACACCGGCACGACGGGCAGCGCGAGGGTGCTGATCACGTTGGAGAAGAGAGAAGACACCACGAAGATTAGCCCCACGATGCCGACCGACGCCAACTGCCACGAGAGGGCAATCCAAACCAGAGTCATGACGTAGGACACCTTCCCCTTCTCAAACCCCTCCATCTCGCCCTTCAAGCCCTTCCGCTCCCCGCTTGCGAACAAGCCCACGACCGCGACGCAGCTCGCCACGAGAGAGGTGTAGATCTGCATCTTCAACACGACCGTGAAAGTCTCCTTTCGGATCACCTTCTGAAACGAGAGCTGCATCAGGGAGAGAATGAGCGAGTAGGTAGCTGAGGCTCCTAATGTCAGCATGAACCCGAGCACGTACTTCCCCTTGGGAATGTCTCCGGAGCTTTCGGAGGCTTCATTGAAGCCGAGTATGGCAGCGGAGAGTGTCAAGAGGACGACAGAGTTCAGTATGCAGGCAGTGAACTTCTGGGAATTCAGAAAGTAGGAAAAGACGGCATTGAAGGCCAGTTGAGTGGCACAAATCAGAGAGTAAGTCGAGACCGGAACGTATAAAAGACCGTAGGAATACATCAAGTTATCGACGCCGATGATGATGCCCAGACCGAGGTATATTAAGGCGATCTTCCGGCGAAGAGCAGGAGGTGTGGATGCTGCAGCTGTGGAAGGAGGTTGTTGGTTCGAGGGGAAAAGGAGAAGGGGGATGAAGAGGATAGGGAAGCCTGCACTCTGGACGAGTGTGGCCATCCATTTGCTGTTTCCTCCTTGGTTGTAGTAGAATCTTCCGAGAAGGGTCGCGGCCGTTTGGCCTGAGAGCAGGAAGACGATATTGAGGGACACCAAGAGCCACCATTGCCATCTATTTTTGATCCTTGATGTTGTTGTAGTTGTTCCTGACACTGACAGTGCTTGATCTACTGGAAGAATCAAATAATTCATCAAGATAGCTTCGATTGAAACTAGGAATATGAACACTAATGCTTCATGATGATTGTTCTACTTTTCTGAGTTGTGCTTAATAACACTTTATACTACTACTCAAGTATTTTTAACTTAAAAACCACCATCATAGCTCAATTCAGATTGGAAAGAAATTAGTGTTTTGAGAATTAACATCAAAATTGGCCAACCCTAAGAACATGGAGGGATAAGATCCATGTAGCCAACAATAAATAATTGGGATTTGCATACATTTAATGATGATAATAACAAGGAATTCACAGCCTTTCTGTGTGCTATCTTTTGCAAAATTTGATCATTGTTCTTTGTTTGAGTTATCACTATGCACAGTAGTGTCCTAAGCTTTCGCTCTGACTCGATCATCATGAGACTGGATAGGACACCAATGAATTATCTTCTCTTTTTTTTTTCTAGTTTAAAACAGTGTATCTACCCAACACTATCCTCCGGCCCCTATCAAACTCTGAAAACACATCTTTACAAGTCAGATCGGAAACTTGTCCCACCCCCCCCCCCCCCCCCCCCCCCCCCCCAAAAAAAAACCCTATAAAAATCTCATCGCATTGAAATCGAAAGAAGTAGCTTTTCCTTAGCAAAAGAAGAACAAATCTTATTGGTGATTAAAGGAAAGAGGGGGAAAAAAATACAACTCCACTATCTCAGCCAACAAAAATAACAAAATAGTGTCGTTCGGCAGAAAAATACAAAACAAATCGCAGAGCATGTTGCGAAAAAACCAAAAAGGGCAGGAAGGAATCAAAACGATGAAAGGGTAAAAGGAAGCCAGAGAAAAGTAGGGAAGGAATACCAGCCATGTAAAGCTGCTAAGCTCTTCGTCGAACGGTGTTTTGGGATTCCTTCTTCCTGTTGTCGTCGTCGTCGTCGTCGTCTTCTTCTTCTTATGTGGCTAAGAGTGACCTGGATTGGTTTGAATGTGGATTTGCGTTATACAGTCAAGAGCAGAGCGGTATATTACAGCCGCCTTCATCGGATGAAAAATAATAATTTTATTTTGCTAGTTTGACTATTTTAATTTGACATAAATTATTGTTGACTTTGAGAGTTATTGGTAGTGAGTGATAATACAAAAACAATATTAAAATAATAAAAAAATATTAAGTATTTACTCTCCACAATTTATTCATTTAGAACCAGCCAAAATATTGGTCATTGCTCCTTTTTATTTTTTAAATAAATTTATAATCTATTTACTTCAATTTCTCATCTCTTTGCAGAAAGAAATTTTTTAAAAAGAATTCTCATTTGTCTTACCTGTGATATTATAAACAATAATATCAACTACTAAAAAGATATTTTTAATTTGATATTATTTTAAAGTAATATTTTTTTTATAATAAACAGTCATTCAAAAGAGGTTCCTTGTTCTTATTGTATGCTATCTATTTATAATAAAAATTTATAAAATCAAAATTTGAACTTAAAATACTAAAGCCATAATATGAAATTCAAATTTTTCACAGTAAATCTTTTTACAAAACCCATAAATAATGGGTACAAAACCTAACTTTTGATGTTCTAAAATTTTACAAAATCTATAACCAGCATATAAATAATTTGTAACAACTTCAAAAAATTATAAAATTTCTATAATTTAACAGGGTTAGTATTATAACTTTTTGAAGAAATATTAGAAAAAATTAAACCTTTTAGTTAAATAAAATTTTGATTATTTTGTATGTTGTATACATATTTATTGTACGATGAGGAAAAAATAAGCACACTTAAAGGCAATTTATCACCAGCACATTTTGTATGTTGAACTTTAGGTCACACGAATGGACTAGGAAAGTTTCCTTTCGAAGTGAAGATTCATATGAGATTATAGCTTAAACTTGAGGTCATGTGAGACAACTAGGAAAGTTTCCTTAATAAATTTTTATTAGACCAACCATCCCAAAATAAATCCAGAGTAAAAGAAGAAGAAAAATACTTGTCCTTTACTGCAAAATCTATAATGTCAATAAATGTAAAGCATTGCAGTTGACCATAGACCACTTTTGTTAAAAGAAATTATGGCCTTGTTGCCGTTTAAAGTGCTTAATGTTTAGCTGTGAAGAATAACAAAAGAACTCAGGTGTAGATTTTGCTGATTCGTTGTATGTTTATCTGTTTCATCAATTCCTTCTTGATTTCTTTCATCATTGTAAATGGATTCATTGATAATTTAGGAATTGATTTCTTTCATCATTGTAAATGGATTCATTGATAATTTTTTTTTGTTCAAAGTTGTGCATTGACCTTCGAAATGCTAATCATATATAGCAGGATATCCATGTATATTTTTTCAATGAAAGATTTCATAAAATAATGTGATTTGCATATTAATCGAGTATTTATTCTTTTGAATATCCACCAAATATCTTTTTTTTTAATTCTGGTCTTTTATCATCGTAGGTTGGATTTTTTTTTCTTTTGCGATTTCTTCTATTTGATTCCTGATTATGATTATCTTATCAGCAAGATCTTTCATTTCATTTTCTATGAATAAAAAATTTATCCAATTCATAGATTGAATTTGCATGGTCGATTTAGGAATAATCTTATTATTATCTTTTGAATCTTTTGCATTTTTATTTGGTTCGTAAGTCATGATGTAGATTAAAAGAACTTGTAAATCCTAAGCCCCATGAATTTTAGAAATCAAATATAAACTTAAAATAGAAAATTAAGTACAAGAACATGAGCTTGATCTTATTTTCTTGTGAACATAGCATTATTACAACATAAATTGAAAGCGACAATGAACCTGAATGTAGCAAAATTGTCATTGTCGCAAGTATCATTCCTTCAATCCAAAATCCCAAGGAAGAAGAAGAAGAAGAGAGGATGATCTTCTAAGGAAATTAGGGTGACAATACTGAAACTCTTCGTTAATGGGGAATGAAAAGATGTCAACATGAGTCCCAAACTCTTAGAGACCAAACCTTTAGATAGAGCATTCGATCCCTTATCAACTCATAAATAATAACAGATTGGGCTAAAAGATTCTACAAAATTAATCCACGTCCAATAATCAAAAATCTAATAAACTTAAGTAAAATCTCTTTAACGGGTTTGGATCGTATTAACATGTACAAATTATAATTAAACCCACCTTAAAGAGATAAAGTCTAACAATCTTCTACTTTGGCTAAATGTAATGTACATATGATATATAAATATAACTTTAGTTGATATTATACTTTATGGGTACAGAATATATCTGTAAACAATCTGGTCCATTAATCCATTAATTTCGTTGGTATAGAACTAAAAAGGTCATAACTACTATATATGATTGTAATAAGGCCTAACAGTAATCACAATTCAAATATCATTAATAATATAGATTAAGATATGAATGCATAACATGGAAATTCCATAAAATGTGATCAATATATATCAATTTCTAACTAGTTCTAAATAACCCAAAAGGATGTAATTATATTTACTAAAATTTTATGCTAAACTACACTAGCAAATCATGATCTAAGTCTTATGATTCAAATAGAATTTATATCATATATGCAAACACTAAATACTAAATAGTAGCAATAAATTAAGATATTTTATTTCAGAGTGTCAAACAAACAAGTAGAATTCTCATTAATATTTTGATCTTTAAGTACGTATAATAATCAAAATAAAATATTTATCCTAATTAACATATAGAAATAAAAATAAATAAATATAGACCCTCTTTGAATGAGTACTTCATCCATAAGAAGACTCTAATATCTATAATATACTTAGGAAATACCTTAGGAACCAAACCCTTGGTTAGTGAATTTGCTAATATAAAATTTGTGTTGATGTACTCTATCATCACATGACGACTTTGAACTCTCGTTTTAATCGCTGAAACTTAATATCGATGTGCTTAGACTTTGATGATTTGCGGTTATTCTTGACATAAAATTTTAAGCTTTATTATCACAGTTAATCTTTAATGGTCTATCAATGCTATCAATGATCTCTATCATTGTAATGAAGTTTCACAACCAAATCATGTGATTGAATGTTTGATAGTATGCTATCAACTCTCCCTCTATAGTAATAGTGGCTACTAGCATCTGTTTGATGCTCTTTCAATATATAACCCTCCAGCGAGTATGAAAATATAGCCTGAAGTGCACATCATACTATCCAAGCATTCAACAAAATCAGAGTCTGAATATCTAATCATCTCCAGGTGATCTAACCTTCGATACATATGCATGTGTCTTTTAGTTTGTTGCAAATACTATCTCTCTTTTCATCACTTTTTAGTGTGGCAGTCCTGTGTTACTTACGTATCTTCCTAACATTCCCACTTTGAATGCTATATCTGGTTTATAAACCCGTGCATACATAAGACTTTACACAGTTGACGCATAAGGGAATTGTTCAACTCTTTTATTTCAAGTTCAAGTCATGAACATTGTTCCAAGTTGAATGTGTCACCTTTAGACACAAGTATATCACCAAATGAACAGTTCTATATGTCATACCTTATAATTGTTGGTATAGGGAGCACCAGAATGGAACTTATATTTTAATGTTGTCAAAGGTTTACAGTTAAGTACTATTTTGATCTAACATGTTTTCAAAGTGTGTAGACTGAAGGACTTGATAGGTCTAGAGGACCAGACGTCAAGCTGAAGTCTAGTTAGATCAGGAGGACTAGATAACTAGCAGAAAGCTCAAATAGGTAAGAGAGGATCAAATATCTAGTAAGAAGTTTAGTTGAGTCAGCAGAACCTGACAACTAGTTAAAGAACAGATGTAGTTCAGATGGGGCATCTGATAGGAAGACCTAGTTCCCTCAGCCGAATGGAGGCTCCTCCTAGTGGATAAAGTCCAAAGTCTTCGAATCAGATCAACTTGAATAGAGGCGCCCTGGGTCATTGGAGGCGCCCTGGATCATTGGAGGTACCCCTGATGCAGTATAAAAGAGGTACCCCTGATGCAGTATAAAAGAGGGGTTTGACCATAGCTTTTTACACCAATTCACCAATTCAATACAAGCTTTCAAACTCATTTTGCTGTGTCGTCTCTTTGCTACAGCTATGCTACGACTCTGCTACAACCAACTAAATTGTAGTCAGAGCGACACAACCTCGAGCTACAATCTTCAACTACTATAAGTGCTAGTAAAAGTTAAAATATTATTAGTTATTATTGCATATAGAAGGTGTAGATTGTTACATTTCTTTCATTATTGTACTTGTTCTCTCTATCTGAAAGTTCTTCGGAAGAGAATTTAGTGGATTACCCGACGAAAACATCCCAAGGGAGCGTGGGCCTTGAAGTAGTAGTCGTTGTGCTACAAACCAAGTAAAAAGCGCGTGGGTTCAACATCTCCAGGAGTTTCGAGGCAGCTCCATAATAGCTGTCCATTGCCCCTTAAAAGCGCGTGGGTTCTCTTAATGGCAACAAGCCGATCTAACGAATGTGGCCTCGCCACATACTCCACCATTTTCTGCGCAGCGATCTCCCATTGATACGCATTGCAAGGCCACGCGAAGCGACGACCATACAAGATGGTGGCGCCTCGAGATACATAACCAACGACGTTGACGTGCGGCGACTTCTTTCTATAAGAGCGGGTGCAACGACACCCTTCTGCCTTCTTACCTTATTTGTTTTCAAACATTTTCGTTCACCTTCTGTTTGTCTCGCTGCCGCACTCCCCCAAGTGTAAGTCTCCTTCTGTTTTCTCCTTTCCTTCACCCCCATCGGTCCAGTAGAGAAGAAGCAGAAGACCCGAGGTGAGGGCGAAGATTCCTCAAAGGAACCAATTTATCACCCGGAGTGGTATGATACCATCTCCTCTAGGGTTAAGTTAGAGACTCTCCAGGTCGCCTGCGAGAGGTATGGTATCTCGGAGGACTTGGAGGTGACAGTTTCGGCCTTAGGTCAATCACCTGTAGAACCTCCTTTAGGTATCTTCGCCTTTTTCTTGGGGCAGGTAGAATTAGGGATTCGTTATCCTATTTCCCCCTTTTTCATGAGTGTCGCCACCTATTTTGAGATCACTCTTCACCAACTGGCTCCAAACGCCTTTGTCCAGATGGGAGGGGCGTTTGTCCTCTTCAAACTTTTCGACATCCCTTTGACCCCCCCCCCCCCCCCCGATTTTTTCATTTTTTCTTCGTTCCGATTGGCTCACGAGGGGCATTTAACTTTACAGCCCGCACCGACCATAGGTTCTTTGGGAGTCTTCCTTCCTCCCACAAGGGATGGAAGGAACATTTTTTCTTTATTCAACACCCCCATCGTCCCTTCAGCACTATCCGTTGGAGGGAGAGCCTGCTGCCCATCCCAGACCTCGGCAACTTCCAGCATGATGCAGGATACATGGCAAGGGGTATCCTGGCCGGGATGGAGCTCCACGGCCTTAAGTTGGTGCAATGCGATGAACTTCTTTATAGGGCCGACCTCAGCCCAAAAGTCACGAGTCTTAGCTCCAGTCTCTGTAAGTTCTTTTATTGTCTTGTAAATATCCTTGTTAATTCTAACTGATACCTCTTTGTCCCTATTTTCCAAATGACATAATGCTCTCCTGAGCTATCAACCGGCTCCTAAAGTGGGGGAAGGCTAACGAGCGGGCTCTGGTTTTTGCTTCAGTTCCTTCCACCCCGGTGGGCATCTCGGCCGAGGGCTGCGAGGAAACGGCCGAACGGTCAGAAGACCAGGAAGCTCCAGAGCCCTCCAAGGATCCCGGGGCGGTCAAACTGTATACCAACCCCGAGGGGGATTCCCCTCCCTCCCCTGTCAAGACAGGAGAAGGGGAGGTTGTGCCTACGCCTCCTGCCGAGCTACTAGTGCCCAGTGTTGATGCAGTCTGACCCTGTTTGTTGTTTTGGTGTTGACATCGATTTTAGTTTAGGTTGATTATGATGATTATGATTAAGTCCTGGTTGGGGATCAGGCATGGTATGGAAAATCCTAGCTTGGAGGGCTAGGAGTGTGAAAAGTCCTAATTCGGAAGAGGTGGGTGAAAAGTCCTAGCTTGGAGGGCTAGGTGAAAAGTCCTAATTTGGAGGGTTAGGTGCAAATTCCCAACTTGGAGAATTAGGTGAAAAAGTCCTAGCTTGGAGGGTCAGGTCCTAGCCTGGAGGGCTAGGTGTTGGAAAATCCTAACCTAGAGGATTAGGTGAAAAATCCTTAGCTTGGAGGGCTAAGGTGGATGAAACCCGAGCTTGGAAGGCTGGGTTGGAGTCCCTGGATCGGTCTGGTGACCGATCAGGGAGTTGGCATGCTGCTCCTTCATGGATCGGTCTGGTGACCGATCAGGGAGTTGGCATGTTGCTCCTTCGTGGATCGGTCTGGTGACCGATCCAGCGATGAATGATCGGTCCGGTGACCGATCAGACAGCAGACTGTTGCCCTGTTGCTTGGCTCCTGATCGGTCTGGTGACCGATCAGGGAGCAAGCAACTTCCTCACTGTCTTACTCCTGATCGGTCTGGTGACCGATCAGGGAGTGAACAGTGAGTTGAGTTCCCCCTTGGATCAGCTCCTGAATGGCCCGGTGACCGATCAGAGACTTAGGATCTGATTTTCGAGATTACTGTTCATCGAACCTGATCGGTCTGGGTGACCGATCAGGAATCATTCTGATCGGTCTGGTGACCGATCAGGCTTCACTCTGATCGGTCCGGTGACCGATCAGACTTGTGTTGCCGCTGTTGGATCGGGTTGGACCGGCTAGAGGGGGGTGAATAGACGGGAAATTTTTTTTATAAAAGTGGAGGCTCTCGTCTTTAAAAAAGAAACTTGGTTGCAACTGAGAACGTTGCTTCCAAGGCAGTGGGCGCTCAATAAAAATCTCCTTGCGGCGGAGAAGCCTTACAAAAATAGCACGCTAGACTTTTAGAGTGTTTACAAGAAATGAATTAGAATGATTAAAAAGGTTAAAACTCTAAGCCTATTTATAGCCTAAGAGAATAAATCTGGATTGTTGATTGTTGAGGAATTTTCTCTTGGCCGTTGATCCATGGATGTAATCTGGATGGCTGATCTTGGATGGGATTAAACTACATCCATTGGATCTGATTAAAGGATAAAGTTATCCTTTAAGAGATAACTTTGTCTTCTGTTCGCAACAGATAAATAACTTTATCATTTGCTCGCAACAACTTTAATCACATCTCTTCTTTATCTTAGTCGGTAAGATTGGTGATATATGTAGGCGAGGTTGCTGGTTCGAATCTTCACAGCAACAAATAAAATTCTTTTTGTTTCAGGTGCCTGGTTTGACTTGGTCAAACTGACCAGTCTTTTGGTTCATCTTCTGGGTGATTTCCGGCCAACCGGAGTTAGGCTCACCCGAACCCGACTCCGGCCTTTCGCCCCTCGAGCGTCCTTCCTCCCGGCTTCTCGTCCCTCGGACACCGCGCACGTCCTTCTCGCTCCACCGGCGTACTCTTCCGCAGCTTCCGCGTCCCTCGGATTGTACCGAGCCCGTCGGCTCACTTCCTCGCACAATCCTTCTCGTCCGCTACGTCTTACGCTCGACTTCCTCCGTACCTAAGCTCCTGCACACTTAGCAGAGGGATTAAACATACCAGGACCTAACTTAAATCGGTTGATCACATCAAAATCAACCAGGGGTACTTACAGCCGCGAGAGCTGGGAGTCCCAGCAAAGCGATGGATCGGTCCGGTGACTGATCCATAAGTCCTGGATCGGTCTGGTGACCGATCACTTTAATTCAAATTGCACTGTCAGACGCTCTGATCGCGTCTGACCACATCCGATTCTCTGCGCTTAGCTTCTAATTCTTGATTTACTGGGTGATATGCTGTTCTAACAGTCTGATTAAGCTGCAGGTGACAGGGGAGGATTCAAACACTCAAGGAGAAGTCAATGGAGGCTTTCCTTGGAGCAGGTTTATCCGTTTTCCATCTCAGGTTGCAACGGCTGGAGCTGCAGACTGGAGCTGCCGACTGGAGCTTGGCTGAGGGGAGCTCAAGAAGTCCAGGGAGGGCTCAGTGGTAGCTGGCGTTGGCAGGGAAGCAGCTGGAGGCTGCAGGAGATGCTGTCACCTGGTGCTGAGTGGAGAAACAAAAGGGTGGAAGAAGGGTTCGTTGGAAGAGAGCTTGAGTTCTAGTCTTTGCGAACAAAGTTCTTGCTGCACCTGTGTGTTCTCCACATCTAGCTTGCGCGTTCTGAAGTTTTTATCGCTTTGAGCAAGCTACTGCATTCGAGAGGCAATCATCCATTACTTGAGCGCTTGAAGGAGAGAACAAGAGGCTTGGAGTCCAACAGCGGGAAGACACGAGGAAGGGTTTCTTGCGTGAGATCGCCGCTGGGTGGAGCTCAGGAAAGCTTGCTGTGTTCTTGTCTTTGCTAAGTGCTTGAGTAAGATCCTTCCTGTTGTTTCTTTGTGCTTAAACTTAAATCTGTGATTGAAACGCTGTGGAGAGGTTTCTCCACCAAGAAGGAGGTTGTCTTCTATCCGGTGATAACCAGGGCTTGATCTGTCGATGATCAAGGGATCGCCCACCTCAAGGGCACGCCAAGGAGTATGTAGGGGCAAGATATCCCCGAACCTTGTAAACTCTCCTTGTTAGCGATCTTACTAGTGGTGTTGTTTTGCTTTTGTTATCTGAATTTCTGCATATCTTGTTCTTGCGTTCCGCTGTGCTACTAACAACTTTGTGTGCAAAAATTTGATTTGTGCCAAAGGTCAAAGTGATTGGCTATATTCACCCCCCCTCTCTAGCCATCCGGGTTCCAACAAATGGTATCAGAGCTTGGGGCTCTGTTCACGGCTTAACATCCGAGAGTTATCAACGAGATGGCGTTGAGAGAAGGATTTTCCACCACCCGACCTCCTTTCTTTGATGGCGCTGATTTTCAATATTGGAGATCGAAGATGGAGTATTACTTGAAGATGGACATCAATACTTGTTTCGCGGTGAAGGAGGGATTCACCCCTCCTAAGGATGATGAAGGCAAAGAACTTGAGTCGTGGAGATGGACTGCCGAACAAACTCGAAAGAGTAAAGCCGACGCGAAGGCGGTTGTCACTCTACAATGTGGCATGAACAAAGACCAACTCATCAAGGTTGGTCCTTTCACAAGTGCAAAGGACTTGTGGAACAAACTCATTGAGCTTCACGAGGGCACCCGAGACTCAAGAATCGCAAAGAGGGATTTGTTCCTCAACCAACTCCAAAATCTCTCCATGAAGGAGAATGAATCGGTAAGTGATCTTCATAGCCGGTTCAAGGAAGTCCTCAATGGGCTTCATTCGATTGATGAAAAGGTCGAGAATCGTGACCTTGTGAGGTATGCCTTGAAAGCCTTTCCAAGGAATATTTTGTGGTCATCCATGGTGGATGCCTACAAAGTTTCCAAGGATCTATCCATTGTAAAGTTATATGACTTATTTTGTGAGATGGAATTGCATGAAATTGCTAACAAAGGCCCCAAGGAGAAGGGGATTGCTTTAGTTGCTGGGGACCGGTCAAACAAGAAGAAGAAGGAGAAGAAGAAGGAGAAGGAGGTCTCTTCATCTTCATCCTCTTCCGAATCCGAGTCCCATTCCGAGGAAGATGGCAGCGGCTCTTCTTCCTCCGAGATGGCGAACTTTGTGAGAAGAATGATGAGAAGGGGTCGACGCTTCAAGAGTAGAGGTAACTCTAGTGAAGCTAAACTTGATAAGACTAATGCATCTTGCTTTGAGTGTGGTAGGAAAGGGCATTTCAAGAATGAATGTCCGAAACTAAAGAAGGAGGAGGAGAAATCCAAAAAGAAAGAAGAAAAATTCAAGAAGAAGAAGAAGGCCTTGAAGGCCACTTGGGATGAGTCATCCTCAAGCTCATCCATGAAGAGAAGGAGGAGAAGAGCACAAGGCATGTGGCACTCATGGCATTGGGAGATCAAGAAAGCAGTGATGAATCTTCCAACTCATCAAACGCGGCTTCATCATCTTCGGATGATGAAGAGGTAACTTCTCGCGAACTTGAAAAGTGTTATAGAGCTATTGCATGTTTAACTAGTATGCTTAAGAAATCAAAAAATAAGGTTAAAGCATTGCAACTAGAAATTGATCAATTGAAATTATCTAGAGATGATAACATTGATGATTTGCATGTTGAAATGTTAGAGGATGAGATTAAGTCTTTGAAACTTGAGGTTGAAAACTTGAAATCCTCTAGGGTTGAGGAAGTAGATGACTTGCTTGATGAGTTACTAGTAGAGGAAAACCAATCATTGAAGAGTGAAGTTGAGAGACTCAAGAACATTCTTGAGAAGTTCTCAACTAGCTCTAAAACCCTAGATATGATCTTGAATGCCCAAAGGGCAGTCTACAATAGGGCCGATATTGGTTACCGTCCTAAGGAACCCTCATTTGTGTCTCTCATGTCTAGGACTGATATGAGACAATCTAGGACACCCAAAATTCAAAAGAAAGTTGTCAAGGCATGGGTGCCTAAGTCTTGTTTAGTTGATGCTTTAGGTCTCAAGGTTTGGGTACCTAAAACTTCTATTTTTCGAATTGTGTAGGTTATGATTGAGGGGGAGCATCTATCAACTTGGTTCGTTGATAGTGGATGCTCCAAACACATGACCGGGAATAGATCATTGTTTACCACACTTCACAAGAAAAGTAGAGGTAATGTTTCATTTGGTAACAATGGTAGCCTTAAGGTCATAGGAATAGGAGACATTCAAATATCCAAGTGTCTTAGAATTTCAAATGTCCTTCTAGTCAAGGGGATGACTTTTAATCTCCTAAGTGTCAGTCAATTGTGTGACACGGGTTACACAATTGACTTCCAACCAAGTCAATGTCTAGTTAGACAACATGACACCTTGGACACGGTACTAGTAGGAACAAGAGTAGACAATATTTATCAAGTTTCATTTAAAAGTGCTACTAATGTTTCTGCTAAGTGTTTCATGTCAAAAGAAGAAGAGTCCACCCTTTGGCACCAGAGGCTAGCACATGTGAACATGAGAAACATCCGGAAGTTGGCCAACAATGGGTTAGTTCGTGGTTTACCAAGCATCAAGTATGAAAAAAACAAACTTTGTGATGCATGTCAAATGGGTAAGCAAACAAAATCTGCACATAAAGGTAAAAGCACTGTAAGTACTTCCACTGCATTAGATTTACTTCACATGGATCTATTTGATTGTAGTACTATCATATCATTGAATGGAAGTAGATATTGCTTTGTGATCATTGATGATTTCACTAGATATACATGGACTTACTTTTTGAAATATAAGAACCAAACCTTAGATGTTTTCATTTCTTTTTGTAGGAGGATAGAAAATGAAAAATCATCAACCATTAAGACAATTAGAAGTGATCATGGAGGTGAATTTCAAAATCAGAGATTTTTAGAATTTTGTCAAGGTAGGGGTTATAGACATGAGTTCTCTACTCCTAGAACACCACAACAAAATGGTGTTGTAGAAAGGAAGAACCGTGTACTTCAAGAGGCAGCACGAAGCATGCTTAATGAGTACTCACTCCCGAGTTACT
Organism: Boesenbergia rotunda; assembly: GCA_024364735.1. Lineage (NCBI taxonomy): Eukaryota > Viridiplantae > Streptophyta > Magnoliopsida > Zingiberales > Zingiberaceae > Boesenbergia > Boesenbergia rotunda. The sequence goes on along the minus strand of JAGFNQ010003208.1, from coordinate 85,560 downwards.
TATGGGTTGAAGCTGTAAATACAGCTTGCTATGTGCAAAATCGGGTCCTTATTCATAGGTTTTTAGGAAAGACTCCACATGAGCTTTGGTTTGGGAAACCACCTACGGTTAAACACCTTCGGGTGTTCGGTTGTAAGGTGTTCATCCTAAACACCAAGGATCATCTTGGAAAGTTCACGGCGAAGGCCGATGAAGGGATACTAGTTGGGTATTCCCTCGTTAGTAAAGCCTATCGAGTCTACAACAAGAAGTCTAGATTAGTTGAAGAGTCTTCTGATGTTGTCTTTGAAAAAATTCCAAAAGGCAATGGTCAACCAGAAGATGAAGTCCAATTCGAACTTAGGAGACTAAGTTTGAATGAAAGTCCAAATATTGTTGATGGTGATGAATCCGATGACGGTGAACCTAGACAACCCATTGATCAGTCGGATCCAGAGGCTGAACTTATGTCTAGTGAGCCCATTCACGAAGCACCACCAACACCAAGGCAAACTAGATTAGCTTCTAGTCATCCCCAAGACCAAATTGTTGGAGACATCCATCATGGGATTAGAACTAGATCATTCTTCCGGAATGAGGCTAATCAAGTTGCCCTGATTTCCGAAATTGAACCTAGGAAAATTGATGAAGCATTACATGATCCCGATTGGATCATTGCAATGCAAGATGAATTAGGTCAATTCGAGAGGAGTCAAGTTTGGGACTTAGTCTCTAGACCTAAGAAGACCACCATCATTGGAACCAAATGGGTCTTCAAGAACAAATTGAACCATAAGG